>CM054118.1:9878013-10238013 GCA_028673005.1 Tanypteryx hageni | reverse complement strand
AAATCGCGGCCAAGAAACGCGCCTTAAGACTGCGAACGAAGGAAGAAAGAAGGAAGAGAATCCGAGGCGAAGAACCCAACCGAGTGAAACGAAAAGAATGGGAAGCGCCTTGAGTGGAAAGGGAAAAGGTGATAATTGACTTGGGAGTGCCATTGACACCGAAAGTGGAATTCCTGAAGCAATGAGAGGCAGGCCATCCAGTTCGACGTCGAGGAGAAGAGGAATCTCTTGGGAACGCTGAATCGAAAAGGAAATGGAAAAAAAATGAAACACGCGAGGCGAGTGGAGAGGGTGCGGAAGGGATCGAGTCTAGCGGACACGTTGAGGGCGGGACACTAAGGGGAAAAGGAAAGGAGAATAAAAGGAGGTGCGAATGGAGGGAGGAGTGGAATATAGGCGCTGCGAAGAGAGAAAGGAATAAAGAGAGAAAGAGGTAGGAAAAGACGGTGATGTTTGTTTGTATGTGTGGAATTTCTGGCTAATCTACGTCTTGGATTATTATAGCCATTACTCCTTCCACACCAAACACAATCACAAGGGAGGAGGGGAACCCGGTGCCGGCATTAGCCTACTCTTTACGAAGAGCACCAAGGGGGCCAACGGCCTAACGTCTATTCCTCAAATCACACAAACGGGGCCGGGACGATCCCAGATTGAAAAATCCGACATCCGCCAGATTCGAACATGGGACCGCTGCGTGGAAGGCCAACGATCTAACCACTAAGCCACCGTCACCCCCAAAAAGACGGTGAGGAGAGGAGGAAATGTGAGAAATAAATGTCGCAAGGAGGGAAAGAAAAAGGCGAATAAAGATGAAAAGGAATGAGGAACAGAAACTGTGAAGGAAGATAATGGTAGGAGGAGTTTGATAGAGTAATACAAGAGAATTTGAAGAAAGGGGGAGAGAGCGAAAATAGATAACAGAGAGGAATAAAGTGAAAATAGCAAAACTAAGGAAGGGAAGATACGAAAGGAAGTGAGGATCTGGACAGTTAGAGAGCGATAAGGCGGGGAGATTCCAAAAGGCGATATTTTGAACTTAGGATAAATACCAACAAACAGGCATATTTATTCGAGCAAAATTGATTGTTAAAAAAAACAAAAGACGAACAAAGAGAGAAACGTAAGGGAATGATAGAGGGAGGGGAAGAAGAACATAACCGCGTAGAGCACTGCTATGACATCGTGTCCTTCATGAAACAGCAAAAGAAACAAGACTAATTACGACTTTTGATGCGAAAAAGTCATCTAGCGCCCATCGATTTATAAACATTTAAGTAAAATGATGCATTTTTAGTTAATATATTTAAAAATGTGATGTAATCCTTAAATGCGAAAAATACATATTTAAAGATCATTTGCAAAGCCTTTCAAAAACTGGCTCAATGGTCAACGAACACATAGCTGGCGGACTTTCTACACCATGAATTAAAACAGAGTTCAGTCGATAGTTTTGACGCGACGCGAAAGTGTTAAGGATTATTATTTTTCTTCTTACTTCGTCTCTCACGCTCGACTTGGGAATCAAAAGTTGTAATGTTACGACTAAGGATAGCATTATAAAACAGAACTTGTGATACCTATTTTCCATTTAATCATTTATTTAATACTTATATTGGCTTTACTAGGTTAAAAGTCATCGCGGATATGTGTTCCAAAATTTCATAATTTAGAGTTATAAAGCACTACAAATACATTCGAACGGAACATTAAATTGATCACGCGTATTTATGCGGCAAAAATAACGCGTCTACGTATTAGAATATAGTAGTTGGAGCTTGCATTCTGCAAGCATATCATCTCAACATAAAAAACATTAATTTTTCATATTTCATCATTACAAATATTTATTTAATTCTGAATATTTCACCTCCGGAGCGATTTTCGTTTTCCCTTAAGTAAAAATAATAGATTAAAACAATCCCAAAACTTTGCAATTTTAAGGATTTTATACTTTCTCCATTATGGGGTACTAATGCTACACATTTTTGCCAAATTTTAAAGTTGTAGTACTTTTAGAAGTGAAATAATATTTTCCAATTGTTTAAATTTTAAACATTTTTTACGGCCGCCGCAATTAGTTTATGGAAAGATTCCAATGTTTATTTATGCAAATGCACTACTCTGTACATAACTTGAAAATTTCAGCTTCCTAGCTCATCCCAGAATGTCTAAACAGTTATCTATTTGTTTAAACTTGAAGAATTTTTAACTGCCAAACAAATTAAAATATCAAAATTTGTTTAATCCCTACTTCGTTTTTTTAAGAATTCTACTTATAAAAAAAATTTCAACTCCGTAGCACATGCGGAAATACATAAACCATGAAAATTTGTTTAAACAATTGCGAATTTTTAGCGGCCGCATTGTTGCACTTTTTCAAGATTTTCGTTATTTCTAGTAGGTTTTGCACAAAATCCTACCTATGAAAAAAACTTCGAATCTCCAGCACATATGGAAGTGCCTAAACATTAGTATCCTCCTATATGTTATATCCTCCTCCTCCTCCTCTGTAAGAGTCGTCGATATATAATGATACCGAATCTGAGTCCAACAATAGTTGTCGCTATGGAAACACTCTCGTAATGAGTAATAAAAAGTGCAAAATCGCCAGTAGTTACGCAAAATTCTAAGAAATAAAATCGATAAGCAAAACACTACGATAAAAATTTAAATCGTCATTCCTTTCCTCAGAGAATAGTACAAAACTCGCTCCGATATTACAATTCTAAGATACTTTAATGTGCAAGAGAAAATTATCCTGCACGATTGATTTCAAATTTCCCATGTAAATCAAATGGGAAGGATATTTCCTGGAATCGAAGCCGGAACTTCAATCTCCGCAACAAAAACTATCCTCGGGAGCTCGGACCCTGCAGTAAGAGATTTTCAACAAGTTTCATGAAAATCGGTCTATTGGCTCAAAAGTTAATAGGGGGGGACAGACAGACACAACGACAAAACTATAAGCCTATTTCCATTCTGGAAAGTAGGCTAAAATTCGCCAAAAGCTGCAAATTATAACTTGATAAACACGAATAAGCTATTTTAACACAAGCGTTTATCATTTCCTTATCACCATCAAGCACTAGTGAGTGCACGACCATTGAAATAGTGCTCAAAGGGTTACGTCAGCAAAAAAAAGATTGAAGAGCCCTGCATTATACTGTCCATTTTTAATGCGTTATAAACGCTCTTTATTCATGCAACATGATGAGACTACTAGCGAGCACTATTTCTGGATTAGTTATAAAGCACCAATGGAATTAGAAGAGCCCATCTCTACCATAGAAGAAGGATCACGAGTTCTGATGTGGCAAGAAGAAAAAGACTCGAAGTAGGAAGGATAGTAGCACCACTCCCAGCCCAGCCATTTTTCTCATTCCTTATTCCCACGTTCACTTTAAAAGGCGGCGAACGGCAAAAAAGAATGACGAAAGGATCCGTAGAACGCAAAAAAGGGGGTAGTCGAAGGGAAAAAATTGAAGGTAGAAATGCGCGGAGATTGGAGTGTAGGGACGGGACGGGAGAGCGCGTGAGAAAAACGCGCGCGTAACAAAAGAATGCCCAAGTGGGATATTGGAAGGAAAGAGCGCCGAAGGTACGATTCCAGCGTTTTTACAGAAGAAAAAAGGATTCGGAATAAAGGCGGGAAAATGGAAGCGGGAGACGCGATGAGTTTAAATTGCTTCGTTTGTTAGAATTGCGTGGAATTGGACGAGATTCGGCATGTATCCTACTCTCATCTAAGAATTGGCTTTATATACATATACGTGTGTGTATATATATACACGTATGTATATATATATATATATATATAATATATATATATATATATATATATTAACTAAAGGAAAAGAAAAGGTAGTGATGAGGGTGGAAACAAGGTGTTGAAGGAAGCCCAGCGGACACTTACCAAGTTGAGGACCAAGCTGGCAGGCTGCTGGGGGCGTCGAAGAGACACGTAAAACACACGAACACAAAAACACACGCAAGCTTATCGGGCCTATGCCCTTCTTCAGCGAAAGAGTAACGTAAAGTATATATAATATTATATATAATATATATATATATATATATATATATATATATATTAGTAGTTGGTGCTTGCATACTGCAAGCATTTCATCTCACCTTGAAAAAACATTCATTTTTCAGAAAGACATTTCATCATTACAAATATTTTTTAATTCTAAAGATTTCACCTCCGCAGCGATTTTCGTTTTTCCCACATGTAAAAATAATAGTTTAAAACAATCCCCAAATGTTGCAATTTTAAAAATTTTAAACTTTCTTCATTATGGGGTACTGATGCTACACATTTTAGCAAAATTTTAAAGTTGTAGCACTTCTAGAAGTAAAATAATATTTTTCTAATTGTTTAAATTTAAATAATTTTTAACGGCCGACGCAATTCATATATGGTAAAAGTGAAATGTTTATTTGTGCAAATTCACTACTCTGTAAATAATTTGAAAATTGCAGCTTCCTAGCTCATCCCGTAGTACCTAAACAGTTATCTATTTGTTTAAACTTTAAAATTTTTTAGCTGCTAAACAAAACAAAATATCAAAATTTGTATAATCCCTATTTCGTTTTTTTTTAAATCCTACCTCTAAAAAAAATTTCAGCTCCGTAGCACATTCGGAAATACATAAACCTTGAAAATTTGTTTAAACAATTGCGAAATATATATATTGCGGCAACCGTTAAAAATTATTTAAATTTAAACAATTAGAAAAATATTATTTTACTTCTAGAAGTGCTACAACTTTAAAATTTTGCTAAAATGTGTGGCATTAGTACCCCATAATGAAGAAAGTAAAATTTTTAAAATTGCAACATTTGGGGATTGTTTTAAACTTTTATTTTTACATGTGGGAAAAACGAAAATCGCTGCGGAGGTGAAATCTTTAGAATTAAAAAATATTTGTAATGATGAAATGTCTTTCTGAAAAATGAATGTTTTTTCAAGGTGAGATGAAATGCTTGCAGTATGCAAGCACCAACTACTAGTATGTTATATCCTCCTCTGTAAGGAACGTCTATATAGAATGATATATATATATATATATATATATATATATATTATATATGCAATTAATAGACCACAATCGGATGGTAGGGATTATTATTATTATTTCCAACTCGATTAAAAGACGTGTCCGTTTCCCCCACGCGAATTAAATGGCAAGAAGGTAATCTATAATGCAGCCGCCTAAAGAATGGCCGCGTGGTTTGCGACGGCAGGAAGAAGATTAGTGCGATCGTAAAGAAGGTGAAGGATTTCGAATTGGCTATGACATCTCCAAACCACAAACTGGAAAAAGAAATTCCTCCTTATTTTGAAAGCTACTTTCAGTAGTGAAAGTGAAATGCTGAAGGTAAAAGTGAGTTTATACAATGTAACAAAAACTAGACGCACTGCCCTTCATATATCACATTTCGCGTTCCTTGTCGCGACAGCCTCGTGCCCTTGTGGAGTTATCACGATAACCAAACTCAGCACTCCACTTCTCTTAAGTTTAGATCAGGAGTCGTCAACGTTTTTTTCGTTTGATAGGTACTATCAATATTCACAATCTGTACGCAAGTGGCACCCTTCAATTTATATAGTCTGTACGGCTCACGAAGTGATTTTTGCAATTACATCATCCTGAATATAATGCGGCATAACTATAATACGGAATACAACTGAAATATTAGTGAAACTCTTTTAAAATACTTTTTGGAATTTTTCCAGAACATATCGTGCCATCTCTTCGCGTTTCTCTTTTCGTACGATTGCCATTGGTCCTATCATTTGATACCTATTTGGTTAGATTAAAATGTTCATGACGATGGAAAAAATCATTTGATGCGGAAATTTAAGTGTTAAAATATAATGTTTACTTAGAATGTGAGAATGTTTGCCGAGTTATTTGAAAATGAAAAAACTACCCATGGAAATTTCTTCTAAAAATTTATTTTATATATATTTATTATTTTAGTTTTAAAATATATAAGTATATTTGTAGGTTTTATATTTAAGTAATAAATTAAATTTATCGTAATCATATAAATTTAACTGAATATTGCTTAAAATATCTTTGTAAAAATTGTGCAATTTTTTAAACTTGAGAAGTATTTGCTAAATATCTTAACAGAAGAAGATTGTACTGATTTTAACACTTTAAAAATAACCACTTTATTTATGGACGATCAAATTACTGACACCTAACAAAAACGATTTTTATCGACAGGATAATGTTGAGAAACAATATTGGTTTAAATTACCCTAAAAGAAATCTTAAAATTACGCCAACCGGGGCACCGTTTATGTCTTATATATAATATGATGGTAATTCATACCTACACAAATTAGCGATACCATTTCGCTACAAACATTTAATTAAATAAATTCTAAGGATTTTCATCCTTGTAATTAGTCACGCCAACAACTTCTCACTGATTCGTAAAAATAATAATACATCGTTCCCACGAAGTTGGTCAACAATGCTATCTGACCAATTTTCAGATAAAAGCGTGGAGATCCGTTCTTAAAACTTACCGTCTTGTTTCGTCGGTAGCGTGTCAGGGTCACACCCCTAGTGATTCTTAAATGGCTCGTGCAGTAGAACCAGAAGCACTGCAACCTAAATGAACAGAAAAGATGTCCAACATTAGGGATGGTTAAAACTTACTCTTGAATTTGAACGGAAAATTCCGATTAAAAGAATAATGCAGTACGGAAACAACATGGTTTTTCACTTAATGTTCTTTTTAAGAGTCGCGATTGGTGGCTCTTGAATGTCCCACTCAAGCGATTACACATTAAGGAGTAACTCGGTGGTGTGAAAGCTTTAAACACCTGCCCACATAACAAAATGGTTATGGCATTTGGAACGGATTATAATGTGAAGTACGTAATGGGCTGAAAGAATGAAGGCAGTGTGCATGTCGGTTTGTTGCGGGATAAAAAAGAACGAACATTTTGATTAAGTAGTGAGGATTGAGATTACTTGGTGCGCAAGACAGGCAGATGGTCTCGTTGGCAGTTATAAGTAGGGCTTATACTTTTCGAGTTTTACCCTCTTTTGCCCGTTATTAACTCCCGATTCGATTTTCAAAAATTCGGGTAAAACCCGAATACACCCGAAAATGCTACACTAGTAATAAAATAATTAATATTAAACTAGGGACTTCGAACTTTTGGACACAATTTTATTATGTAAACGCTTTACAATTCCAGCTCACGTCTACATTTGATATAAATAACCTTCATTGGTTTGGCTCAAATTTATTTAAAGTCTCGAGTTTATCACTTAATTATAACTATTTCAAAAAACGCCGAGTTATAGACAGAAACGGAGACGTAATTAATCCATGCGGACGTTAAATCTCACGCAGAAGAACACGGACGAAAGGTTTCTGCAAGACATAAAACTTTATCGTTTGACCATATCACAGACATGGAATTTTACTAACGCGCCGCACGACACAAAATCGCATTCTTCGCTGTATTTAGGCTGATTGAATTGCGGCAAAAATCAGCAACACTATCAGACATTATGTTACCAGTTTACATGTGTAATCAATTCAGGCCCAAAAATATATAACGTGTATAATTCGTGTATAATATGACGTGTAATGCTGGGAATGATTTTGAAACGAGAAAAAAGTCTGCTATGACCGGGAATCGAACCCGGGTCTTCCACTTGCCGGGCGGATATTCTACCACTGACTTTTCGTAGCAGATCAATTTTCTTGTTTCTGAACGTGGATGTTTTCTTCGAGGACATCCGTTGGGACAGTTTGATACTAGCTTGGCTAGTTCCGTCCCAGCCAAGAAAACATCCGCGTTCAGAAACAAGAAAGTTGATCTGCTACGATAGTTCAGTGGTAGAATATCCGCCCGGCAAGTGGAAGAACCGGGTTCGATTCCCGGTCATAGCAGACATTTTATCGTTTCAAAATTATTTCCAGCATTACAGCTTATGCCTGTCTGCATAGGATCTTCAGATCACTTTATTCCAACAATTTTATTTCTATTAAACCTAATTTAATCCGAATTCTTTAAAAAATGTAATCACTTTGCTTTCGTTAAAACCAGATTTCACCCGATTTGTTTAAGAAATTAAAACCCTGATAGCTTCCCCCTGACTGCGATTGTATTATTAACCCGAAAAATATATTCCCTAGTTATAAGGCGTTGCTCTCTGGCGAGAGTCGTTGAAGCGTGATGAGATTGCGAGGGTCTTTACTGCTTAGAAGAGACCGAAATGGCGATAGGACCTTGTTGGTGACTTGTTCCGGTGGGTTTTAACGAAATCCACATATTTGGAGTTCCCTCTGTTGCATCACCACATACATAACACCCTACAATTCGCCAGGCAGGTGAGTGGCAAGGACCAGATTCCCTAACAAATCCCTCTCGCAGGCGTGAATATCCTATCTTGATCAAGAAAACACGGGGACAGAGTAGCGGAGTCCTTACAAAGAAAGAAATTTATCGTGAGGAATAGTACGATTTTGAGACTGTTATACTTGAACGCAGAAAATGAATCCTTCGAAGGCAAAATAGGGGCAGCTTATTGGAGTATTCTGTAAAACACGAACGATTGATTCACATAATTTTCCGAATTCGCTTCCCGAATCGGGAGTCAACGGTGCGTATCCGAAAGAAAAAAAAATTCACTGAAAATCTTCACTTTTACATTATTTTGGAAGGTCTGAGCACTGTTTATACATGGGAATGGAAATTCAAATCATTGCCAGCGAGACATTACCCGAGAAAATAATACAGCGCAACAGTATAATTAAAGACGGCGGAGTTCTCATTATGTGGCGCCGAAAGATTTAAATCTAGAGAGAAATTTTATCTTTTCGAGTTTATTTAACCGTATAACCGAAAAATTATGCACAACGCTCACTGAAACCAGATGCCTTTGCTTTTAGAAAAAATAAAATGTAATGAAATGACACAACGTTACAAACATAAGTTGATATTGTCCATAGACAATAACATCAACCTAATCTTTTTAAACGTGCACTTTATTTTAGTGTTTTTAAAGGTGTAATGACAAGAGATATCGAACGAAATAAAAATGGTGCAACAAGAAACACGTTAAACGCTCCTGAAACACGAAAGTAGCTACATATCTAAATTTATTATTATAGCAAAGGAAACACCAGAAGATGAATACGGAATACATGCTTTCCAGTTGAAAATTAAAGCCAGGACTCGCAAAAGAGATTAAAGAAATAAAATAATATCCGCCAGTTTTTAAGAGGAGAGGTTACGGGAATTAATAAAATACATGACTCGGGAAAGAAAAAATTTTGAAAGTCGTAGGGAATGGATAAAATTCAGTCCCTTAACGGAACTACTGGACGACTAAAAACATGCTAGCTCAGAGAGAAGGGACAGAAATAAAATCTCAGACGTTTTAGGTGATATCCGGAACGCATCAGACAAAAAATATCCGAGAAAACCATAATAAGAAAAAGACAATTAAACTGCAGGTGAGTAAATTTTTCCAGCAACCTATAAATGACTTGCATACCAATTATAAATTTGCTTTCACAACTTTAACTCGCATTCCACGTATACAGGTCAAATTCGTAATTTGACCTGTATCATGCGGCATTTCAAATAAACCATGACAACTTGGCGTGACGCAATGCGGTTTGTTTACGTTGTTGAATTTACATGAGATCGAAGAAAGGGTATCAAACCTTCATTCTCTCCCTTTAAATTACCGTGACGGCATATTTTGGAAATTAGGTCATTCGACGCGTTTTCAAACAAGTTCAACTTAAAATTTATAAATGTTACACCGATTAATCTAAATGAGAACGAGGAAAAATTCTAAATTCTAGGGAAGATTCCTATGATTAAAAAATCTTTGAATTTTTCCTGTATGCCAAGTGAAGCATAGAGAGTGAGTGAGGGCTGTGTGTGTGAGTGTGTGAGAGAGAGAGAGAGAGAGAGAGAAATCCGAGCAACTCGCGACTTCCGTTAACTCGCAAGACTTTTCAGAGCGATTTTCACGGTCGCGTGCCCTTCCTGGCGCCATTCTCTACTCAATGCTCACGTCTGCACAGTCGAGACGGTTTGCGTAATAAGTTATCCTCACAAAAAATCGTAAAAAATTCGTATTTTTTTCATTGCGTGGTTAGTCACGCTGAAGCGGACGCAAAAGACGATTGCATAAAGATGTTTCTATATATTGCGAGAGATATTCGACATAACTAATGAGCTTCTTCAACTTAAAATTACTAAACCCCAGACCGGTTTATCTAAAAAATGGAACAAATATATGAAAAGCGTTAATTGGGCGAATAAATTAGACCTGCGAGAGTATGTTTCTATATATTGCGAGAGATATTCGACATAACTAATGAGCTTCTTCAACTTAAAATTACTAAACCCCAGACCGGTTTATCTAAAAAATGGAACAAATATATGAAAAGCGTTAATTGGGCGAATAAATTAGACCTGCGAGAGTAAAAGAAAACGAACGTGGTTTGAATCGGAGGAATCTCATAATAGGATACGAAACAAACTCGTGTTCGAATGGTTCGGCCTCGCATACATAAAATTAATAAATGCAGTGCTTCGAAAATTGAGTTGAGTGGATTTAACTGATATATTAATTCAAATTTCAGTGATTAAGATTTCGATTAAACAAAAAATAGTAACAATAACATAATATGACGAAATCGATGAGATAAAACATAACATATTTAGGGAAATAAACTGACTGCTTGTGGTTAATAATGACAAATGAAATACCATGTAAAATGCGAATTACGAAGCCTTTGTGTACAGTTTCGAAGTTTCGACGTAAAAACTGAGTACGTACTGCATAGTGAAAATATTTTCAGTTTCCGGCAGCATGAACGTAAATAGGCACATCTTACGAATTATTTAAAGAGCCACCACTTCCTATATAATAAAGACAGGAATGTTTCCAAACGGACATTCTACGAGCCTCCCAGGACGAACATTTACGCGCACCGAAAAAAAATCCGCGAATCAACAGATTTTTAATAAGATTCGAATTCCCTCTTCTATGGAACTTACCCTCGCATTAAGCAAATGGAAAAAACTCTCTCCGCGCTCCCAGCCAATTTTCTTCACTCCTCCGACTCGCTCCCTCCCCCCCCTTCCTTCCGAGGGATCATCACCCTCGGCGGATCCCTCCGCCACGTAATTTTCAAACCCATGCATTTTCATAATCCTCTCCGGTTTTCACCTCTCTCCCCTCCCCCACCTCCTTTCCTCCTCCCACCTCCTTCCCTCCCCACACATCTTCTTCCTTCCCCCAACCTCCTCTCCCCCACCTCCTCCACCCCCCTCTTCCCAACCTCCTTCCCCTCCCTCCCCCCTATTCCCTACCTCCTTCCCCTCCCTCCCCCGAACGCCTTTCATCCCGTGATTTTCTCGACGCGGTAGGAATAACCGCAGACGAGAAAGCGTAAAATTCTCTCTCGTCCGAGAGGAATGGCAAGTCTCATCTCCAACGCTCCGACTTCCAATACTCCCGAAGCGTAGGTCGTCCTTATCCTTCCACTACTATCACTCTCCTCTCTCTCAGCCTGTTTCACGACTATAAAACCCATCCTTCTCGCCCGACCGACAAAGGAATGCCTCGCGTAATGGATAGAGAGAGAGAGAATGACAGTGGGAAATGGAGGTAGATTAACACTCTCGATCTCATTCGAGGCAAAAAAAACGATCACGAGTTTCGTTTTCGTGATTTTTGCCACAGGAAATTAGTGCGAGGAGGCGCAGAAATTTTAAGTTAGGAGACGAAAGACCTCTGGTAATAATATATTTGGTCCTTGGAAAGTGTACATTTCCAATAAGTCACAAAGAAAGGAATAAAAAATTTAGTAGAGAGAAGCCAATTTCTGCAACCTCTCAACCCTATGCCTATAGCATTTGCCGAGTTTGCTTAGGCGATGAAGCGACCTTGAATGATAATATAACCGACTTCATAATAATTTATGTATTATCGTCATAGAGTGTAAAAGGCGACTAATTATGCAAGACCGCTCGAAATAATAATGAACGAAAAGGTAGGGACCAGCTGTCGTCGCATATCTTTCAATTGCCAAATTTACATTACATTATTTGAGTACTTATGGATTAGTATGCACAAGAATCGCCGTGCCAACAAATGCTACACGAGGATACAATAGAAATATTACGCAAGGGCTCCTCCACAAACTCACAATGTAGTTCCAGTTATCGAGACGATGGGCATACATTGTTGACCATCTGCAGATGCATTAAAAAAAACAATTTAATCTATTCTGCATTAATTAATTAGTCTCCTGTGAAGCTGTTCCTATCTCCTTAATGCAAATCAAAATGGAGAATATATTACGTTTTCGATTAATTTACAGCCGTATAAAATGGTCGAGTTAGCCACATCCATTTCGTCGATAGATCTCACGGATCGTTAATGCCGATAATACATCTATTCTCTGAATCAACGATGAACAAATCACTAAATAAGGTTGATATTTTGTGGCAGAATTGTGTACGTGGCTTGCTCAACCATTTTACATTATATACATAATATCCTTATTCTGTTGGTCCGTCCGTTGGTCCGCCGGAACGCTCTATAGAAATCCCCATAAGAGAACACATAAAAGCACCTTTTTTCACTTACAGGCTTTTTTCTTTTGCAAAATTAAATTAGAAGTGATTGACCTACGATCTTCGGACCTGGACCATTAAAAAATAAAATAAACATAGATTTTTATTCTTATCGTCGACTTTTGCCTTCGGTTTCAAATCGCTCAAGTTATACGTTTAAATCACATTTATTGGAAAATTTTAAGCTTTTTAAAAATATGTTGTCTTGCTGACCGTGTCATTGCTAAACCTCGAGATTGTATTGTCGTCCTTATACTATATGCGTAAGGAAAGTGTGTTATAGTTATTTTCAGTTTTTTTGCAGTGCATCTTATAATTAACCGGAGTTATAAATTCGCATTGCATATATGAATCACGCAAAAAGCCATTTCTTGACATGAAGACCTTTTTCGTTTACATTTAAAAATATTTCAAGGATATTTTATTTATATTGGGCCCCTGTTGTCCCAATTGTTGAATTCTATTCTTGGGCTCATAATAAATGCACCAATTTAGTGCTTTAACACGGGTCAGTTTTTTATAAATGGGTATAACTTATTTACTGAATCTATTAAGTAATTAGAGGGAGGACGGAAAAGAGGATGAGAATGAGCAGAAATTGAGAAAGAGGAATAGGATTAAAAGGAGTTACAGTACAAAAATAACAATAATAAATTATAGTTGATTATAAAAAATATTATACTATTGAATCATGCGCCATTGCCAAATGGTGGGAATTTATAAAACTAAATATAAGGTCACGTAATTTTCAATGGATTTCTGTAACTGATAATACAGCAAATATTTCGAACCGAATTTCACATAGGATTGAAAAAATAACATTTTATGACTTTTATATAAATTTCTTTAACTAAAGTGATTTTTCTGGAAAATTTTAAAAACTAATATAGTTAAAAGAAAAGTGTGATATTAAATTATAGTTAAAACTCATTGCAGTTCATGTAAGTATTTAGTTAACAGGAAGTTACTACAAACTTTTGCTTTGATGGCAAATTGACAGTACGATCACATTTTATCCTGTTTTTTATGAGTTAATAAGAGTAAAATAATTCATTTATTAAGTTAAATTCAATACGTTTTAAATAACTTATAATTTGCTCAAAGATTTTAAGTAAATTTCAGCTACTTCTTTATGCATTGTATCTTATTATTTCGATTCTCCTCTTATTTTCAGCAAATATTTGTAGAATCATTTGGCCTCTACTAATGATTACTTAAACAGTATAATTAAAACAAATATAACTTTCAAAAACACTGATTTGATTGTACATGAAAGCCAAACCAGATTATAGCATACGTTACTGATTTTTCATACCGAAATTATATATATATACATATATATATATATATATATATATATATATATATATATATATATATATATGTGGATGCACTGGTGGTGTAGTGGTTAGCGTGTCGGCTTTCTATTGCAAAGTTCGGGAGTTCAAACCCCTCGAATGGGGGTTTTATTAAAAAAAACTTATCAGTGCCTGGCAGTAGGCAGTAGTACTGTCAGTATGGTATAGAGCCGAAAACAATGATGTTGGCTGGGTCTATATCCAATACAGCTGTAGGCGTGATCAGGACGATTTGAACGGCTACAGTACTGCGATGTGGAAAGCAAGAGGGAAACTACCACATTATAATCCCTAGTAAAGATTATATGGTTGGACAATATGAGTTCTCTCGAAGTAAAACAATCCGGAGGTAAAATAGTCCCCCAATCGGATCTCCGGGCGGGGACTGCCTTGAGGAAAACATTTGTCGAAAGTAAATTACGAATAGGGACTTGGAACGTAAGAACTATGAGAAAGGCAGGAAAGCTAGAGAACTTGAAAGAAGAAATGAGAAGAAATAGAGTTGACATTATAGGGCTAAGCGAAACTAGATGGGAGGGAGAAGGACAGTTTGACTCGGAAGAATTCACGGTAGTTTATTCTGGAGGAAATAGTGGGGAAAGGGGAGTAGCTCTGGTACTTAGGAAAGATATGATGAAAAGCGTGACAAAGATAATAGCAACGAACGATAGACTGATGGCAATAAAGCTAAAAGCAGTCCCAGTGGACATGCTAATAATCCAGGTATATGTGCCAACGTCAGCTCATGACGATGAAGAAATAGATGAGATCTATGAGCAAATTAATGAAATTTACGAAGAAGACGGAAGAGGAAAGGTAAACTGCATAATAATGGGAGATTGGAACAGCATAGTCGGAGAAGGACAGGAAGAAAATGTTGTCGGGAAATACGGACTTGGGAAGAGAAATCGAGGAGGGGAGAAACTCGTAGAATTCTGCATCAATAATGACCTTGTAGTGACTAATACATGGTTCAAAAACCATAAACGAAGGTTATACACATGGAAAAGCCCAGGAGATAGAATGAGATGCCAAATAGATTACATCCTTGTAAAACAAAGATTCAGGAACAGCATAAAGAACGCCAAGGCATTGCAAGGAGCAGACATTGATTCAGATCACAGCCTTCTAATACTTGACGTGAGTACAAAGCTCAAACAAATAAGAAAAACGAGAAGAGAAAGACAGACCTGGGACCTAGAAAAACTGAAAGAAAGGCAGGATGTAGTCAGCATGAAGTTGAAAGATGACCTAAGAAAGTTGGAAAACAGACCGAAGACCGTTGATATAGAATGGGATGAAATTAAAACCAGTATCAAGGATACCTTGGATAAAGAGATTGGAAAACAAAAGAAGAAAATCAGAAAACCATGGATCACGAAGGAAATGCTGGAGAAAATGATTGAGAGACGAAAATGGAAAAACGTTAACAGTGAAGAAGGTAGAGCCAACTATAGGCGTATAAACAATGAGTTGAGAAGGGTAACAGATAAAGCTAGAGAAAATTGAATAAAAGGAAAATGTGATGAAATAGAACAAATGGAGAAGTTAGGACGGTACGATATGATGTACGCTAGGGCACTGGAATTAGAAGATAAGAAGTCTAATGGAATTTGTGGTAAAGGAATTATGAATACGGATGGGAAGATAGCCTCAGAAACAAAGGATGTAGCACAGGTATGGGAAGAATACATTAAGGAATTATACAGCAAACAGGCAGGAGCGGCAAAAATAGAACTGGAAAATGAGGAAAACATTGAAGAAGACAACTTAGGACCAAGTATTATGGAGGGTGAAGTAGAAAAGGCAATAGTGGAACTAAAGAAGGGGAAAGCCACGGGCAGCGATGGAATACCGGCTGAGATACTTAAAGTCATAGGATCAGAAGGACTAAAAGCGATCACGAAATTAATTAATAAGATTTACGACACGGGAGAGTGGCCTCAGGATTTCCTAGAAGTAACAATGATCCCTCTAAAAGAAGAAGCCAAATGCAATGCAGTGTAAAGATTATAGAACGATAAGCCTTCTGTCACACACATCGAAGATCATCACGAGGATTCTTAATAAAAGGCTGGAGAAAAAGTCAGAAGAAATAATAGGGGAAGATCAATTCGGTTTCAGCAAAGGACGAGGAACTAGAGATGCTATAGGAGTAGTTAGAATCATATCAGAAAGGGCAATATAATACAGTCAAGATATCTGCGCATGTTTCGTAGACTGGCAGAAGGCCTTTGATAGAGTAAATTGGGTAAAGTTGATGAAGATATTAAAGGATATAGGTGTAGACTGGGAAGACAGGAGACTGATTAAGAATCTATATGAGAATCAAGTTGTAAAGGTCAGGTTTGAGAATGTGGACACCAGCGGAATAAATATCGGTAGAGGAGTAAGACAAGGATGCTGCCTATCGCCAACCCTATTCAATATATATGGAGAAAGTATAATGCAAGAAGCTTTAGAAGGCACAGGGGATTTCAAAATTGGAGGAAGGATTATAAGAACAGTAAAATACGCAGATGATCAAGTACTTCTAGCAAGAAAGGAAGAGGAGTTACAAAAAATGATAAATAGACTAGTGATAACAGGAAGAAAATACGGCATGGAAATAAATACAGAAAATTCCAAGGTCATTCGAATATCGGGTAAAGAAGAGAATCTGAACATAAGTATTGGGGGAAAGCCATTAGAACAAGTTTCAGAATATAAATACCTTGGAAGTATCATAACACGAGAGGCAAAATGTACGGATGAGATCAAAACTAGAATAGGAAAAGCAAAAGCGGCTTTCAGGAGAAAGAAACAACTACTTACAGGGAATATAAGGGAAGATATCCGCAAGAAGTTGATAAAATGCTACATATGGAGTATAGCATTGTATGGGGCAGAAACATGGACGCTAAGGAAAAATGACATCAATACTTGGAAAGCTTTGAAATGTGGACTTGGAGGAGAATGCTGAAGATAAAATGGACAGATAGGATGAAAAACGATGAAGTGCTACGAAGAATAGGAGAGAAGCGAATGATTATACAGACTATCAGAAAGAGGAAGGCTAACTGGGTTGGACATTACCTGAGGAGAGAGAGTATGATTAAAGACGTGTTAGAAGGAAAACTAGATGGGAAAAGGGAAAGAGGTAGGAAAAGGTTTCAGCTGATACACGCTTTGAAAGGGAAAGAGAGTTATCAAGATATAAAGAGGACAGCGGAAAATAGGAGCATATGGAGAACCAGGTTTAACCAAGAATAATCACGGACCTGTCTACGGACAGACTACCTATGATGATGATGATATATATATATATATATGGGATACTTTTATGATAATTCCGTCATATTTGACGGGCAATTACGCTTGTATTATATATTAGGCAATCTCATAGTTTGTTTGACCCCAATCATTCTTATTCATACAATCTTCGGATTTTTTCGTCTAAACCAGGGGTTCCCGACCGGGTGCTCGCGAGCACTGCTGGGCTCTTTAGGAGTTCGATTGCGCTCTTCAATAGCCTGGTTGCTCACTTCTGCGACGCTTAAATCGCGTTTCCTAACATCATTAATTTAATATGATCAGTTGCTTTCTTTTTAAACGTATATAAGAACATTACTAATAACATTGCCGTTGGTTTGATTTATTTATTTATTAACGATCATTATTTTTTCGCAAAAGTATAGTTAGTGGCGTTCGCACGATATTCTGGGATATAGCTTAGTGCTCGCTTGACATTACAAAATTCAAATTGGCGCACGCCGCATTGAAAAGGCTGGGAACCCCTGGTTTAAACGATTAAGTTCAACAAAATCGACAGAAAACTATTTCGGCACCCATCCAATTTATCAACTTTTTACCAGAAGCTACCCAATATCCTCGGTCCATCTATCCATCGACCAGGTTACTCACATTGTCCACTTAAATCGAATCTGTCTAAAAAGATGCTCGCAACGAACCCGAGTCTATTACGCTCAGTTAACAGCGACAGAACGCCTCGAAACGCAACATCCTATTAATTCTCTCGCATTCAAATAGCGCACCAGTCCAAATCTTTCACTCGCATGCCCCACAACATGTAATTTCCCGCAGCCCTTTGCCATCGCGGCGAATGGTTTTGCGACGGAGATAAGAATCTCCCCGAAGCCCTTTGAGAGGGAAAATGAGAGAGGGATCGGGAAAATGAGAGGAGAATCGGGAATATGTGGGGGGGTCGGGAAAATTACAGGGGAATCGGGAAAATGATAAGGGAATCGGGAAAATGATAAGGGAATCGGGAAAATGAGAGAGGAAACGGGAAAATGAGAGGGGAAACGGGAAAATGAGGGGAATCGGGAAAATGCGAGGGGAACGGGAAAATGATAAGGGAATCGGGAAAATGAGAGGGGAATCGAGAAAATGATAAGGGAATCGGGAACACCGATGGGAAAGAAAAGGTCGACGACATCTTGCTAGCCATTTTAGATTTACGATCGTTTTGTAAAATCTCGTGAGATATAAGATGATACTAATCTAACGGCAATGGAATGGCAATGTTGTGTTAACTTAAAGTCAGATTAGATAGCCAGTTAACATCTGATACCGGTGATTGTTGTCTATTTTGTGCTAATTGAAGATATTAATGGAAGGAAAATTACATTAGGGGGAAGTTTAGTTTTTGTAACATTACAGATTGAAAGGTTTCAACATCCTCAAACTGAAAACAATCCTTATCCCCATCGTAACTATTCCTTCTCTTTTATACATTAATTCCATAATTTTCACCTTCAGTTCTTCCTTTGATTATCACCTTCAGCCTTTTCTTTACGCAAAGAATATACTTTTACTATGTCGTTCGCAATGTTTAAATTCCCAAGTACGGCTAATTTATTGACAAATAACATAGACTTAATTTCTTTTATTAGACCAGTTCTAATTCGATTTGAAAATAGTATTTTAGGATTGGGTATTTTATAATTTTTATACGGAATAGGAAAAGATAATGAGAGGTATAACGAATTATGTGCTCAGCGCTGAATAAGATGCCCGAAAGAAATAATTGAAAATATATCGTCACCACCATGCGTAATTATACAAGCAGTAGCGTCTATCCGATGGTAAGACATTATTCAAAACTTCTGCTTCAGAAAAAGTTAAATGCATTAACCACAACGCATTCCACGGAAGGACACGATTTCTTCCGCAGAAAATTTTCATAATATAGCCGCCAAATTACAAGCAATTACATAACGCAGTTTAACGGACATCAGGTCTGAATTAATCTGCATCGACGCGCCAGGAAATAAGGGCATGCGACTGCCTCGATTACCGTCGTCGTACGTTAGTTGCGCGCCTCTACTCTCGCTTCAAAAATGCCTCGTCCGCGGTTCTCCTCGGAGAGAAGCAAGGAAAAAAGCAATAACGGCGCTACAACCTACCATTCACGTAAATGTACGATTAAAACAGAGGAACCGCAATAATCAGCTCTCGCACCTTTGGTACATGAAGAAGTGGGAACCTGAGCAATTATAATATTACCAGAAAAATCCGTGAACATTTTCGCTTGGCGCTAACCACAGGCCAATTAACATTTCGCATTACGATGTCTCCATTTATAGCGCGCTTTTCGATGAGATTTTTTCCTGTTTTTGTTTCCCATCGACTCCTTCACCGAATCTCCTCCTTCCACTTCCAAAATCCCTTAGTTATAACATATTTATACGTGTATCCATTACAATAAATACACTAGGTCAACAACTGGAGAGTTCAACGATCGCAGTCGTGATTGGAGCATTGTTGAGCTTTCGTTTTTTTAAGTAAACAACAGAAACACGGCGTTAAATTAAAAGCAGGGCATTTTATGGCCACCCAAATTTTCATTATGTTCGTAAAACATTTCTTATGGAGGTAATCATTTACATCAAACTTCGTATTAATTCCTTTGCCATTACTACAACGAGGTATGTGCCCCTTTATATGTCTTTCCGAGGTCCGATGACGACTTTCCTATAAACAAAATCTTCAGACGTTTTATGAAATACTTCATTTTCCTGAAAAGAAGGAACGATTTTTCAATATTTATTAAGTTACGATACAAAATATTTACTAAATTACTGACTGTAATGGCAAAATAAACGTACTGACGAAAAGTATATTTCTGTCCTATACCGCGTTAATAGAGCCCTGATACCCCATCTAGTAGCAGACATGTCCGTTCTAACATAAGCACGTGAATGAATAATAGTGCACTATCCGAGGTTATTCACTCATTCGCGCCATACCCCGAATCGTCCTTCTGCGACCCCAAAAAAAAACAACCGCGATGGAACTGGATAATCCATCCCTACGTGTCGCACGCCGACTTCCGGCTTGAAGGTGGCGTCATTTCCTCTCTTCGTGCTATAAGGGGGAGAGAAGAAGCGTAAGCGAGGAGGGTTCATTGTCGGACGAATTAATCCCTCTTCCTTCTTTCCCTGCCACTCGCACTCCTGTGGGAATTATTCTTTTCGCTTTCACTTGCTTTGTGTTTTAGTAAGGTGAACGGGGGAGGGAGGAATCCGGTTGAGTAATATCTCCCGAAATTATCTACTCAAGCCTTTTGGATAAGCATCGAGTCGAATGGATGGCCACGTTTTCACGAGAATTCGGCCGCTGTCAGCGGCGACAGTTCCTTGATTCACTTTTCATGTCCTATTTTGAATCAAAAGCTGCCTTGTGGAGTGGAGCAGTTTTTACGCTGTTTCCAGTCTCCTCTTTTCTCCTAAGACATTGTTCCCTGTATTTTCGAGTGTGCGGACCCATTTTCAATCTCCCCAACATTTCGTGAACCACGTCGTGCTGCAAGTTGTTTCTTACACTCCGTTATATATATATATATATATATATATATATATATATATATATATATATAAAGTAGTTTGTGCTTGCAATCTGCAAGCATTTATTCCCATCTTGAAAACATTAATTTTTCAGACAGATATTTCATTATTAGATATATTTTTAATACAAAAGTTTTCCTCTCTGAATCAAGAAAAACTAATAACAAAATAACAAATAGCAACGCACCGATAAATAACACACTTTTTATGATCATCTTTATAACAGTTATACAGTACCCTCAAATTTCGCGCCGATTTATGCAACGGGAAAAAGCGTCGTGGAATCGTAGTGGAAGTACAGGGGAGGGTGGAAGGGGAGGGAGGGAGGGGAAGTTGGAAGGGGAAGTTGGAAGGGGAGGCTGGAAGAGGAAGTTGGAAGGGGAGGGTGAAAGGGGAGGGTGAAAGGGGAGGGTGAAAGGGGAGGGTGAAAGGGGAGGGTGAAAGGGGAGGGTGAAAGGGGAGGGTGAAAGGGGTGGGTGAAAGGGGTGGGTGAAAGGGGAGGGTGGAAGGGGAGGGTGGAAGGGGAGGGAGGGAGGGGAAGTTGGAAGGGGAGGGTGGAAGGGGAGGCTGGAAGGGGAGGGTGAAAGGGGAGGGTGAAAGGGGAGGGTGAAAGGGGAGGGTGAAAGGGGAGGGTGGAAGGGGAGGGTGGAAGAGGAGGGTGGAAGGGGAGGGTGGAAGGGGAGGGTGGAAGGGGAGGGTGGAAGGGGAAAGTGGAAGGGGAGAGGAGCGCGCACCCTCCCTCTGATCGATGCCTCCCTTCCACCGCATTTAGCGACCTTGGCGTGATTAAACTGGCTAAAATGGCCCTTATATGATATGTGAGCTATAAATTAAAAATTACATTCGGGTAGAGGACAACATTTGCAACAACATAGTCCGATACCACTAATCTATGATTAGTAGTTTTCACGATAAAAATTATTAATACGTAATAATCGTTAAAAATGCGTTTAGCGATCAGAAATTCTATTCCCTTGCCGTTATATGACCTGTAAGGTATGGATTAAAAATTTATCCATATGGAGGATATAATTTGCTAGATAATGGTTGCAAAAGCTCGTACGTAGGACGAATGGTTTCCGAGATAAAACTTATTTAACTTTAATGTACAAATGGGGTAAAAACAACCCCTAAAAATTAACAATTTTGAACTTTTTGATTTTCTGGTTGGTTGTGTGCAAAATCCAATAATTGTGTAAAATTTCAGCTCCAAAAACCTCTTAGATTGGTCTACACACTGGAATAACTTTTCCCCGTGCTAACTTATGGGAGATTTTCCGGAGCATCTGTAGTCGAATCCATGACACTGTAAACAAAAATGATACTAATTCTAATCGATATTGCGGTCATCTAGCAACGCTCAAAATTTCATTTTTCTAGCTTATCGGAAAGTGCCCGAAACTAATTTACAAAAATGATGCAATGCTCTTCTTATAGGGAAATACGCAACTTTCGGAATTTCTGGAGTCGAACCCATGTCACCTAGGTGAGAAGTCTTATTTTTCTGGAGGTTTCTCCATGATATCTACAAACAAACTTTCAGCTCTCTAGCTCTTGTAGTTTGGGCTGGACATTAGTATCCTCCTATATCATCATATTATATACTATATAGTAGAAGGTGCTTGCACACTGCAAGCATTTCATCTCACCTTGAAAAAACATGGATTTTTCAGGCAGATATTTCATCAGTACAAATATTTTTTTAATTCTAAAGATTTCACCTCCGCAGCGATTTTCATTTTTAAAATAATAGATTAAAACCATCACCAAACTTTGCAATTTTAAGAATTTTTACTTTCTCCATTATGGGGTACTAATGCTACACATTTCTGGCAAATTGTAAAGTTGTAGCACTTCTAGAAGTGAAATAATATTTTTTTAATTGTTTAAAATTTAAACATTTTTAACGGTCGCCGCAATACCATTATGGAGAGATTCAAATGTTTGTTTGCGCAAATGCACTATTCTGTAAAAAACTTGAAAATTTCAGATTCCTAGCTCATACCGTAGTACTTAAACAGTTATCTATTTGTTTAAACTTTAAGAAATTTTAACGGCAACACAAATTAAAATATCAAAATTTGTGTAATCCCTATTTCGTTTTTTTACAAATCCTACCTCTAAAAATAATTTCAGTTCCTTAGCACATTCGGAAATACATAAACCTTGTAAATTTGTTTAAATAGTTGGGAATTTTTAGCGGCCGCATTGTTGCAATTTTTCAAGATTTTCATTTTTTATACTTGGTTTTGCACAAAATCCTACCTAAGAAAAAAATTTCGTATCTCCAGCTCATCTGGAAGTGCCTAAACATTAGTATCCTCCTATATGTTATATCCTCCTCCTCTGTAAGGAACGTCTATATATAATGATATATATATATATATATATATATATATATATATATATATATATATATACATATCTCCTCCTCTGTAAGGAACGTCTATATATAATAGATATACAATAGAGTCTCGATAATCCGACCTAAACGAGACCGAGGAGTGGTCGGATTACCGAAAATGTCGGACTATACGGAAAAGAACGGGGCGAAACGAAACAAAAATTTGAAGTGTAACATAAGTATGAAATCACGTTTATTAATGATTATTCTATAGTACAACTAACATAATAGAGTACAAAACTATTATTTGAAGTTAAAGATATTGTTTAAAAAATTGAGTATTTGAGGTTTGTTTCCAGGCTTTGCTTCTCTTCCTTGCGGCGAGGTCGCGCCAGCGTCTCAATATTATGACAACAGTAAGCAGTACCTATACAAAAGTGGTAGAACAGTAGGAGCTAGGTTTTTGAAAGCTCGTGGTTTTATGGCCTTTCCAATACGTACGAGTTTTAATTTGTGGTTACCAGTAGCGTTACTACAGGCTAGAATCGTCACTCTTTCTTTACTTCGTTTATACCCAGGAGCTGAAGCTTCAGCCCGAAAAGCTCAAGTTTTTGAAGGTAGCATTTTATAGTTTAAGCCTGTCTCATCGCAGTAATATATCTGCTCACCTATCAATCTTTCGTTGTCAATGAGATAACGAAATTCGTCAATTTGCCGATTATTTTTCGCCACAGATATTGAGCTGTCTATGGCTATGTCGGATTACGCGGAATGTCGGACAATCGAAGTTCGGATTATCGGGACTCGACTGCATATGGAAATCCAAAGTAATAAGAAAGGAATAATACGCATTCAACACTCGTTTGTAACTTTAGATTTTGTGAAATTCAGATTTATTACTTCAACAAAGACATTTACGGAACATAGAAGTGAGGGTGTTGTTTTTCTGCGGATCCCCTGCAGTATCCTCGCGGACCGCCACGGGTCCGCGGATGTCTGTGAACCACTGTTCTAAGAGATAGTGAAATACACAAAGAGAATTATCGAGCTCAACTTAATGACGAACTACGTCTCTCCAACAACCAAAATATGTTTGGGAAACCAAATGCGCAGAATCTTCTATCGGTGGATCGCCACTGAAGTTGGTGGAATGTTCATCCCAATGATTTTATGGTTAGTTAATTTCATCGTGAACTTAGATTCCATTTTTAAAATCCAATAGATAATTTTGAGCAAGTTACAAAATAATTGCAAAAGCAGATTCCAAAGGCTCTTTTTTATGTCCACGTAAATTTTCGGGATCTTCGACCTCCTCCTTTCCCATAATTTACTTCGGACAACTATGCACTTTGTGATACGATCTTTATCTCTTTTCGAAAGTGAATTGAACGTATTTATGCTTCGCTTATATTCCTGTAGCAACGTAAACAAAACCAAACTATACAATAATAATAGTCCACAAGATTTTTTTAAATCATGCTAAGAGGTAAACGGACTGACCACAAAATCAATAGGGTACATGTCTGTCACCATCCAAAACTATCCTGAAAATCAAAGCTCTTCTCGTCGCTTCAAAATGTTGAGCACGGACGGACAAAGTGAAAACAAGCGATTTTAAAAGGCGCTAAAAAGGGAAAAACATATTTAAGAAATTTTTATACTCTCACTATAAACATTTTGTTAGATTAATAAGAAAGAAGCAAATATGGACGAAATTTCGAGTATGCTGCAACCATGGTAGATGTGAACATTTTATGATATTAGTTTCGGACCCTATAAGCTGAGTTTGCATAATATGCGAAACATAATTCAGCTGCGTGACCAACAAGACCAGCAACCCAATTTTGCTACTCCTTGCACAAGAAACCTCTTAAATTTCTTCCGGCCGAATATTTCCGGACAAACAACGAAAAAAATCTCACTTGTTTGTTCGGAGATTCAAGTTTCGGCTTTTTTTCCTGGGTAAAAAAAATCGACCCGGTATAATTATTCTGCGGCGAAGAAAACGCTTTGCGCAAGATGTCGCTCAAGCAAAGCGTCTTCCATAATCCCGGAACTACAGAAGATCGCATCCCTCCGATTCCTTTTTTGAGACAAAAGACGAGCGAAACAAATATTGCGAAGCCCTCGCATCCTCACACCCCAAACAAAGAAAGTGAGGAGGATGGGCCGCGCTTTGGAATTGGCGAATAAAGAGAAAGTATCCCAAAAACCAGGATAAACAGACAGAAGGATGGCGCTTTAATCCTGACTACTCAGAATGCAAATACACACAATGACCTCTCGATTAACCGGATAGCGAATAACAGGAATTTTTACAACTTGTTGCTTGAAATTGTTTTATAGAGCAATGTGTGCGCACATATGTACGGTATTTACTGGTCCTATACTAAATAAAGGAGTTACATTGGATGAATTAACTCTTGACTTGCCTTTTAAGTGTTTCTTTAATACCGATAGGTAGAATAACAATGACGACGATGAATGCAAACACAAAGGTTTGAGCAATCGCTAAAAACGCTGTTATAACTTTCATTGGCAAGATGGAAAATAACATTCAAATGACTATGAATATCCTTCAGACGTGTTTCAGACCAACCAAGGATATATTAAACATTCTGAATGAGAGGCGTTGACGTCGGAATCCCTAACAATTACCCTCTAGGACCCTAGTTGGTTAGTGCACATCCTTCTATACCAATGACGACGAATCACGCAAATATACCCGTCATGTTACTTCATTTTCTAAAAATGAACGTTATTTACAAAGGCGTGGGTTTAATTATAAATTAACTTCGTCGATTCGGAAAATATTGTAGGCTTGCCACAGATAGGAGAGGAAATGATAAATTATTCTCATCGGAAGCATTTCGTACGATTACATCTGAAATTGGATAAAGATCTCCTCGTGAAATCATTGCCCTTTCCGTCTATACGCCCCGCAATCACTCTCGACTCCTTTTTTTCGAGAGGGTATTCATTACCCGTTTCGTGCCAAAAGAATGCCACCAAGCATCCCATCCACTCGAATTAATGATAATTCATGCCATGGATGAGATACAGCCGGAGAGAGTCTGTCTTGAGAAAAAAGTCTTAAACGGTTCCATTTTTCAACGTTTCCAGCTCCCAGAATCTTTCGCGCGGCTGATAGTTTTTTGCCAAAACTCGCCTGAGAATACAATTTCCCGTCGTAAATTTTCGCGTCGCAGTTCTTTAAATCGGATGAGCGGAGAATGAACTTTTCGCTCGATAAGACCGAGCGAACTTCGGTCTTAATGTTACGGAGTTCCTGGAAAATGCCTAGTTTTTATGGGAGCGCTAAAGGCGGATTGGACAGAATTATTTCATTCGGCGACAGGCATGCGTGACTAATTTATGCGTCGAAAAAAAACGAGTCTCGGATTATCAAGTTACTCAGGTCTACATTTTCGAATACACATGGCGTTACATTTCGAACAACAACACGTAAATTAAGAAATTATTAATACCTATCCGAGCCAACCGATGATACACACATATCCTGAGGCAATAAAACGTCGAATTTATAGGTATAAGAGACTTTATTGTAAATAATTGCCTATTTGAACTCACGAATAACATTAAATTTCTCAAAAAAATTCGAATTTCTCGAATTCTCGTCATACCTAATCCTCTAAGCAAGTCTCATCCTGGCTTCATGGGAACCTTTGAATGATAATAAGTCCTCTAGTAAAAACGTGATATTTAATTCCTACTTACATCCCCACGTAGAAAATGAAGAATTATTTTTCAGAGTATTTTATAGCAACAAATATGACGCAAAAATTAGCAATTTTTCGGAAAAAATGGGCTTAAATAACGGCTGCGGTCAATGTGTTCCGCCTGATATTTTCGCTGTGCTTTATGAGTTTTCAATTAGCAAAAAGTAACGATTTCAATCTTTTCGCTGCACTTGTTACATTCCACCATAAACCTTTTGCTTAATACCGCAATAGTGCTTTTGAGATAGACTAGAAATTCCGCCGCTATCAAATCCCGAAAAATGTTTATTATTTTGCAGCGATAATATAGGTCATAACCAAAACATTTCAAAGAGAATTTGGTTTTCGCGTGCAACATTTATTCACATATTATATACTCATTTTGTAGTTTTTTTACTTCAAATTTTTTAGATCGACGAAATTTTCCCGCACATTAAAAATTTTAATTAGGTGCCGCGTAATTCTCAGATAATTTGAATACAATAAAAACTCCCTTTAAAGCTCAAAGCGATTTATGAGATACAACATTGGCAACTTAATTAAATCATAACGAAAATCGCTTCGACTAACTGCCAACATGAAGGTTTTCGTTTTTTCCTATGTCATCCTCGCCCCAATTCAACGCCGACGATCCAGTTTTCACCCGGAAAAATTTATCTTTATTAAAGCATCCTCTCGCTACAAAAAAACTTTTATCTTTAACTTGACTGTATGTGTCATTTCTTCTCGGTTATCATGAAATGCTCTCCATCCTCTACGGTTTTTTCCGCCACAAAGCCGCTCATTGTAATAATTTTATATCGCTTTCCTTCTATGGAGTAAAACTTTTTAATTATAGCAATTTTTCCATCGTAGCCGATTCTTCCTCTCTATGCGGCATATCCGTAGCATTCATATTGATTCGCAAGGCTGGAAACGAACTGGAAGCGAACCATGTTAACGGTTAACGGAGAGATATGCGCAGGGTTGAAAAAAAGGGTGCGAGAAGGGAGTTAACGATATTTTTCTCATCTCCCTTCCGAGGCATTGCCATGCATTAACCTTGGAGCGAATCCAGGACGTTTATTAGAAAGCACCTGTCCGAGAAAGAACGGGGGAAGCACCACAACTCAAGGGGGAGTGTTCCTATGCTGTCCAAATAAAATTACGAACATCATTTTCCACATACAAGAGATTCCTTTCTGGGTTGGAGAGGAGAAGATCGTTCTCTACAACCGGGAAATTAATGCCGACCCCACAATCTCAACATGATGGCAAATTAAGTATGCACGATATGGTTTATGGCTTTTATGATGGCTACTGCCCTTTTACCGGTAAAATTCGGTCGACTTTTATTTATTTGAAGTTAACTTTCTTAAAAGAAATTACCGATGAAAAATATACTATCTTCGAAGTAAATGGTTAAAGCAAAACGAATTAATTCTGGCTAAAATTAAATACTTAGCCGTTGCGCGATAGATAATTAAAATTATTTTCGAGATTCTGCGCCGACCACACTGTCCTGTTATCCATGTATAATATTTAATTTCCATTGCCAATCTCGCATTACTCACCCGATGGATTTTAAATAAACAATACTATGGCAATAAATATATAAATATAAATAACATTTAGAAATTATTTTCGGCGAAAAATGCTTCACCCAAAAACCGATCGACAATCAAAAATGCATTAAAATGACATAAAGTGAACCAAATATGCACGCTAAAACTTAAAATATGTGAAACTTTAAGCTGCTTATCCGTCAATCAGCTGAATTTATACCGATAATCATTAAATAATGCATTGGGTTAGCGATTAATAAAGTTTCATCGGCAGATTTCAAGGGTCCTTAACTATAAGAAATCCAATAAATAAATAATTTATGTAGTATAAACCTGTTTTCTGAAATACAAGTATTATAGTATTTATCAAAGAGCATATGACCATACCCTCAGCAGGATTTGAACCCATAACCAATGGAGCAAGACGCGCAAACCCCCTCCACCAAATTGCGATATATTTCAGTTTTTTGTTAAGCAACTGAAAAGAACTATTCAATTCTACAACTACATTACAGAGGCTAATAAAACGAATGTTTGGTCTAATAATATTACACCGTTTTCTCTCCTTAAAATTAATTATGGTAATTCAAGTATTAAATGCTAGAAAATCTTGCAAGCAGCTACTTGATTTCGTGAGGAGCGGAAGGGAAGTAGATTATCTGAGATTCAGTAAGACTAGTTAAGCAGAAAAATTGATGTTCTATTAACTATAAAAGCTTCCGGGAAATGTAGCGTAGAAGCCTGTCAGTCTTCATTCGTTTAACTCTAAGAAACACATATTTCATTTATTATGATATTATATTAGTAGAGCCTACATTTTTCAGAAGCTTCCTCGTTCAAATTTACACTTTTTACTTATGAAGTTTATTTTTGCCACAGGGTCTTCTTCATGCGTATGAAATGACTGTAATCAACTCAGATCGTGACTATAGCATTAACATTTGGTATTTCTTTTTAAAATTAATATTGCGCCGGATCAAGGTTTTCAGAATGAGATTTTTATTTTAACCAGATCATAAACAACCGTTTACGGCCTTTTACAGCGAGCGCAATAAGGATAACAAAGATGAAAACATGCCCTGGACAAGATTCAAACCAGCGACACTAGCATTTGCAGCCACACACGTTAACATCCCCTCTACTAAGCTCGATTAACACAGAAATCTCAAAAAAAACCTTGTTATAATTTGCGCAAAAACTCGAGTTGCAGTGAAAATATTTTCTTGGGCCTCGGCGATTATTTATAAAACCACTTATCGGGGCGTTTACCGACCGTTTGGCCGCACGGCGAAAGATTTGGGGAAAATCCGTTCCGTTGGCACTACTGAGGCATGGCGCGATTGAAAGTTTGCGAACTCAACTACTTTTATATCTTCTCTCCAACTCTTCCCCTCCTTCCAACTCTTCCCCTCCTTCCAACTCTTCCCCTCCGTCCAACTCTTCCCCTCCGTCCAACTCTTCCCCTCCGTCCAACTCTTCCCCTCCTTCCAACTCTTCCCCTCCTTCCAACTCTTCCCCTCCTTCCAACTCTTCCCCTCCTTCCAACTCTTCCCCTCCTTCCAACTCTTCCCCTCCTTCCAACTCTTCCCCTCCTTCCAACTCTTCTCCTCCTTCCAACTCTCCTCCTCCTTCCAACTCTTCTCCTCCTTCCAACTCTTCTCCTCCTTCCAACTCTTCTCCTCCTTCCAACTCTTCTCCTCCTTCCAACTCTTCTCCTCCTTCCAACTCTTCCCCTCCTTCCAACTCTTCTCCTCCTTCCAACTCTTCTCCTCCTTCCAACTCTTCTCCTCCTTCCAACTCTTCTCCTCCTTCCAACTCTTTGCCTGCAGGGATTGGGATCAACGCCCGCCGATGCCGGTGGATGAGAGAGAGAGAAAGGTTGGGGAGAGTGCGTGTGTGTGAGAGAGAAATTTTTTTGTTCGGATGGCGAGCGACGGCATAGACGGCGGCTTAAGGATGAGAGAAGGGCAGTAAAACGAGGATGGTAAAACGGGGAGTGGATAAACAACAAGAGGAGCCACTACTACTACTACTACTACTTGCTACTACTACCGCCCGTCATTTATTTTCAACACATAGGAAGCGAAGGTGCCGCCATCTGCACCGATGCTCTCTCTCTCTCGCGACCGCAGGACCGCGCGAGGTAAAATAGCGAGCATCAACTCCTAGTGTAAACACGATAGGGCATTACCTTCATACTTCCGACTCTTCCAGACAGTCATCACGGTTCGCTTACGGCTTTTTTACTCGTGCACTAAACGTGACGAAAGTATTGTGCTGGTAAAAAAAATCGCCTTTGAGATTTTAATGAATATGCACGTTTCAAGTGGAGCAGGGAAAGAGGGACAGATGCAGACTCTTTCGCTCTCTGGAAGCAATTCTATTGGTCGAGAGCGGCAAGAGGCTGAGGGCGAAGCTGGAGTTGCCTGGACTGCGATTTTTCTCGGCGGGCGATTTTAAAATAAAAAATTATCATATTTGCCCTACTATAATACGACCTCGAATATGATTAATTAAGAACGAGGTTTCTTAACCTAAATATTTCTCCTCCCCCAGCACAATTAAGAACTATCTTAACTATTAGGAAGTTATTGAATTACAGAAAAGCAATGTAATGTAATGGCTAATAAATTGTAAATTTTAAAAATCTTAGTTAGCTTTCATAAGAATTCTTGTTCAAATAATAATGTTGAAATTCATAATCTAAAGAAATAAAGGTTATTTTGAAATAAGAAATTGAAAAAAATTGAATTGACGACCCCCATTTACAGAAGCTAACTTTGACGAAACATGTTTTATAGGGCATTCTGAAGCAAATAAATTCAATAACGTTACTAGAATTATTTTTGCCTTAATTATTTAAAAATGTCATAACAATATGCAGTTCAAAGATAAATGCGATTTAAACCGTGCTATAGACTAGTTAGAATCACTGTCACTATTTTTTCTTTATTTCTTTGTTCGCGAATATAAGACGATCCCACAACTTTGGCTGAAAAAACTCGTCATATAGTCGGGTAAATTCGGTATCTTTTCCGTCTGATCACACTCGCGAGCCCACCTTGCAAAGCCATACTTGCTCATGGGAATAAAACTATGCAGATGGGCAAGCTCTCATTGCCCCTGGCGGTCGTGCGTCGGGTTTGTTAATTTTTTGTTTTATTCGATCTAATTATTTTTGTGCAACAAAAAATACCATGGAGAAAAATTAATAAATAAGAAAACATTCGTGTATGTATAACATGGCTGTGCAGGAATATAGAGACCTGCGGAGAAAAGACAATAGTGGTAGTTATATACCATCATTACAACAGTTATCGCACAAACGCACACCATTGTCCATAGTGAATGATATCAGCTGTGCACAGCTCTAGGTATTCAACTGCTCGACAATATCTGAATAAATCTCGCATTTATAAATAGTACCACTCGGACAGTGGAGGCCTTAAGGGATGAGCAAATGGGACGATCGCGTTAGGGGCCCAAAACAAAATCATGGGCAGTTTTATCTAGGAAGTGACTCAAATTCCACATTTTGGTTGATACGAAGGGCAAAGTTAGATTTAAATCATAAATGCCCGACTCGCTTATACACTACGGAGCCCCAAATACACTCCTGCCCAGGGTCCCGAGAACTGAAATGAGACAATCATGCTACAATGGAGGGTAGTTTAATCAGTTCGATTTTCACGAAATATATTGATTTACTGAAATTAAATTTCTTACTGTTATAGAAATTGATGTCAGAAAGTAATACATAGACGATAGTCTCGATAAGTATCTATATAGCGTCCAACACCACTATGATATATCAAATTTTATGCTCCATGTCCAGCTGTCCATAAAATAATGTAACCGGTGCCATTATTGTATAGATTAGAAGAGTAGAGATGGGAGGAAGTTGGTGCTGGATGCGTCAGCTTGAAGGATATTTTTGTGTTCATCCTTTAATCAATTTCACTTTTTATCTGCGTTTTTCTTCTCCGAGCGTGCGTTCGCGGAAATCAAGGGCAATGGAAAAAGAATTGTTGTTTTTATGGCTCGATTTAAGTGGTGCTGAGGTGAGAGTTGAATGACGGCGATGCGTTCGTAAAGATATTGAATTAAAATGCGAATCCTTCGCGCCGGAACTGTCAGGAGCGCCGCTTCGGCAACACAAAACAGCCGACTGGGGCGGTTAATAAGCATATCTCCATCGAAAGAAAAATCAGAATACTAATGTTAATATCTTCGAGCATATAATATCACCATCTCTGCTCAGGCAAAAAAATGAGTGATCTCTAAATGCCTCATCATTTGAGTATCCTAAGAAGCAGAAAAATGCACGCCTTTTTACTAAATTGCGTTAGATGATAGAGGTCGCGCGGGATGTCGCTGACACCTCACGGATATTTTTGTTTAAAAAATTATTAATCGTCGATTTCCAATAAATTTTTCATTTTATATGTCTCTTGACGTCTTTTCGATTGCTTTAAATTTATTTTACGATGTCAATTATTTAACATAATCGGAAGAAAAATAAAAATTGTGGAAAATACGTTTGTTCTTTTATGAAATTTTATATTTTGTAATCAGTAAAGTAACTGTCCAATAGCGATCCTAGATCATAAACAACAACACCAACGACGCAAATAGTAACAATAATTTCACAATAAAACGCATAAACCACTAACAAAACAAAAAAAACACGATTTTCGCACAACGCTCTGACTGACGCTCTAAGAAAAACGACCAAACTCAAAGAATAATAATAGGATACTAGTTATTTTAGGCGGAAATGGTTGTAGGCACGTGCCACTCCAGCTATTGAAGGGTAGGAGTCATAAAACCTTAAAGCAAAGGAACCCTGTAATAAAACAGACCCCGCGCGATCACTACCGGGTTATGCGTTGAAATCTATGTTTAATGAAAACCTCGGCTGCGCAAAATATTCCTCAGGGCGAAAAAGAGTATCCACGAAGCTCAGTATTACAATATACTTTATTTGACCGGGTGTAAAGAGCAACAAGTAAATAGAAAAACTAAATTCATGACAAATTAATAAGAGCCCAAAACATTATTGTTCGAGGACAGTGAAAATTAACTCCTTTAACCCGTAACTACAGGCATCAGAAATTGACGCGCCAACACAGGGATGCGGTCTCTCAGACCCCACGCCAAAAATAAATAATTATATGAGAAGAAACAACTTTATAAGGTTTTCTTATGTTTATATTTGAAATAGGGTCTTGGTGAACAAACACAGAAATATGAACTCTTAGTATGCTATATATTCTTAGTAAATATGAAAATGAAAATTTTTAACACAAAAAAGGCTATAATTTTTTAGTGTACTTTTTCAAATTTGATGCAGAAATTTTAGTATTTGCTTTAGTCTTTTGCAGAGGGTTTGTTTAAACGCATGAATTTCTTTTCCGGACGTGCGACTGTCCAGGACGGTTTAACTGCGACATATCTTAAGAAATTTCCGAAACCGTGGAAAAAAATCTGTTCCGAAAAAATTACGTGAACACAGACATGCAGTCTGTCAGACCGGCAACGAAACTAAACACACTCTAGTACGCGTAGGTCCAATACCAGAAGGCAACTGCCATGCAGTAAACAAAGCCACCTGTGGGATAAAAAGTAAATAAAATCTCAAAGGCGTAGATGATTCACGAACCCTAAATGAGACCGATGCCTGTGGTTACGGGTTAACCCTAGAATACTAATCTTATTTTTAGGGCGGTTACTAAACATACGTAAATTTCACCGGGATTATTTTTAAAACCACTTTTATTGCAATGTGTTTATTGATAATCAACTTTCTGGTATATTTTTGATCAATCAAAACTCCAACAACTAGTTTTTAATGATAAATCATCTAGGAACTTATGATTTCGTAAAGAATTACAAATGTTCAAATAACAACAAAAATTTGTAAAATAAGAATAGAATGATCATAAAAATGTTAGTATTAACATTGAACCATGCAAAAAAACTTCTATAAAATAGAAAAATCAAAGAGTAAGTACCTATTAATGTTCAGAAACTATGGCAATAAGTACAATTTTTTAATAAAAACAAAATCTTAGAAAACTAGTAGGCAGACCTTATAAAAACACATTAAAATTTCAAAATCACAACGGATTACAGAGTAAAAAAATGTTTAGAAATATACGAAAAAGTTAAAACGAAAACTTGAACAACTAGGACAAAACTTCCTTGGATGTTCGCCGCAAATTGGCATGTATTTGGTGCAGTTGCTTGTAGTCACACGCCTTTTTGAATAATGGTAGATGTGACAGTACTTTCTCTGCCCCTGTGGCCTGTTGGAAATTGGGATTACTTCTCGAGATGAGCCTGGTTCGTTTCCCAAAACACGGTTTATTTTTGCCTAATACTAAACCTACATAGGAAAACTATGGACCCTTGGTGCACTGTACCCCCTGCTATCCACCAAAAAGGTGACTCTCAGGGTATCATGTAGATGTACGTAAGATTGCCGTAGTGACTCAACGACGAAGCAGATGTACGAGCGGAAGAGGAGCGTAGAACTTGCGACCGGCCTGGTTCCGGGTAAGCAACAAACTGATTGAAACGCTGCTAGAGGAAGGAGCTAATTGGATTCTCAGAAAAGGAGTTATTCTTATTTAAACTAGAGTGTACCTCATTTTGACGTACGATTAGTATTCTAGGGTTAAACAAGAAATGAGACCCGATTCATTTTTTCAGTTCAATCACAGGACTAGCAATTCGCATGGACAAAACAATGTCGACATAACTTAAAAGAGCGGAAAAATAAAACAAAACAATAAACTATAATAAATTATAACTAAAGCATCAGATAACTGCTATATTTAACTCGCAAGAATGATTGCGGAGTAATATTTTAATGTCTCAAATAATTATATGCGTATAAACGAAGCGAATATTAATGAACAACATGACATAAAAGCCTGCCTAAGCAGCGGGTTTGCGTCACCTCGAACCCACATACGCGTGCGACAGAATAGTGCTTAATTAAGATAATTTCTTCTCTCGTTTCGCGAGGCATAAAGTTATTGTTCCTTCACCATTACGCACTTTGCATAATTTTTCGATACGATCCAAGGACGGGCCATTACCATACAAAAGTCAATCCCTACGTTCGAGGCCAGAGGTTGAAAATTATTTCCTACATGCGCCACCGCCAAATCACTCACGAATTGCGTATCGGAAAAGCCGGAGATGAGAAAGAGACATCGAGTTTAAACTGGCGCTTACAAATCTCATCACCATCGGATGTAGTTCGAACAACGAGCACGAGAAACAATTCCCTGACTGCAACACGCGTGGTCCTTAAGTCGCGCGTACTTTAATCGAACTGGATGCGAGAAACGACAGATGTGACATTTATAATCGACAAAGACTGTACGACGTAGGAGAATCAGTAACCGAACTATCTCCGAGAAATTCAAATCATTTTATCGCTTCTGAAGTAGCCTATTATCACGAACATTATTGGGGCTCAGGTGAACTCATCAGCGACTGAAGTTACCTTCTGTTTTTCTTCGACCTCTTCAGGAACAGTTTTTTGGCCATTTTTTCATTTAGATATTAAACTGGCCTATCCCTTTTATAAATATTTTACTACATGGTAATTTTTACTGAACTTTCACCTCCTTTTGTCTGCACTTGATACATAAAAAATCGTAGGAATTCTTCGTGATATCTTTTCACTTAATACCTATTTGTATTAATGCAACAGTGGCATGGATACGCCTGCTCAGTGTGTTGAGACCGTTGAGACCCACCGACGGAGGGAGTCCACTGAAATTATTGAATCTGTATACTCATACATATAAAAATTATATTTTATATTTAATTATGACAAAAATACATAAAACTTTTTAAGATAATTAAACATTTTTGCATTGATTCTTTTATTTGTTGTTCAAGACGGGGGCATAATATATTCTTGCAACGGGACCCACGCAGCGTTAGTTACGCCACCGTATTTCAAGCTAATAACTTTTTGTTGGGTAAAGATAGTGGGTTTGCCATCGGACTACAAGACATGATAAATTTTGGTAGCTCTTGACTGGAAAACACGCCAACGGAGAAACCAGAAACCGCAACCAATAAATCCATCGCTCATCGCAGCGACAAACCCGAAAGCGAAAAACAGGAGCAAGAGAGTTTAGACGCAACTCCAAGGTCTCTTCTCCGGACGTCTATTTCCACTAAAATGGTCCCTTGTCTCCTAAAAACAGGAATACCACACCGAATAGGCGTCTCCGGCAAAATAGGCGTAGGCACAAATGGGTCGCGAGTTTGTGTAGGAAAGAAAGCAAGGAGATGGGATAGGTCGTATATTTATTCAGAGGGACGTGGGAAGGGTATATTACGGTCTGCCGGGTTAAGTGGGTGGACTGGGTGAAGGGAAGGACTGGACGTTTTGAGAAAGGTCAGAAAGACGTCAGAAAGCATGGCGGAAGGGGAGCGCTCCGTTCAATCTCCGCAGGGCGTCAAGTGGGAACTAGCCAGAGTCGGGTGCCATGTAGGCACCGCCGCTCCCGTCAATTCACAAGGATTTTCCTTTTTCTCCTTGTTTTAAATAGGAGTCCCCTTGAGTGGTGGAGAGAAAAATGGCCCTTTTGAAAAGTTTTTAAAAAGGACAGGAGACGGGAATGTTAAGGGGGCGCATACTGAGAACTTGGAGGGTTGAGGAATGGGAAAACAAGGAATTCTTGTTCTAAAACTGAGCATGGTTTCCACGCCTTCATCCTAGCCATAAAAAACATTAACGCAAAAAGTGAATGAACATTATGCACCCAGTTACTAATTCAAAGCTAATTTGTTCATGTTCGTTTATTTATGTGGGCACAGGTGATCGCCAGCGCAAACCCGTAAGCTGAAGACATGGTGTAAGAAAAAACACGAGCCAAATTCGTCTCGAATTTCTTCCTACGAGGAACGGGGAAAAGAAATCCTCAATGTTTGGTTTTCGAGAGAATTTCTCGTTCTCATACATTCCTAAGAAGGAGAACTATGCACCATCAAGAAAAAATCGATGTTGAGATGGAAATGAAAAAAAAGCCCGAAATAATTACTTTTTATAACGACACAAAAGGTGCAGTCGATGTTGTTGACAATGTTGCACGAAATACAAGAAGATGGCCAATGGTTATATTCTACAGCCTGCTGAATACCGGAGCTATAAACGAGAGAGTAATTTATCATGGTAATGGTCAAGAACAAAAACCTCAAAGAGAGATGAGAGAACTGTCGCTTGCCATAGTAAATGAACACCAAACACGGAAATCAGTCAATAATAACACCGTTCCTAATGAAATAAGGAGGAAAATTTGCAAGATTATTTGGTCAGACCTGCAGACGAAAGCGCAAGAACCACCTACGACTTCAAGTGGTCGATGCGGAGACTGCGTAGTCAGGAACAGAAAAAGTAGGCATTTTTGCAAAAAGAGCAAGAAGTACAGCTTGGAAAATGTTAATACAGTGTGCAGCCAGTGTTGTGAAAATATCGTAGATTAATCCTGTAATTTCCACCGATACCTAATTAAAAAACAAATTGAATATGTTTTCAAGTGTTAAACTGAAGGAGGAACATTTTGGTTGTTGGTATAATAAACATTCATTTTTTAACAAAAACAATTCTAATGCTGATTATTTTGTTCAATGTTTTACTACAAACATCTTTATAAAATAATCAAGTTTGTCTTATTTTTCCCCGATTATCTAGGAATTTCACATAAAAATAACGAGGGGTTTGTCAGGCCCGCTGCGTGTACTGGAGGAAGAAAAATAGGCGCGTGTACTGGAGGGTTAATAATTAATTGTAATCTTGGAGGGTAGGTACCAAGTGCCGTCGCAGTAGGATGAAAAAAAGAACGATTTCGCAGAGTTAGGAGAAAAAACCCTCTCGGCAGCACGCTCTCGACTAAACAAATTAGGCAATTCATTGTCTCGCAATAACGAAACAATACGGCGCATATTATGAACCCGTTTAATTTTAATTTAGTACTTCCAACGTTAAAAGTAACTTACCGCAACGCATATTTCCGGCGAGACTTTAATTACATTGTCCTTCAAATAAACCAGGGATGGCATCACCAATAAAAAAATAAAAATACTCACTGTGTTTTCCTGAATAATCTTGTTAAAGCCACGCTTGTTGGATTCCGAGACGAGCGCGCTAAAATAAACCACAATTAAACGGCCACGAACCACAGAGCGAAAAGAAAACATCCGCACTGCGTCACGACACACGACATTTCGCCGCCCTGAGGCGGGAAACTTTTGACCGCCCCTCCCCCGCCTCCCCTCATGTTCCGTGGGTCTCCGATGATCAAGAATTTTACTAAATCTTTAAAATATAAAATTATCACACAATAGTACCATTATTTATTTTACTTAATTTATAAGAGAAATGTTAACTACATATATTGGATCTCCGTTTGTTTTCTTTCTTTTCCTTAGCCGAACGGACAGTGTTAAAGAGTAACAAAGGGTACATTGCGTGTTTCCCTAGGTTTTCCCTTACCTCCCTCCAGTTTTTGCAAATGTGTCTCTTTGAGCAGGGTTGCCGCCCCTGATGTAAGACCAAACTTGGCAAGAGGGAACGGCGTCAGTATGAGGCCGCCCCCTCGACCCTGCGCCCTGAGGCGATTGCCTCGCTTGCTTACTGTCTGAAGCCTAGGAGAAAGCGATTGAAGATCCAGTAACTTGACAATCATTCCAACCCAACCCACCCTCCTTCCCCTCGCCACCCGAACGAATGATAGCTCCGAAAAACGCGAAGGCTTTGCCGCAATATCCTTGAAACGGAACAGATCGTGACGAAGACGAAACGCAGATCAAACGCAAATCCTTCGTAAAGAGCTTTTACGCCGCCCTCGAACGCCTGGACGAAAAAAGAAACCCAATGTCAGGGAGGTTTCATTCCGGTAAATCCCTTACTGAACCAACATCCGGTTCTCCCCTTTCCTCAACCAAACACCGCTATTGGTCAGATGAGGACGTCTGTCCTTAACGCCAACGCGATCCGTCCTCGGAACCTACCTCATAATAAATAAAAAACGAGGCTACTAACAGACCGAAGATCCTCTCTCTCTCTCAGAGTCAAACCGAGCTCTCCTTCAACCTTTAATCGACCTTCCTTTAAGCCATTCACGAAGAAAATATCTCATCAAAATGCACCTGAAAACAATCTCTGAATCCTTCTCCCCCTCGTCCTCCCATCCACACGCCCCCCTTTCCCTAATCTCATCCGCCAATCCTTTGAAACTCTTCTCCATCTTCTTAAATAGCGTGTCCGGAAAAACCGTAATCGCCACAAGTGATTCATTCATGCAAATATGTAAACTTCCTCCTCTCTTTCTTTCTCCCTACTTCTCTGACCCATGATGCTCGAAAGAAAGACGTTTGAAGGTCGTCTCGAGGAGAAGAAAATGCGGGGGTGGAAAATTTAAGGGTCTGGGAACCTTCCAATACGCACATGATTTGTCGCCCACGTGCCTCGAATAAAAAATGTCGAAAATTCGATTTCTCGCGGCTATACCAGCATATCCCGCAGCAAACAACGTGGTTAACGGGGATTTAGAATGACAAACACAGAGAAACAATTTTATAATCCGTAAAATAACCATCTAATCGAACTTGGGATTTACATGGACAAATATTGGTAATTCTATGAACCTGTATTTTCAGCGTGAAAAACTTCCGTCTCGCTAATAGGAAAATCTAAATGGAAAAATATTTCTTCGTATACCTCACTTATACTGATCTCAAATTTCCGAGAAATTTCAGTACACCAAACCAAACCTCGAGAGCAGCTGTCGGTCGTCAGATTCTTCTTTATTTTAATCTCATTTCAAGTGTATTTATAAAGATGACTGAGTTAATCGAAGTATGTAGGCTACCAAGTATGCCGCGTAAAGGTTATGACAACTTTATCCACAAACAAAAACCATCTCTAATAAGTAACATTTTGGGCTTACTTCTTGGTGGATTAACCCTTGAAAAATAATTTCGAGGCAAAATATATTAGCTCTTTTACCACAATCCAAGGCTGATGAAAAGATACCTTGCGTGTGCACCATGCGCTTTGCGGTTGCCACGTGTCAAGGGTGTTTCCGGAAGCGTAACAATTCCATTACAAATTAAAACTACACAAATATTAACGCAAAACCAAGATAAAAAATGGAATACCGAATATATGTCCGCTGCACTATATTCGAAACCTCATCCAATTACTATGAAAATAACTTGTAAAGAAATGGAAAGAAAATTTTACGTAATCGAAATGGAGGAAAAACCGGTTTCGCTTCCGGCAGGCCAATTACAAAAAAAAACGTGCCACGGGTGAGGATCGAACTCACGACCTTAAGATTATGAGACTTACGCGCTGCCTACTGCGCTACCGAGTCCACAGGAATCTTGGTGGTTGTTTCGAGACATCTTGACCGAAAAATGCTGTATCATAATCGTGTACATTTTTTCACGATTTTCATTATTTCAAGTTCATCATAAATTGTGCTTTTTTTGCTTCCGTGAGAAAATTTGCGTTTTTTATATCCTTTTGTTTAAAAATAAACCCGGCTGCTAAAATACGGCAATTTGATACTAGCTAAAAAAAAGAGCTGATTTCGCATTTTGTCTTTGGGTTCAGAAATTTCTGCGAGATCTCAAGCTGTTCTACTGCTTGAAATGGTGTTTACGCGTTGAATTGAGATTTCTTCAAGCAAGAGCCGAAGAAAATATTCGGTTTGACCCACACCTACGACAGGTCGACATATAGAACAATACCGGGATTGGCTTTTTAGTTCCATTGGTAATCAGAACATATATACTCGACTCAACATCTCCTTCACGAACGATGCAAGGTGACTAGTGACACGAGGATAATATGAATACCACCCAAGAATAATTTGCACAGAACAGTAAATGTAATTATAATGTACATTTCATGGTTCGAATCATAACCTATTTGCGAAATTAACATTCCTCCGACATAAATTGAAAAATATTCGTAAATAGATATTTTTTGTAGCATTTAAAAATTTATTTGCCTCTGGCATTCATATTATTTGTAAAAAATTACTTTCTGTCAAGTCAAATTATAAAAAACTTGTAACTACACGGTAAAATCGTTTCTCATATCCTGTGGCAATTTATAAAACGAAACAAATCATGGAAAAAAACTCGTAATCTTCAAATGCTCAGAAATGGGATACAAGTGAACAATACTTCTTGCCAGGCAATGGACTCGGCACATTCCTAATATGAAGATGTTATACTCTTTCAGAAGTTTGGGAAATTTTCAAAAGTTATGTGCGGTCGCTATTTTCGAGATTTTTCATGTTTCTTTTCTAAGGAACATCTCACACCTCGAGTCATATTAAATGGCACAACGAAAAACAACTTGCAACACATTTACATGTCAAAATGGCCAAAAATACGAGAAACGATGAGAAAAATCTCAGCATTTCTGACAAACTCTCACTCGTCGAGAACAGATTGCGAGAATGCGCAAACATTATATAATACCTGGGGAGCGTGCGTATCGCGAATTGTGCAAAACCTGGGATGACAAAACAGTGTCAGGCAAATGAAGTTAACGTTTTGTCGAAACCCTTTGCAACACAGGCAATAAAATATCTTCTTTCTTTCAAAAAAAATTTGCGCGCGATACGACGTAAATAAGTTTTCAACGCTAACTCTCTCCGAGTAATTCGGAGGATATTTGGTCGAAATTCTTGGCGCCATTGAAAAGCTTAAAGACCTGATTAATCTGTATGTCCGTACCATTGGAGAAATGATACGATAACTTCCCCTACCGATTGAAAACAGCTGACATTCTGAGACCGCAACTGCTGTTCAACGTAAAGAATTCTCTTGCTCTCGTCGACGCATAGCGCAAATGATGCCGGACGAAAGAGGAGATTTGACAACCCCGCAGAGAACAGGTGCCCGGGGCAGAGCTGGACCATGATCGCCACGAAGACTTTAGCGTGCGCAAAGGGAGTTTGAAAGAGAGGAGTGAGGAAAGTGAGATGGAGAGAAGGAAAGAAACAGAAGAATCTCTGTAGAGCTGAAACAAGTCCGGGAGATTCTCCTTTCCCAGGAGACTACGCGGGAGGCGACATGAAGGGGAACTCGGTAGAACAACAGGAAACTTGTGTAAGATAGCAACCCCCTTAATTTGCGAGAGCAGCTCCTGCAGACAGACGCGAAATACCCCAATGCTAAACAAAATACTAAGGTCATCGTAGATGGAAACGAGGAAAAAATCAGGTTTTGTCTATTCAGACACCAAATAGTAATTACGAATGCGCCGCTAAATGCTAGATAAAAGACTTTCTATAGAAATACTAATAAATGCTGTTTCCTAAAGTGGCAAACTTTCAGAAAGCGAGTGCATGATTTGATGATTATGTAGAACAACCTCATCCTTGGACAGGCCCGGATTAAACCTTCCATGAGCCCTAAGCAAACAAATTTATGGGACCCTCTAAAATGTTTTAAGCAAATATATTTTTCCAAAAATAATTTTAAAAATTTTTCGGTAGAATTTTATTGCTATTGCTACCTGTACAAATCTTCATAATTTTATAGTTGGACTAAATTTCATCAAAATATCTATCTAATGAAATTTTACAAAATACATGTAGTTTAAAGCGAACGAAACAAATCGACAATAAAAATAATCATGAGTAATTGATTATATGTCCTTAATTTTACGGCACATTAATAATAAAACGATACAAAGAACGGGTAGAAATTGAACAAATATTGAAAGAATTTCATACAGGTACTTTTCTTGAGCAAATGTATTGATAGTCTTTATAATCAATATTGTTGAATATTTCTTGCTCAATGCCTGAAAGTCCTTTTTACGTTTACTATAAAAAAATTAAAATACCTAGCGAGCTCGTGAGTGGGCCCTCCTAAATTGTGGGCACCCGCCATTTGCCTAGGCGATAAAACGGTCCTGTCCTTGGAAAAGAAGAGAATTTCGATAGGTGAATGCTGTGCAACATTTTGCTCACAAGCATAGCTGTCCTCGTTAAAAAATAAATTGAAAATAAATGCGAACTTTCGCACTAATGGAAATGCTAAAAATTCATTTTTTTCTGTCAGCATATAAAGTACACAACGACTTCAATTAAATCAATTACTGACATGTTATAATGTCCGATACGCTACTTGCTTCTCAAAGTGCTAGAGAAAAAGTCACTAACATAAGATATGCGATGCAGGATGCTTCAAGTATCCATAAGACACCGACGAATAGCAAATATGTGTCAAGGGGAATTCGAACCGAAGCCTTCAAAGTGGAATACCCGCACGCAACGCTCATTTAAATTTAAAAAACATTTTGTCGAGTGAATTCCGTGTTATCCTAGCATGAATCGAGTCCTGAAACCCCGGAATAATTAATAACTTGTAGAATTAATCAGAAAAAACATTTTATAACGATAAGTTCCAATACGTAGAAGCAATTTTCACAACAAAAAATTTCATTAAACATGTAGCCCAAAAAAAAAAAACAATCTTATTTACGAAAATTTCCCAAAAATGACCTAAATTCAGAAATATGCAATTATATTTATCAGATAATATAGCGTTTCTTGGTTGCATCCGAAAAGAGATAAACATATCCATGCATCTTGACATGGAAACGCATTCGAGTTTCTCCGGAGTCGGAAACCACCAGGCATCAGGCCGATGCGCACAAAAACAGCCCAACCGGCAAAACCAATTAGACCAAATTCCGGGAAAGAAATGACGAGCCTCTAAAAGGAGGCGAATAATGAAAATACATTCCCGTAGTAATCCTTCGGACGGCGGTGAGAAAGGCAGGAGAGGAAGCTTGACTAACACTCGCTTTTTTTGCGTCGGCCACCCGTAATAAATGGAAGAAGTCCCTGCCGGTCCGCGGTCGGCCTATCAGACCAGGGTGTGAAAAAGGAAGGCCTAGGTGCGCAAAGCTGGGTGGGAGTTTTATTTTTAAAATAGGGAGAAAGTGACGAAACGCCAAAATATCGAAACAATGAATATTAAAAATATAATAAAATGGACGAACGACATCCTTCACTTTTGGAGATAAATTCAAACCTTGAAAAATTTAACTGTACATTGACCTACAAATAGAAAAATCGCTTGCTCGAAAAAGGTGTAATACCAGGGACCTATCGGAATAATCAAATATAATAACGGAGTTCATGAAACTTATAATTACGTTCTTTAAAATCAGTCACGGATTGTGAGTGAACGTGGAGATGGGCAAAAAGTTAGTAACTAAATTATAATTAGAGCTTAATTAAGCATTTTATCCCGAGGTCTAACATTCGCTAATACATATACTAAAAATCGTTGAACGTCATCGACAATCGTCCTTGTGGATTAAACATCGATCAGAGACCAACAGAAGAGATTTGGATACAAATGTACAAGTAAAATACCCTTGCTAATTTTCAGGGTTCTGGTTTGCCTTCTCCTTTAGTGAGGGGACGACCCGCTCCGTTGTAATTTAGACTCTCCTTAGACCTTACCATTAGTGAAAACTTCATCCTCTCATTTCAGTAGTTTGGCTACAATACCATTTCAAAGTTTCGAATTTTCCGAATTTGAAGCCATCTAGCGGAAAATCTATGAACTACCGTGAAAATTCAATCGACGGAAACTTAATGGAATGATAAGAGGTATCAAATTCAAAAAGAATTTTCTAAATATGTACCAATAAAAACAAAAACGTTCATTGTCCACAGACGATCAGACACAAGCGTGATCACAGAAACACTTTTTTCCTTTTGAGAATACGTGCTAAAAATGAGTAGACATGCGTCGGTACATTTATGTAAAAATCGTGTCAGTAAAAGTTTTTAAAATTTAGCCCGTGCGAGATGAAAAGTGATAGGCTTATGGAAGCTGACGTATGTAAAAGCGTATAGGCTCGAGTCTGTAAATAGGTGGTCGACAGAGAGAGATTTGAAGATGCTCTGCCCGGGAGACAGAGTCTGCGCGCATAGAGATAGGGTGAGAGGTAGAATCAATTCCTCCAGATGACGGCGGCGATTGGAAAGGAACACACTGGCCTACATCCAGACCGGCGGGCGACTCGTTCGTGAACTTCAACACGTGCCCAGGTCGACCGCCATCTTCTCGAATTTAAGTCGTTAATTCGTTTTTTTTTTTCGGTTCGCGATTTAGCGCGAGACTGTACCTGGTGGCTAAGAAAGGGTAAGAAGATGGTGCCGCGAGATGTTTTATTCGCCTCGGAGGAAAAAAGCAATTATTGTTACCGTACAAGGAGCCGGCGACCAAACTCGACTGCAGCGCTAGCTCTTATTCCTACCCAATGCGCCTCTGCATTCCCGGCGTGGGGGATTAATCATCGACCGGTTTTTATTCCTCACGTTTAAGTCGCGTATTTCGAAGATTCTTTCATTTCTACTCTAAAGAAAGTCTTAAAATTTCCAATTTTCGAACAAAAATAATTTTTATGGTTTCCTAAACCGTTAGTAAATTCATCGATTTTTATTAGGGTTTCGTTTAGTAATTGAGGAATTTTTTAAAGATTCAATTACATTTCAAGAAATAAAATCGCTATTGAGTATGAAAATATGATTCCAATGAAACGATTACAGATAAGTATCAAGATAAATACCATTTTTTGAGTACCCATTTTATAACTTGAACTGCGAAAGAATAAGAAATAATACTCTCTGATTGCTCAATTTTCATGCCGTCTTTCTTAAACAGTTTTTGAGCATTCATCAAATACCTTTTTGAGCATAACAAATATTTAAAAAATTGAATTCTCAAAAATGTAAAACTTGACACAAAATTTCAATAAATAACATAAATATACGACTCGTAGAGTTGAAACCATAGTTATTTACTGGAAGTTTGCACTTAGTTACTTTACATTTTTTGAATTAAATTCTCTTGAAACGCATTATCACAAAGTTACGGTATCTTATGACGGTTTCATACCAATTATTTTCTGTTGTTTTTTGGATAATCAACCTCTTGGACTATTATAGCCATAGCTCTTACCACACCGGAGACACGGAAGGGAAACCCAGTGCATTAGCCTACTCTTTACGAAGAGCACCAAGGGGGCCAGCTGCTTAACGTCCTTTCCGAAGGACAGAGCACTGACTTGCGCGGTCTCTTCAAACCACACAAATAGTTTACGGGACGACTCCAAGTTGAAAAATCCGATCTCCAGATTTGAACCGGGGACCGCTGCGTGGAAGACCAACGCTCTATCTACTCCACCACCGCACCCTCCCCCCCCCCAATTATTTGCTATAAATTGCGAACTTATTAATGCAACCAAAGCATTGATAATTGTCAATATTGCTAACCGCAGTTTATACAAAAACCTTTCTAATGTACCTAGTTGAAAAATGACAACATGCACGATATCCGTACAGAAATTCATGGTGATCGATATCATCGCCATGAATTCGCGTACTTTCTACGGATATGAATTTTCGCCGCAAGAGGCGGAAACGTACTTACAGATCTGAAAGTCGAACGGCTTTTTAGTTGGTCATTATTTTCACCAAGTAGGTATTTATTCGAGAGAGCTATAGCATAAATTTAGATCTCCCCACTTAAAAAAGAAACAAAAACGCAAACAAAGCACAGTAAATGGAGCGTAAACAGTGAAGTGGGAAAACTGGAGGGTTTATTTCTTTGTTTCGAGACGTGCAAAAACTGCATAGCTCAAAATTTCAATTCTTTCCTGTAGTTTCTGCTCAAAACCAGATAGATTAAAAGCGCAGGTCTTCCATCTACTCATCCACGAATGTGACGACGATTATTCAAGTTTTAAGCACAAAGTCTAAGAATTTATCGACTTCGCGATTTTATCACTTAAATACGAAGAACAATATGAATACTTCCTAAATTCCAAAAAACTGTTGGGCTAAAAAGATTCATGGGATCAACTTGATTGTGAATGGCAAGTACGAAAAAATCCTACGCATAAATAATAACCAGCTTCCATCCACAAAAAAACTATTTCACCAAAATTTTTAATATCGTCACGTGACCTTAAAAACGTTATGACGTTAAAGATTCAAAATATGTCACCAATATAGCGTTTTGCAAGTTTTTCACTGAGAAAACTATGGCGATATTTTCATTTTCGAAACCGACGATTGCCTTTACGGTAAATCGGGAAAGTCTTATAACTGTTCTCTAATGTTCTATATATTATTACGGGTATAAATAATGGTACGATTTCCTTCCTTTCGAGAGAGAGAGAGAGAGAGAGAGGAAAAAGGATCAGCTGTTCCTTCATGTGCAGACTCCACCGTCTGCATGAAACTCTCCTCCTCGCGAGATCCGAGCGGCGTTGCAGGTGGAGTGGGGCACGTTGTTGCCTCGCAGGGCACGAACACGCCGCGGCACGCCTGATGCACTCTCTGGGAGAGAGAGAGAGAGAGAGCAAAACGTGCCTCGATTACCCTCCTCAATAATAAGCGACGGGATGACTTACTCGCATCCGCGGCGGGAAAGAGCTTTGAGTTCCGCTCGCCCGCGAAAAGATACTACGACGGCGCAAACTTCATCGAAAATGTTCCTAGCGCGATTCGACGAGCACGAAATCCGAGGAATTAAACGCCACTTACGGCTCAAGCCGGCCCGTGGCTTTCGCCGTAGTTACGACTGCGCCAGGTACCGCGCCCCTAAGTAATCCAACTTTTACAATATTTAACTCTATTTCACGTTCATTTATTTTAATCCAATTTCATTTTCATAAAATTCTGCCTGTTAAATATAATTATTACGAACTATGCAGATGATGCGGGCCCGCGAAATAGAGCGCAAAAATTTGAACCGATCCTGTATATTCCATGGGTTTTAAAAAGAGGCTGCTACGATCATAAATTATTTCCTGACCCAAAATATACTTATTTATGACAAAATTAGTTGTTCACAGAAATTTTCCCGAAATGTTACGCCAAGTACAGCTTTTAATATAATATAAAGATACTTTTCTGTCCGGTTTTCATTCCTTCGTAAGTAAGACGCGTCGCTTGCTTTGGCATTCCGAAGGACGCATTGTTAATTAGCAATTAGGATGTACTACGCAATATAAAGCGTGTTTCACGAAAACCACCCTTCCCTTTTTTACTTTGTTTAAATCGGGCCAAGTTCGGCTAGCGGGTCTAATAAACCAGCCGACACGCCATGACCCTCTTTCAAAAAAAATATTTCAAACGCTTAAAACGAAGTCGCTATACAATTTACTGTTATGGAAAGTACGCAAGTGATCGTAAAGCCGAAGGCGACAGAATTCATACGAAAGTGACCGAATAAACACAAGGGCTTTGGATATAGGAAGGGCTTTGGATATAGGAAGGACTTTGGCGTGGGCTTTGTAAAGTTTAGCATATTATTGCCCACGGGGAATTGCATAATCAAATAATCCTTTCCAAAAATCTTGCATAATTTCCAAAAATAAAGAAGTACGCCCCTGTAAACTGCGAATAGGGCAATTAAAATTCAAAAGAACGTTAAAATAAGAGAATTTTCCTATTCCTCAACTTGTCTAATTTAAGGGGGGAAAAACTCGCGGCTGCACAACATAGCACGGCAGAAGACAATTCTAAGCAATTTTGTTGATTATTAAGACGACGATTCTTCCGCGTTGCGAGGTCAACGAAAGAAGACGAATTTTCCGGAAGATTCTGAGGCGAATTCAAATTTTTCTGCAAATTCCTTGATCTCGATTTTGTTAAAATTACAATAATTCTTAAGTATCACACGACCATTATTTGCCGTGGGACTGTTAACCCACACTCGGATAGCGTGGGTCAAAAACTCGCGGATAAACAACAAGAGAAGAATGATTCTTTACCCGCGCAAGGTCCGTCTCGTTATCTCACACGCGTTTCTGGCTTGCGGAAATGTCCTAAGCCCACACAATCGCTTTTTTCCTACTCCGGCCCAAGGATCTTATAAACAAGAAAAAAGTATCCATCCTTCGACCTTGGCGGCGCCGAAAATGTGAATGGAAATAATGAAGGGTCGGAATGTAAATGACGAATCGAGAGGGAATTAGAGGTCGAGCAGAACGCCTTAAAAACTCCCGAGATTTAATTTGCGAAACGTATAAAAGAATTCGCTCCCTAAATTGCTCAATTAGTAAGCGCCGGGTGAAATACAGAGGCTAAATCTCGCAAAGCGCTTTCGAAGCCGTAAGGATTAGTTTTATTATGTGATCCATCATACACATGTACACACAGAAGGGAGGAGGGAAACTCGGTGCCAGCATTAGCCTACTCTTTACGAAAAGCGCCAAGGGCAGAATGATGAATTTGCGCGGTCTCCTCAAACTACACAAACGGGTCTGGGCGAGGATTCGTGCCCGCTGCCCTTTCGAGCAGCAGGCGAGTAGCATCCAGCGTCCTAACCACTACACCACCGGCACCCCCTAACCGCTTTAATATTACGTATTTATTATCAGCCAAGCAAGCAAGGCATAAAGGATTTGTAATTTCGAATTATCTTTTAATTCAAAACATTTTATATGAATTTTTTATTAGTTCGCCGTTTTATTATTAATCCAAGAAAGAATTATCGAGTTCATCATACAGCTGAAATTAAACTATGCCTCTCCGAAAGCCATAAAAATTTTTGGAATACCAAGTGCACCTTCCGGCTATAAATCAGCCTTCTTCAATGGCAACTCACGGATAGTAGTTAGAAAACGGCAAAAACAAATAATTTCTGCAATCCACTATCAGTAATTAACCACTGATGACGGCTACTTTGTAATCAAAATGCCAATCTGGTTATCTAAACCATGATTTATGGCTGTACGAGCAACAGTCGGTCAGTGATAATATAATTTAAATTACAAACTACAGCTAAACCTAAACTATCTATCCTATCCTTCTCATTTTTATTCGCATAGCTACAAAAAAATTCACCTCCACATTAACACAAAACGCAGACTGCACATTTATTTAACCAAGTTACTCTCAAGTACATCTCAAAAACTAACGTTCAAACACTCTTCGGAATGGCAACAGACTTTTACTTAGAAGAAAACGAACGAAAGGTCATTCTTGTGCCCTCATCGGAAGGAAATGGTGGACTCGTGACAAGGGACGCCGAACGTTACGCAGTTCTCGGAGAATCCTAACGGAAAGTAACCGAGCACGCGGAGCGACCGAGAGAGGCCTTATGTACGGTGCATCTCGCCCTAAGTGGGACGATATCCCGCGTAAAGAACTATTATTACCGAGCGAAAGGACGCAGCACTTGAACTAACTCACTTATCGCACGTTTTGAATAAAGGTGACGAAAAGCATATTCGAGTGACGGCGACAATTTCGTATTTATGCTCGTCGGAGAGAGTTTGATGTATTGATAATTTCTACCTTAATCGGTCATCCAATGCAAACTGAAAATGTGCACAAAATCATCTAGATACATGTATGTTATAATACAAACGATATAGATAATCCGATGATAGTAATAGATATAATAGTAATGTGAATGTGGCATAACAAATAATGCGAAATTGGAGAAAAAAACAAATTCAACAGATCGTCCTAGTTTGGATTTGTTTTAAGTGCCCAACTAACGAAAATATTAAAGTGTAAAAATTCTCATATCATGTTTCCCAAATTTCTTTAATTCCAGCAAAATTCACGAAAAGTACAGCGGGCATTAAATTATTGACATCGAAACAAATGAAAATATTTAAACATGAAAATGTGATGAATTCTAAAAATATATAGGATAAGACAACGAATTGGCAATGAATATTTTACAAACCTAATCACTTTTTACTCCCAATATAATAAACCTTAGAATAATTACTGCAGCTGTTTTCAGCGTTTGTAAAACAAAATCGAAAACGTTTGTCCGCGTGTTGATAGAAATCTTAAGATATCTGTAATGCCGAAAGCGTAGCAAAAATAACCTCTCCCGATTACATCATAGTTATATTTTACATCTTTGAATATCGCACACGCAAAGGCAAACGGAAAATAGATTAACAGTATGGATTCACGCTATTCGAAAAAGCTTACACGATCGAAGAACTCAACGTTACATATAACTGTATTACGCTTTCCGATTTGCAAAATCGCGAAATTCAAATCCGCATCAAAGAACACCTGTTTCATTGACCGCGGCTCTTCGCGACCCAGACATCAAGAGCCCGGAGCAGAGAGCGAGAATGGGAAGCAGAGCCGTAAAAAATAAAGAAGTAGCCAGCAGCCTAATACGGAACACCTCGACTCCACATCTGTTGCGTGGAACCGTTCCGAACGAAACGAAACAACTTTTTCGGCGCGAGAGAAGACCCCTTCCTAAACATGGAATTGGGTCGGAAGTTTTTAATTGGCCGAGGAATGTTCGTTTTGTTTTATTCCATTTCGTCCTGAATTGTTTACCCGAGAAAAACTCCGACCATACTGCAATCGAGAAAAAAAGATTTCAGTTTCCGAAAGTTTTTTTTGCGAATTCGGAATTCCGGATGTTAAACAATCGCAAACGGCATCCCAATCTTTCATAGTTGAGCTGCGAACACAATCAGCGCGGGACGACCCAAAAAAAACTTTTCAAGTCTGGGAATGTGAGGATAATATAATTGATACGGTTCCCGATAATCATCACTGGGGAGAATTTCGTGCTAAAGCATTGAAAGTTAGGAGAGGCATAATGAAAGTAGCTCAATTAACGAGCTACGATAGGTGTGAAAGAGATGCGCTTTAAACTTCGAAGCTAGTTGAATTTCAAAAATACGATCACTGGTTAAATGTACGCTCATCAGCGCGAAAAGTGCTTAGATATTTAGCAACTGAAACGCTGAAAAGCACAATACTTCCGATATCATATCTGATCGGAGTTATCAAATGAAAGCATACAAGCCTTTATAAATCAAAGCTCCATAAAAATAACTTAAAATATTAAATTGAAATTTTTAAATAAATTCGTTTGATTTTTCAAACAATTCATTGTACGCGAATTTTAATTGGGATTTATTTTATATTTTTTTTATTAAGTATCATTCGTTTCAAAAGGAATATCTCCAAATTAAAGTATCGTTTCTCATTATTTCCATGCAAAAGGTAGAACAGCTGAAAGAATATTTTTTATAACACTTTTTCAATGGAATTATTTATACCATATTTTCTTTGCGAATGAGGATGAATTCAATCTTACAATTAAAATAAATTTTATTTATAGCCAACACTAGTATTGAATCAACGGTTTTTTCAAGTGAAACATTATTTGTATTGACAGCGCATAATCTCATAATGTACATAGTTGAAAGGAATTATATATCGATTTGAATACTACCACAAACATCGATGTTTATTTTCATCTCCACCCGGTATGAAATTCATTAACTTATATTTAACAAATAGTTTGCTTGTTTTAGTTTTGTAACGAGCCTTCATGCGAACCCGATAGAACGAAGATCTGTTTTTTCAAAGACGCGATGAAAAATTTCCACGACTATTCTAACAGTTTTGCTTTTCATCGAACATCCACCGATTTAGAATGACCGACTATTATAAGTAACGAACATGATGAAACGGATCCGGGCACGCGTCGCGTAACACGCGAATTTATCCGCATGCCAATTTTGGGGGTCACAGGTCCTCCAGCACACGACCTCTTCGCACATCCGCCTTTGAAAAAGAAAACGGTCCAAAAGAAACCGGAATTCCGGAGGAATGTAAGGGGCGACTTAGATACTCCGAGAAATGCGACTGGTTCGATTTTTCGGGAGCGACGACTTAGAAAACTATTTCTAATTTCTAGACAAATATGCTGGAAAACTTGTCACGGCTAAGTAATTCTTCCCGAGTTCTCGACGAGGTCCAACGGCTAAGTCGAGCAGATGTTTAGGGTCGGTCAGGAAAGTGTAACAGGATTAACCCCATAAAAGTCGAATTCGACCAATTAAGGTTCCCTACACAAATGCGTTTTGAACGTTTAAGCCAAACCGAAAAATAAAAGATTACGTTTTGATTTTGGCGGATCGTTTAAAGAGGGTGGCCTGCGTGCTCGTTCATTATTTGCTTGACAGGAAATAATGAGGGACGTTTGAAGCTTCGACAGACGGTCGTGTCCTTACTGCATTTTAACACAGTTACATATCCTACGACCAAATTAAAAATTACTTACGATTTTTTTTCACGGCAAAACGCGAGTTCATTGTAAACTCTTCCGCTCAACAGCCATTTAGTCTCAGCACGACCAAGGTCATCAAATGTCAATTCTATTTTTATATCAAATAGACGATGTTCCGGCACGCTACTTCTCAATTACTTTCATCGCCAAGTTTATTAGGATGCAATAACACGCTCTGTGGATTCTCTAGGCAAAGTCACTCACGATAATCGTCTCCTCCTGCGATTAAGTTCTTCCTTGAAAAACTAATAACCAGATCAAGAACGAAAGCGATTACAACTGCAATAATACATCGCGCCGGAGAAAAGTAATGATGTTGAAAAAAATATTTTCAGCATAAAACTTTCACGAATTTCATGCCAGATTAAGTACATTCAATTTTGTATCATTAAACCTCTACGTACTTACGATTTATACAATCGGAATCCGAGTAAAAATCAATTCAAAGGAAAGTGATAATTACAAAAACTTCTAACATGAAAATCTCTAGTAAAAGTTAACTCATAAAAGTTTAAAAAGAATGTAATGGAATAAATATGCATATAGGAAAACTTGAAGAAAAACCATTTTACGATGCTCAGAGTGGCGAATAGGTCAGCCTCTCCGTCGCCATGCGCACACATTCATGAAGAGTGACCAGTGTTAGAGGCGTGTACCAATTCCAATGTGGTCTTACCTGAAACGAGAGAGATACAAAATCAAATTAGTATTGATTACGACAACGTGGCTCATATTTACAAAATAATAAAACAATATAAATCAATAAAGAAGAATTCATTTAATTTAATTTCATCACAATAAACAATTTCTTCAAAAAAATAATTTCACTCGATAAAAATTTAAGCGATTGGAAATGAGAGAGTCCATAGATTTGAACGATACACCGTTCAATAAAACTTGCAACGAAACCATGGCATTTAAACAAAAGAGCTACTATCAAGTTATATAACTTTCATTTATATTGAAAAATTTCTCCATTCACTTGATTCTTAGCTCAAAACTTATGTGCATGCTTATGGAAAGCATGTAAAGAATCAAGTATGTATTTGGCATAAGGATACGATTGCTCGAATTTTTTAAGCAACAATGCAGCAACGGTTACTAAGAATTTACACTTTCTAAGGTATAAGAAAAACAATATGGAAAAGTATACTCCATAAATGGAATACACAGAGATTTCAAAGGCGTTCTCTATAGGAAATACGTACAAAAAACGGCATCGAAAGATTCAACAAACTTCAACTTTTTCCGATTCCGGTAATTCGTTAAAAATCATTGTATGTACAAATTAACGTCCCGAGATTTCATAGCATGACTTATAAATGTATTACTTATAATAAGGAAGGGCGAAGAAATAAAAAGACGGATATCAGCAGCCGATTTACGTTAAATTGTTACACAAATTTTAAGCTTACCGCTACAAAGTGGAATCCACGTGACGTCATGCGCGAACTGGACGCGTTGTCGTCCACCGGAACGACCTACCTGGTATAGTAGTACCATGCACTGAACCCTTTGGCCAATACACGTCCACACTATACGAACGCGAACGAACACGAACGAACATTTCCCTTTGATGTACCGACAGATGGTGGATCGTTGTTCGTACGTGTTCGTTCGCCAAGGGTGGACGCGGCTTTAGTCTCGACGTTTTAACGAACCTCTGCTAATTCGGCAATGGACAAAACGAAGTCCCGGATCAATGTCCTTTTTAGAACATTCAAGGGCATCTCTCTCTCTCTCTCTCTCTCTCTCTCTCTCTCTCGAAAGCTATTTCCAGTCCCCGGGAACCGGAATAAGTGGGCCGAGGACCCCGAAACTGAAAAGTGCTCTCGGTGGTTCGAAATTCCATCCGCATGCAAGCACCCTCTCCTTTAATACTATTTTTCTTCTTCTCGTGTTCAAACAAATCTGTTCTTCGGCAGGTCCCGGACTAAACCACATAACCGAACTCAAAAACATTCCTTCAAATTCGAGTAAATCAACCGGTTTGATATCCAGTGGGTTAAGAATCTCTATGTTTGGGTGGACTGGTATTAGTTGAAAATCTGGTTGTGATAATACAGAAACATTAACATACCCTCAATCGATAATAACTTATGTCATTCAAATTACTCTTTAAATAAAACTAATATTATTCTGCTTCGCATTACGACGTAATTAATCGTGCAAATAAAATTCGATACATTATTCATATCTAAAATATTCGAATAAGACAAATTTGATGCATACGCGATTATTATGGCTTCCACTGATTTCATCATATCAGAAACGATATTTCGGAGAAACATGCATCAAAATGGCTTCGGATTCCCAGACACCTGCCACAAAAAAGCAATAAAACATTAATTTTATGATTAATTTTAATAATTTTTTAAAATCGTTTTAAGTTGATTACGATAACCTTTATTTATCGGGCATTGTTCATCTTTAGGTGAGTAAGGATGCATCTACATACTCCACGAAGAACATTTCGTCGTCCCATTTTAATAAAATGTACACCAAAATAAAATCTCCGCAAACAGATTTTTAAAATAGAACAAAATTGTACCAACTTAGAAAATAGACACGGTATGGAAAAGACAGCCGACCAAAAACGAGGACGACGATGATGACGTACGACGGTTTAATTTTAAACGAGCATTGCTTTCTCCTGTCGTCCCGACTTGCCTCAAACAGCACGGCGTATGATATGTTGAAGTTGCAGCCAAAGTCATTAATGGAAGAGAGGACGAGAAATTCAGGCCAATGCAGACACCGCGAGCCCAAAATAAACCTTCATGTCTCTCTGAACAATGGGCCTGAGACTTTCGAAGACTTCCAAGGCGGCACGAATCCCGTTCCCATAAATGATTTGGAAATACCAAGGATGCAAATTTGACACAATCAACGTCTAGCGCTTTCATTTGTTTTATAACGACCAAAATCAAATTAAAGCTAAATTATGCCTCAAGTTGACAGTATGCAAAAATTCTGGTTTCCCGTCGTTGAATCGAATATCCGAATGCTAATTTCACCGCCTTCGACATTATATATTAGGGCAGGTAGTTTTTACTTGAATTATTAGGTTCTACCCGGCGCGTTTGTCTCGACTTCAGATTAGAAGATAAATAAGAAATCTCCATCATTTGTGTTTGCACTCGTTGGATATACATAAATATCTCCTCACTCTGCTTATTTAAACCTTAAAAAGCTCTTCTGTAAATGCGTAAAATGTTCATGTTTGTTATTGGTGGAATGAAATGGTCATAAGATCCTAAGCAGACAGGTATTAGCTGTCAAGTTGGGAACAATTTTGAAACGAGAAAAATTCTGCTATAACCGGAAATCAAACCCGGGTCTTCCGCTTGGCAGGCGGATATTCTACCACTGAACTATCGTAGCAGATTAATTCTCCCGTTGCAGCATTTTTCTATTTCTGACAATTTATCGAGTTCCCCATCAGTTTTTCGTGTTCCCCATCAGTTTTTCGTGTTCGAATTCTATCAAACGACGAACTTTATGTGGCTATCAGATAACAGTTTGTTTTTTTGGATTTGAAAAATGAATCACCCATTGTATTTTAATGTTCAGAATTACTTTGTTTTGTGAGCTTGTTTAGATATACAAGCAAGAGAGTATCCTTGGGTGATTGCATTTTGGGTCTTGTTTTTCATTTTCACTCGGTGTTTTTTTTCCTGTCCTGTTGACAGAGTCACTGATTCCTATGAATCATTATTGTTCTTTGGTAATGCTCCGGCGTAGAGAATTAGCGACCTCATCGCCCGTTGATTTATAATCATCGCAATCAGCCCCCAGGTGCAAATCTGGTAAAATAAATTGATATCTACTTGGCCAAATGCCACAATACTGCTCGGTGCAGTCAATTTTCAGACATCATAGATGGATCCAGACATCTATGTATGTCTCATGGCACAAAATTATTTTAATAACCTTGCCATGTTATATTCGTTGGTACTATTTACCACGGTTAGTGTACTCCAGCCCCAATTGAGCTAGGATACTTTAAAATGTTTATCTATGTAATATGTATCTATGTAGTACCTTTCACAGTGATTTTTTTATACTTTTATATACTGTGAATTTCTTGGTGCTCTACTTAAACAATGTGAGGCAAGTTTAATCTATTTACCGGTGGTCCGATTATTAAATCTTTCCGTCGGACAATGCCAGGGTTGGCATTCCTTTTTGTTCCTCGTTCTCATCTAATGGTTGCTAATAATTTTAAATTTTGCCTTGTTGGCAAATAATATTTTCTCATTAATTTGTAACTTTGTAATAATAATATTGTGTTAATGTACCTTGGAACTTTTGTGATTATTTTTGGATTCGTATGCGGACTTTAGGTTGCTTAAACGAAGAAAGGATACGTTTTAGAAATTCTGATGTTACCATTAAGCGTTGTTTTATATGCAGAAATTTCTCGGAATGGTAGTTAGAATCGATGAAATCATTAATATTTTATGAGGGACCTAAATTTCTCCTTAAATGGATCAAGTCTCTGACCATTTAGCTATACAAACTTGTACTAGTACTAAAATCTGATAATCTTAATTTTCTTCATTAAGACAATAACTTTCCATCAAACCTGAAAAAGAAGACCAAGCACAAAACGTGCGCTTTCCCCTCTTCCTAGAAAATATGATATTGCTTGGTCATTAAGCTAAAGCTCCTTAAATAGCAAGAATTATTAATCTATGGTAACGGAAAAAAAGAAAATTCAAGACGTATTTACAACTTTTCATGGTTAGAAAGCCATCGTAATACGAGATGAATATTCTTTCTAGGCTGTCACATTCCGGATGTTTATGGACGTTTCAACGAAATAAAACGCTTTGTATGCTTGGTTTCATTTGTTATGAAGCACGCTTTCTAACGGAATTCAGATCCTACTATGCTATTCAGCATATCCAATAACTGATAAACGAAGATATTTCCACTGATCCTCACTTTTTCCTGGATGAAAATACCTGTAATCTAAGAAACTTTGCACCACAACAATCGTTGGATATTTAGCGTATCGGCAAGCAAAAAATGCAAATGGTTTATATAGCAATCGACTAATATCGACAATTTTTTGTGTTATTCAAGAACGAATTATAGAGCTCGCCAGATGGCTAAACCAGATGCGCATTTCGGTGGCAAAGTAACCATCATCAGTGGCGATTTGACGATAGTAGATTCTAAAAAAATAGCATGTGCTATTGGCAAGGCCGGGCCGAGGTACGGGCGAGCCGGGGGGGTGCCCGGGGCGCCACTATCTATAGGGCACATTTCAAACAAACTATCTACGCACTGCTTGCAAATGTTGGCTATCAATTTACACCGTGGAAGAGGCAGAATATAAACAGTATCACTCATTTTTTTCGTAGTCAGTTTTAATTTTTAAGGAGAGATAAATAAAATGTACGTTTGAACGCCTTCTTGAAATTATCTGAAGGGATCGCTGAAATTAAATCTCGTCAGGGACGCCAAAATTTTTTCCTGACTATCAGCCAAGCTCTACTCCACAGAAAGAATGATAGTCTGATTTTTCTCTTCCTTCAATCGGATATTGAAAAAATGTAAATTATTAAACTTTTATGCTAACCTTAGTTTCTTTTTTAATTTTTTCTTCGATCCCACCCACCGGCCCGAATTTTCCGACGGCGCTTTCGTGAGAAAATCGGAGTTTATAAGCTCCCTTTTTGAAGCTTAACAATGGAAACGGGTTGATACGACGGATTTGAAGCAACTTTTGAGCCCAAAAGAGAATTGCTCGAGCTTTTCCGAGCGAGGCAAGAGATTGAAATACCTCCCGGGCGGAGGGGTGGGGGAGCAGGAAGGAGAGAAAGCGGTCGGGAGAGTGAGGGCTTATTATTGCCTCTCGCGGAAATCTCAGCTGCCGCATTCCCGAAGCACCCATTTTTTCCATACTTCGATTCCCCAAGTGTCAACACCACCGTGTTCCACCCACAACTCTTGGCGGGCGAAGGCGAGGGTTGGGCGGGTTGAAGGAACTCGCTCTTGGGTGAGCAAGGCAAACGAAAGACGCGCGAAACTGAACTGTTGAGTCTCGCATTACATATACATATACGCATATACACATACATAGGGTGTCCCAAAAATTCCTTCGCCCGCAGTTGTTAAGACTGAGTAATAAGAATAAATCACGCTCCCATGTTTAAAAAAATCTGGTCACTCATTTTCACCATGAAAAAAGCGAGAATAAAAAAAACATCGAATTGCGATAGCAGCTCACCCAGAGGTAAAGAATTGTATGAGAAACTCATACCGATGTTGTTTATTATAAATAATTTGGTACTAAACAAACCATAAATATAACAATATCTACAATAATACATATAAATAAATGTAACACTAAATACAAAATAGGTTCCACGTTGTTTCATTTTTGCTACTCAGTCTAAACACCTGACATAAAGGGACTTCTGGAAATTTTTGTACAAACACGTACGTATAAACTCGTTAATACAAATTTTACGCGACTTAATGTTTCGTGGTTTACTATAATAAGAAAACAGCCAATTGAACGTAAAATGCAGTTAAACATAAGCTTTGGTACATTTACAATTAAACAGAACCATCCCTTAAATAAACAATTAAGTAAACTAATTCATCGGCCGTTGTATCAAGTTTTTAGAAGCAACAGTCGGTGAATTGTCAATGAATCCGGTAATTTTGAAGCTGCAACTCAACTTTTCTATGGTATCAAGAGTTGCCTTGATCATCGATTGGGCTCGAGTCATAAGATGAATTCAACTATTCACTTTTTCATTAGAATTTATTGAACAACGAACCTTAAATAAAAAAACAAACTCGAGTTATAAAATACAAATTATTAGCGTAGGAATACTAACGAGAAAAATCTAGCAAGATTAGAAATGGCAAGTTCCCAGACCACCGACAAATGTTTCCTCGACAGATCGGAAAGAATTTAGAGCGCACTAAAGGATCGAAAGGGAGATATAAGGGAAGAAACGAAGAAAGAAAAAATATAAAGAAAATATTTCTCGGGCTCTTCCTCTCCTAATATAGCAGCCCGCCTTGATATCTCGATGCAAGACAGCTTGACGTACGATCGATCTTAATAGCACCCAAACTGCGCTCGGCGCTGCTTTTAACGTCGAATTTCGATTGAGCTGGCAACCTTTTACGATGCGAAGCCCATAATGAAGCTTTCCCACACAAATCGACATCAGAAGGTGGCAAAAAATTGTAACTGTAATAATTTCTACAGTTAACATATGATTCGGTTCCGCGCTCGTTAAAACTGTTCATCTTTAACTTTCCGCTTTGCGATAAAACAAATCTTAAACATCAGGAACCATTGATTTTAAACCTATCAACGGCGCCAAAATTTTTAAGTAGAGTTGCTAACGAAGAAGCTGTCGCTTTTGTTTCATTACTGCATTAAATTGCTAACGAAACAAAAACCTTATCGATTCAACCATTCAGGTTGGCAGATTTTAATTGTTAATCATAATCGTCGGTCAATTAGACCGTAAATTATTGCTCCTTAATGAATAGAATCAAACGGATGATCAAGAATATTCCTGTAAGCTTAAAATGGTTCCAATGAAGACCATCTTATGAGGACGCAATTGACAGAAGGACGCAAGAAATGCGAATTTGACTCACTTGACAGTGACCTTAATCAAATACTTTATCAACGCTGTGATAATATCAGTCTACAAATATTTCCCTCCGAATTCAAACCATCTGAAGGATGCACATTAAAACAGTACATTAAAAACTCTTGCATGCGGGACTAGCATAAGTCACTAATGACATATTTTATTTTAAAAAATGGAATCTGAAATATATAACAATGTATGAAAAATTAATATATGGCCTAATATTACCCTCAGTAGTGCCACAAACCACCGTGTGGATTGATTATCGCGGTACGCGTTACCATTACAAATCATAAGCACTTTCCACCTGTTTTCAGAGCTTGATCCCAAGGATCTATCTTAGCCGTCCGATGAGAAAACGTGTTTTATTGAGTATCCAATAACAGCATAGACTGGCACCGGCAAACAGAACGCTCAGGCACGCGAAAGAGACGATTAATTATGCGCGAGTTACAAAAACCTTCCGGCGGTGCTTGCGGAGGGGGAGAAGAAAGGGAGGGAGAGAAGAAAGGGAGGGAGAAGAAAGGGAGGGAGAGAGAGAGCGTGGGGGCAAGGCAGTTGGCTAGAGGGATGGACATGTACATAGATCAAAAGCGATGAAAAAATCGGCCATTCGCCCCGCACCTGAGCAATGCCAGAAACACGGCCGAAGCGAACACGCTGCGACCTCGTGTCCATGAAGAGTGAGAGCGAGGAGTGGGCGGCAGGTACGCAGGGGGCTTTATAAAGGCTAAGCGCAACAGCTTGGGCTACTTGCCATGCGCAAAGCCTTTCGGGCCATTACGAACCAATGATCTCTCCGGCCTAGCAGCAAAAAAAAACGCGACTTGAAGCAAGAATCCGACCCCGTCAAGTGCAAACATACTGGACGAACAGGATGCAAAAATAAAATACGCGCGTACATAAATAAGAAGCAGGAACGTGTAAAAAGATCTTTGTCTTAAATTAAACACTCGAAAGGAGGATGGGAGGCACAACTGTGTCGCTACCTATCAGCAAATTAAGAAAGGTATAGGATTTGCCCAAGATTTTTGATCGTTCCGTAAGTGATGTTGAAGAAACCTCCGACAGCTGAAAAGTGATTGATAAAACAAATACGCATTCCGGATACATACCGGGCATTCTCCGTGGCGATCCACTGTTCGTTGATTCGTCAACCTAAGAATAAACGACCGGTGCTTCACCAATGACGACGCCCGTTATGTACCCGAAATTAACGTCTGGTTTTTCTTATCGTTTTGAAAACGTTTTCCTCGTCTGCAATTGGGTTCCAGCCATAAGATGAGGTCCGTATTTCAATTTTAATATTTTCTTTTTTGTCGACTAAAACCCGTCACGCCCCAAGTCGCAGGGAAGGATTTTTTCCGACAGATGGCGATTTCCTGGGTTTTTTTATTCATTTTTCCTCGCCTTCGCTATTTTATCCTTTTAGGCGTTTAGCACCAAACCCCGACGCCCGACTCCGCCGTCAAAAGCGACCCATTTTTCTAACTCGTTCAAAGAGATTTCTCTCGCGCAAGTCGTCATTGTATACCTACGCGCACTCTATACGGCGCGCGCTTTTAGTCACTTCAGCGAAATTATAATCATCATCGCGGTCGGCGGTGAAAACGTCTCGATGGAAAGTCAACTCTATAAAACGCAGCTGGAGGGACTTCTTCCTGCGATCCTTTTACCTCTTCTATTCTTTAGCCAGATCATGAAAGAACTTTCATTTCCTCCCGCAAATCTTATCTCGATACATTTTATCCGTTTCGAGCGGCAACTTCACGAATCATTAACTCAATCGGAAAGTATCACCTTTTACACGTAACTTCTTACTACGAAGGTTTAACACGTTTTCTCCAGAATGAAGGAGAAAACATAAAACAATGTAAATAAATCAAATTAGGATTGCTAACTCCTATTAAATTAATTTCAATCGACCGAGCTGTATCGCTTCATCAGAATAAGTTGCTTAGGCAAGATAATAAAAAACTAGAGGAAGCTTGAATGCTTTGATTTTATTAAACATTTCGTCTAGGCAGCTTTATAAAACTACGAATTCAAGTTCAAAATCGAACAACCCCCAATGGTGCTCTCCAACGTACTACGATATATTTATCATATGTGTTACAATATCCAAAATTTATTTTAGAGACCTAAATCACAGAAAATATTTCCGATTGGTAACGCGAGACTATTCAAAACGGTTAATCCAAAGTTGTTATTTTTTGCACGCTTTTCCCTGCCATGTACTTTCCATAATATGCAAAAGGTTGAAGAGAAAAATCTAACTAAACATTTTTCAGAATATTTTCTAGCGTTTATTAATGTTTCGTTTGTAAATTGAAGCCTCTTTGCATGATAGTTCAAAGGACAATTATCGAACTACCTTTTAGTTCTTTTCGTCATTGATAAAAAGCACTATTATCTTCGTGATGTCCGTCCGCCCGTACCCATATATCAGGGAAGAATTGGCTTAACCGATTTCAACCAAATTTGGTCCATAGAATCTTCACATAAATATAGGACTAAAATGGCATATTTCGACCAAATCGACTCTGCAAGGGTACCACAATTGCAAAATTAAACTCTTCGGTAACAATGAATTTGGAAGGGATTGGCCAAACCGATTTCAACGAAATTCAGTACGAAGAAGGTGTTCAACATTTAAAAAATCAGTATTTTTAATGTGGATATAGAAATAAGGGCTGCTACAATACAAGTAATAAAAAAAGTCTTTTTGCAAGTATTTGTGTTGAACTGTTTCGAATTGCGCATCTGGTTTTCACATCCATCTTATGGCTAATGAAGAGTGTATGCGATTATAACAGTAATAATTTTTTGCAAAAACTAGCCGTAGTATGGATCAAGTTAATGAAAATTAGGTCTTACTAGCCTTCGAAGTGAGTGCCTTTAACCTTAATCCTTTTGGCAAAAACCGCCTGTCGATATTCTAAAACGCATGGCCGTCAATGGGTAAGCAGCTCGTCATATACAAGGTGCAGATAAGTTTTCCCAGATAACGAGACAATCCCTTTCGGCATTGCGTATTGGCCAATTCTCCATTCTACACCGGCCGCCTGTCGGCACTCTTTCGCGCTCTCTCCTTCCTCCCACGCCGACATCGGAATGCTATAGAAACTAAGCCGCCGTGTGGCACTGTAGCCGTTGCAAATGCGAACCACTTAGAAAACCACCCATAATATTAGGATTGAGTCCTAAAAACAAAAGAGTGATGAAACCCGCAGAAAACTAAGATTCGCGGCACTTAACCTTAGGGGAAAAAGCAGAAAAGACGCATTAAGGGAATATGAAAAACGAAAAAATTGATGGACGATGCATGCACGGAATGTGCGAGCCCTTCGTTAGAAATGTATGCCATCTTCTTGCACTTTCTCTCTATTGCCGGGTTAAAATGTTGAAGAAATCTTGGCAACTAAACGACTCATATTACTCGTTATTGACATTCATTTGGTTCACTTAACGATAACATTATCACGGATAACTTTTCAATACAAAGGACCGATAGCGATGAGTCTTCCGCCACTCTTTGAGCCGAGAAACGAAATTAATGCAATATTACTTCTCTGCACAAATGAATCCGCTGATGATGATGATATGTTATTTAGATATTCGATCATTTGAAAGACCTATAGAGCAAATAAATAAAACGAAATCGAGAGACCAATTTTCTTTACGTCGTATTTAAAATTAGACAACATTTTTACTCGATAAAATAAAAGACTAGGGGAGTTGTGATTTGAGACGAATTGCTCACATTGTACACTTAGTACAGACCAGTTTCGGCAAATGACCGTCGTCATTAGTCCATGTTCATCATGTTCAGTAAATTCAAAGATAATAAACTTTGAAGCTATAAAATACAAAACCTTAAAAAAATGTATTGCCTTAAAAACAAACTAAGATATCAATACCATGACTAAGCATAAATAAGTGAGAATTCCAGGGTTGACAGAATCTTTTTTTCTCCAAATACCCCCGTGTACCACTCTGGGGTCAAATTTATTTAACGTATTGGTTACCTATTGATATATTTGGGCGTTTCCGTCGACTGTCCAAGATTCGTCCTTCCGCTTCCGCACGGCCTTGATCAAAAATTTCCCCACTCTGTACGCGTCGGTGCAAGGTTTCATTTGTCGCCCCCGTTACATTTGCATGCGAACACGGAAGTCTCTCTCGCCACCCCGACAAAGAGAAGCAGCGTTCTCCCTCATCGCCTCTATCCCTCGAGGGCGCCCCGTGGCAAGTATTGCAACTGAGTCGAAGGAGAAATTAACCAGCCCTCGGAGAGAGAGAGAGAGAGAGAGAGAGATTGCGTCGGGGAAAGAAGGAGACGGGAAAAAACTGCGGGTAGGAAAAGTGAAACTTGGGCGGCACGTGCCCGCTACGGAGTCGCTAGAGCTACACGGCCGACTCTCCCGTTCGCTCTTACGAACGCCGGCGTAAAAAGCGATGCGGAGAGATTTGAAAAAAGGGCCTCGCCGCCTCACCTGTTCTCTCCTGCCCCTCCTTCAACCACTTACTCAGTATAATATCTACCTTGTGAGTACTCCTCTCTCTTTCTCCCGCTATATTTAAGAGGCACATGGGAAAAGGTGCGAAGACGGTGTAGGGTTATTGCTGCCGTCTTCTCTCCTTCCTTGTTTCCATGGAGATTAAATAGCCATTACGTGGCAGGTTCGAAGTAATACATCTTGGTCGGATCACGTACCGCTAATGAGATGCGATTGTTTTATCCAATTAAAATTCTGTATTGATACAATTTATTACTTTTCCAGCCGATTTCCGGCTTCTTAACGTATGTATATACATTTCAAAGAAAAAATTATTGAGCATACCTTATTCTTAGATCTAAATTGAAAAACCACGTTTCTCCAACAGCCATATAAAGGTTAGAAAAACTATATGCACATTTCGGTTACCAAGCATCCGTCATCGATTTTTATACACCGATTGGGTTTCTAGTTCTTTTTAGAATTAACGAATGAATGAATCGCCACTGACGGCGGTTATTTTGTAGCCGAAATTCGCATCTGGTTCTATCTCTTAACTGGATAACATAGTTTTCCAATATATGTGCCTAGTGAAAATCTGATCCCTTTCTTCAGTAATTCAACACTAGAACTCGGACAGAAAACCTGGAATGTTAGCATATTTCATACACCACATAAGCTCATTAATCATCAGGAAGAGTTAGTTAGAGCAATTCATTGTTATTAATTTACTGGAAATCATCAGGAGAAAAATGTACATCAATAGATACGAAACAGGCTAAAATAATTTACCGAAAACCTTGACAAAATTACCATAAGCTTTTTTAGGAGAGTTTCGCTTCCAGCACAATCGCCTATTAGCTTCGGTTTGTCCGTTCGTCTGTCCGTCCGCATGTTCTTTCTCGACTTCTATCAAACGGATTTTTATGAAATTTGATATTAAAGGCTTACTCTCAAAGACAATAAGAAAATCACATAAATTAAGCCAATCAGGGGTACCACTTTACTGGTGACAAAAAATGAACTTTCCGTTATGTCAAGTTTTGTTCATATCAAAGTAGTTTTTGAACAACATTGTAGAAATAGTAACATAGAGTATTTCTCTTTCTATACGTTTTTACTTTCTCCATACGTAGTACAGGGGCACGTATTGTATCCATGAAAAAATACTTCGAGATTTCAACGGAAATACGTTTTGAGGTCCCCTAATCAAGTTTTGACCATTTTCTCGATGATGTCTGTATGTATGTGACAGCTTTTTTTGTAAAAATGTATCGGGATAAAAGTTGTAGGAAATTTAATTTTCTACAACCTTTGTTTGAAACATTTGTCCATATAATGCATTGTTTAAGAGATATCTTATATTTTTAGCTGCCACCACCACGCCACCTACCGACGACTATTGTTAACAATTGACGCTTAGTTACCTCTTAGTAACGCTTCTTTTTCTTTTCTTAATTGTTGGAGCTATATCAAATATCAGAAGGCTATGGTTTGTTTATTTCTGTTCTTTGTAAAGTCTAAAATTTTCTCGGTTTCTTAAAATATGTAACCAATTTGGAATTTTTAGAAATATTACAGATATGGAGAAAGTCATGTGGTGGCCACATCAGATTTTTATTGTAGGAGTAGCTAATATCAAGAAACTCGAGCAAAGAAAGCCGTAATTCGCTTCGAACTTATTCATGCATAGCTACCTAATTGCTGTCAACGTAAATAATCTTTTTGGTTACTGAAGTAAATAAGATCTGCTATATATACAAAATACTTTTAATTCCTTACGCGTGCATGACAGATTTTGTAAGCGTAAGGAAATGGATCTACAGCAAAGAAAGTACGTAAACGTCAATATTACAACTACTGAACTCAAGTGAGGTGTTTCAAATAATTTTCGATTGTTTGTTTGATTAAAACTGATAAATTCTAAATAAAAATTTAATATCTCCCTGGTATCATTTCTGATATATCGTTGTGCAATAGTATTATACTATATTTATGCATAGGATCTTTGATGAAAATCTTTGCCACATTCGCAAATCTCATTCACCCCTCTTTTCCAACTTCTCGAAAGAATTTACGTAAGAGCAGGCTACTGAACTAGTTCAACAGCATCCATGTCCAACGACCTATAAATTTATCTCTAAAAATATCCCCGGTTCTCTGAGCGAAGCCGGAGATTTTAATATAGAAGGGGAATAAAATTTATCCACACGGATTCCACTCATAAAATAAACTAGCACTTACGCTTGAAAATTAACATTCAGCTCATTTATCTTCTGTAGCTCTTGCAGTTGGTCATGGCAGTTAAGCCTAATCAGGTTATCATCGGACCACAGTTTCGAAATTGACATCATTTCCAGAACTTTCAGCACACGCTTGAAGATGGCTCCGATCGGATACATAACGGTTTCTGTATTTTTATGGTTTAATCGATACCTTTTCTTCATTGTAATCAGTTATCCAATTATTGTACAAAATCGAAGCGACGATAAATTCGCCGGAAAAAGTGACCTAAATTTTTCCAATAACCGACAAGAAATAGAAACTGTATAGCTAAAAAAATCCGACCTTCATTACAACTAAAGAATTGAAACAAGATTTCACAATCCCTCTCATTCGAATTTTGAGCTACTCATTACATTCAGGGCCAAGTCCAATCCTTTCCTCCAAGCATCATTTTCGACCAACAGAACATTTTCACGCTGCCTTCTTTTAGTTATCCGCTTTCTTCCACCATCTGTTCCCCTAGAAGTAGTTGCATCGGTCTCTAGGCTTCAATTTAAACGTTGTAGGAACGCGAGAATAGAAACGAAAGGCAAGTACAACAATCCAATTTGATGTCATATAGGCGAATAAATTCTCGAGAGAATTTCTCCTTAGATATATTTTTAGTAAGAACGTTTTTCGTTATTCCGCTTCATCCTGGGTGGAAGCATTATTAAAAAATCTCCAAGCTAAGAACAAAAATATTTAAGCAATTATACAGTAAAGGTACAGTACCTATATACCTTGCTACTCTAGCAGCAGACAACTCATTTTCCATTATTATTTGTTTGTATGGAATTTCTGCCTAATCTACCTCTTGGATTATTATAGTCATAGTTCCTTCCACACAAGACACTCACAAGGGAGGAGGGAAACCCGGTGCCGGTATTAGCCTACTCTTTACGAAGAGCACCAAGGGGGGCAACTGCTTAACGTTCCTTCCGAAGGACGGAGTGCTGAATTGCGTGGTATCCTCAAAGCACACAGGTAGGGAACAGGACGATCCCAGGTTGAAAAATCCGACCTCCGACGGATTCGAACCTGGGACCGCTGCGTGGAAGGCCAACGCTCTAGCCATTCCGCCATCCATTATTATCTTCGGGCAATTGAAAGAGGAGCAATTTAGCTGTAAATCGGCAAGACGAAACGTACACATCAACATACATCGACGAGTGAAACGCGAGCATATCTCAGGACCCGGCTCGCGCAACATGTGTAGACGAGCGCAAGATCACGAAAAGATCCAACGGATGTGAAAAAAACATGAATGCTTGAAGCGCAATTAACGTCAGTCGTCAAGGAGGCGAAAGGAAAGGGAAAATACTCCTGGACGCTATTCTTCCTTTGCATACGTTAAAAGCGGAGGTTGTCCTCTCGCTCGGCCTCTAACTAGTGCGCCTTTAGAATTCCACCAAATGGGTCAATGGAATAACTGACCTTTGATTCGAATTACGGCGCAGCTTTCAAGTGAACGGCGAAACCTATAAACACATACGCATGCCCTTAAGGCTATGTTCATAATCGTTGAGAAAAATGTCCCGCCTGAAGGAGTGAATCCCTAGAAATTTGTGTTAAATACTTTCTCGTAAAAACCTTCCTTCACGTGGATGGCATAAATCCGAAGACGCTGTTAAGATAAAAGAAGGAAACGCCGGCAAAGATTACTTTCAATACCTCATTAAGTAAACAAAGGCCTTCAATGACAAAAATTAGGAATTTAATATATATATTGCAAAAATGTCGATAATGTAAAAAGTAATTTCCGCACAAGTCAGAGAAACGATGACGGAAGGGGATTGAATATGAAAATTGATGACATTGGGTGATAAGTACAATAACTTTTTTAAGTGTTTCAAGTTAGTTTGATGAAGAATTCTTTGAGAATACACGTACGCTAGGTCTGCCACCAAAGATTTAAAAACATTCCCGAGGTCAACTATTTTTCTTTGTAAAATTTACGGTTATGAAACAACTATTTTTTTAAAATAAAAATTGGACATGATTTCTTTTTTTCTCAAGACTACAAAATACCGCTGAAATATATTTTCGCAAAACAACGGATTTGTAATTAATCGGCGAATCTCTTTGAAACGCGAAGACTCGAAAGTATTTCATTTACACGCCGATTTCCGTAATTCCAGTAGAGCCGGCGTAAGATAAAGGAACGAATAAAAAATAACGTCCCTTTTAGCCACTAAAGCATCCACTGAACAGCGACCTTTTCTCGCCGCAACTCTGCAACCGGTAAATTGAATTCAACTCCCATTCGATAAAAAACCGGATTAAGATTTAATACGAGTATTCATTAATGGCGCGATATAATTGCGTCCCGAAAGATATTCCGACATAAAATTCACCTAATTTGGCCTCCTATTAAGTTAGGACTCGGAGAGGATTCCGTATCTAATTGCGGGAACAGCGACTTGAATAGCCTCTCAATGCGTTCCTTTCGAAAGGTCACAGTCACCACGACAACTTTCTCCCGTCGGACGACTGGGATCCCGGTTGCGGCCGTGGCGCCCTGCAGCTCCATCCGGGGCATCGAAAATCGTCAGCGATTTACAAAAAGGCCGAAAGAGATCCATCCCGTGAATCAAACAAGCGAAATACGATCGACGTGATATCTTGGAGAAGACGTGAAACTTGAACCGTCGATAGATACTCTTTTTCTCCGCCAATGGTGATTTCGTGTACATCCCATGTTCATTTCGCGCCGAGTCCGGAATGCCAACACGTCACGAAGTCGGCAGATAATGACGAGGGACGCATCTCGGACGAATTGGAAGGGATGCGCGGCAGTCCAAGGTCGTCGGTTGTGGTTTTTCCCCTCTCTCTCTCTCTCTCTCTCTCTCTCCGACGTCGACTAATACAGCGCCTCGTCCGGGCAGGATTTAGACTTAAATACATATTTATCAAACTGGTCATATCAACCACATAAATACTTGGTCGATTTCTTTGTAAATTACTTACATCTAAGCTTATCGAAAAACGAAGCGAACCGCTAGCATATAGTGTTTTGTGGGTTGCATTACACGAGGATACAACCTTTATAGCCGGTATTTATGGGTATTGACTTCTGGTACTCAATATGAAAGTGGTTTTCGATGAAGTAACTATGTATTAATAATAATACTGGTTTATGTAATACAAAGCTCTCGACTTTCCCCTATAATTAATACAGACACCTTTCTGAGTGGATTACGAAGTTGCACTGTTAAAATACGTCCCAGAAGTATTATTAGTCAACAAGGATCCGTCAAAACAGGTATTTTAACGCTATCTATAAGGAACAAATAACCTGTCACGATTACTTCCCACGTTTTTTGCCAGAGAAAGTATATGTTGAATTTGTATCTAAACTTAGCTAAAGCTTTGTAACCACCGTACACCGACTCCCATTAGTGATTTCGAGTTACGTGATCGTTAAAATGCCATTTTCTACTAAAATAGTAGAAAACTCCATCTATTTCTATTTTTAAAAATCAAAATGCAACAACTTTTTTATAGTAAAACAATAAGTACAAACCAAGACTAAAGCAGGCTGGTTTCCCAAAGTTGACGTCCCGAAATGATTACTTATATTGATAGGGAATGTTTCGGTATGTGTCAGTCATTCCAAGGAATTCTCATACTAGAAATACTACTTGTAGTTCATAGTTTATCAATGGTAGAGAAAATTGAAAAACAAATTAATAGAGCATTATCAGGTTTAAAATACAGCCTTCCCTCGTTTTACGAACTTAATTCGTTCCACGAAAATTGTTCGTTAGGCGAAAACTCGTAAAACGAAAATTATTTTCCCATTGTTTCCTATGTAAAAAATTTTAATTGGTTCCGAAGGTCAAAATAAAAAAATATCCCATAAAAAATATACCGATTTAAAAGATAAAAATGCATACCACTCAGCGAACCGAATTTCACAAAGAACAGCAACGCGCGTACTGAGACCGAGATGATGGTTCTTATTCGGAACAGCGTGACGCAATCTGACGAACTTTCCCGAAGCGGATAGAGCACGTATAAGCGAAAATTTATTCGATATTTGAAAAATAGGATTTTCATGTGAACGTAACGAACTCGCATAAGCAAAAATTTGTTCGCAAATCGAAAAATAGGTGTGAAATTGCTATAATATATAATTGTATAAGCAAAAACTCGTAAAACGAGTGAAGGCTGTATTAAACAAATGGTAAAATCTCATGCTGACATTATATTTTGCATTTATTTTTTTAAATAAACGAATTTAATAAATGTTACTGTTTATACGCTAATATGTCTGGATCAACTGCCCATTGCTGAAGAGTAGTCGAGCGGAAAAGAAAATAACCCATTTGTTCACTCGCTATGCTCAAGCCGAGTTCGGTAATAATCGTCACCATGGCTACAATCCGATAAATGCGATTTGAAACGCAAAAACGCTGTTTTGATAGAAATTCAAGAAAATACTATCAATTATCAAAATTTTGTGATAAGAATTAGAATTTACATTCTTTTCTCCTTAGAATAGTACAAGCCTCGCTCCGCTATCACAGTTTTAAGATATTTTAAAATATTAAAGAAAACATCTCTGCACGATGGATTTGAGATTTCCTATGTAAAACAAATAGGGAAAACTGTTCCTAGAATCGAACCCGGGACTTAAATCTTCTTCAAATATAATATAGCCCGGAGGTGGGTCCTGGCAGCACGAGCCTAATACCAAGTTTCATGAAAATCGGCCCATTGGTGCAAAAGTAATTAATAGGGGACACACACACACACACATACAGGACCATTTCATAATGCTGTTTCTTTTGGTAAGCAGCCTAAAAATGAAACAATGAAAAGAGTTTAAATGATTCGTTCTCCGCTTTAACAATTGGTGTGTACCTCGTCTATAATCATTTTCCGACCTTTATGTAGCAAAACAGCAAAATTCTTAAAGAATTATCATATGTATTACAAATTTTTAGCAAAATCGGTGGAGTAACAAAGAAACGCGAAATTAAACATACTAGCAGAAACGCCCGGCTTCGCTCGGGAAAGCGTTTTCTTTTGTAGAAAACGATTTTTATTATTTATTATTTTTATTATATTATATCACTTTTGATGTCATATTACAATAAAAATGATACAATAAATTTTGAAATTTACTTACTTTTTCTGTTGGAAGTTAACCAAACGTTCCCCATTCCTTAAATACGCAAGCGATATTTACATTAACATTTTCTATTTTATGTATTGTATTCTCAAGTTTTACCGCTAATATAATTACGCATTAACGTCTTACTTAATATTCACATGATAGATGCACCGAAGCCTTTATAGCAGCAATAAAACTATGTGGGTTATGTCAATACTATAGTCAGAACGTAAACAATAAACAACATTTTGGTTACCGAACAAATGTAAATAGATTTATCGATTTATGTTGCGATAAATCTTTCAATGTTAATAGTAAAAGATAACAATATTCCTTAAAAATCATTTGACTAACTTTAAAAGTATTCATACCTCGACGGAGCACCACGGCATGCATTAATCTTTACGTCTCCCTTTGAAGAGGACAATAATTAAGAATTTTAACTTTGTTGCCGCCTGGAAAATGGGAAATTAAACCGATACATTTTGCGCTTAAAGAAAACTTTTGAGCGATTTAGCATGTAATGCAACAAAACATGAACAGAATTAAAATATTCTGTCTTTCGTGCGTAAAATAAGCAATTTTCCGTAATCGTAAGTTAATATTTAGGTATATTCATAAGCACATCAGTGAAGGGCTGCATGGCATTTTGGGGTTTCTCCACGCCATTTCCCATGCATTCTTATGGGAATAGTATTTTGTTGACCCCATGGGGTATAGGAGACCCCACGTTCTGCAAACTTAGACCAAGTTCTTCCTTTGGTCCATAGGATGGTCCATGAAACTTTTGAATTCGATAGCTTCAACGATGTAAAAACGTATAAAGAACATACATATATACTCAAACACATAAACACTAAAATATTTATAAGATGAAAGCGATCGGGAAAATTAAAATAATAATATCCCTCGACTATTCGCTTTAAACGGAGCTTGAACCCAACCGTAGTGGGAGCGAAGGAACGAGAGCTTTCCAAAGAGCTTATCCATCTCGTCTCCTCAAAATAACGGCGGCGAAAGGAAAGCGAATTCTTTATTCCCTTAACTTCCGGATGATTGGCGTGAGAGGAAAGGTCGCGCGGATGAGGGTGGGGGAGGCCAGACGGAGGGCAGCAGCATTTTCACCTGGGCGCCGCGTAAAGGCGTGTCCGTAGAGGCACTTTGTCGCCGTCTTCACCGGCGCCACTTGCCACCGCCAGAGGGCTTTTATATTCTCCCAGACATTCCGCCACATCACCGCGGAGAGATATATGACTAGGCCCACTTAACGAAAAACCACCTCGTCCGAAACGCGGCGCCGGCTGCGAAGAGCGTTCCCTCCCGCGACTGATTGGGATCGTTCCGTTGGGCCAAAGAAAAAATTGAAATTTTGGCAACTGCCACGTGTTCGATGTAGCCGATTAAATCGAAAGGAACGCTTTTATGATAAACTCGATTCGGCTTTCTGGAACGGCCATAAATTTTGTCCCGGATAACTCAATCGGACGGGTGAAAACCCGACCGCTTTAAAACAAAAACTATCGCGTGTAAAAAGGCAAAGCACCCGCGAGTCACCAGTGTTCACTGTCTGTCAAGCTGAGAGCAATACATTCGTCGGATGCGAGATATCTTGCCCGCCAAGGCGAAGATTAATGAAATTCCGTAATACTATTGGGCTAATCTGAAGATTCAACTCGTTACATTGTATATCCCTTCGCGAAATAAATAGTTTCAAGTGAAACTTCCAATATTTAATAACTTTAGGCCGCCCCAGAATCGGTTTCGTTCTAACTTAATCAACCATTGAATTTCACCTCCTAACAAGAAAGTTACGAGTCTTGGGTAAATTATAAATTTATTCACCGATTTCCTCTTCTTAATCCGCGTTATTTCGTCCAAATTTAGCTTCCCTCTAGATAACCACAGCAGTATCTTGCAAAGCGCGGAGGTTGTTTTCGTAAAAGATAGTGTTGAGTTTCTCACGACACATATTTACGTAAAATGCAGTGAGCGCCAAATTTAATTTTTTACGTGTTGTTTCACATTTATTTAGCCGTGCATAATCATATCCGCGTTGGCCTAACTTACGTTAAACAAGGGATTAGTGTATAGTAATGAATATTAATTTAGGATGTTAATTCTTCTAAAAATAGTGTATCTTTCTCCCAGCCTCATTGCTTTGATAGATTAAAGTAGTCTCAGTACATCCAAACGAATTTCACGTCAAAGGAGGTAGAAATCGCTTTGGTCAATCAGTGAAAAAATCCAACTACCGCCTATAATATCATCCTGCACTTCCCTAAAAAAACGATTTCCATATTATTCCCTAAGTCTAAGATATTTCTAGGTGAAACCTTAAGTATTTCCAAACAACTCTCCTCCAATAGCATACCTCAGCGGTCGACAAACCAATCGAAAAGACAATGCTTAAGGGGAGCCACGGATAAATGATATCTTATAGCAAAGGGAAGGAAGGAAATGAGATGGGAAATGAGGGAGCTGGCCTTAAAAATCAAAGGGTCGCCACTAAAAGGCGCTTGAATGGGAATCGAATGTGGCAGAGGCGGAATGGAGCAGACTGGCCGGATATTGGGATTGCGGGAGGGGGGAGGAAGGAGGAGAGATTTGGGGGAGAACTGGAAGGAAGGAGTAGGGAGGCGACAGATGAGGGAAGAGGCAGAGGAGGGAAGAGGCAGAGGAGGTAAGAGTCCGAGGAGGCAGGTGGAGACAAGGGGCAGACGAGAAAGGAGGCAGAGGGAGAGAAGGAGGGTAAAAGCGGAAGAAAGTAGAAGCGGAAGTAGAATCGGAATGAGGCAGAATCGGAATGTGGAAGAGGAAGGAGGAGAGGGAGAGTAAGGAGGCAGAGAAGATAATACCGATAGATGAGAGGGAAGGAGGAAACTAACAGAGGTGACGAGAAGAGATGGGAAGGGGAGAGGGAAGATATGGAGAAGAAAGAGAGAAAAGGAACAAGAGAGGAAGGAGTCAAGGTAGGAAAAGGAGGGAAATGGTGATGGGGATAGGGAGGGAGATAGGGAAGTAAATAGGGAGGGAAATAGGGAAGTAAATAGGGAGGGAAATAGGGAGGGAAATAGGGAGGGAAATAAGGAGGGAAATAGGGAGGGAAATAGGAAGGGAAATAGGGAGGGAAATAAGGAGGGAAATAGGGAGGGAAATAGGAAGGGAAATAGGGAGGGAAATAGGGAGGGAAATAGGGAGGGAGAGAGAGCGAAAAAAGGAAGGGTTAAGCGTAGGAATGAAGGAGCTTGGCGGCAGAGAAGGAAGACTCTTCACGAATAATTCCTCACAGGAGATGAAATCTTCTGAAAGGAACCTACAAATAGGAGATCTCTTAAGGTGGGTTCCATAAGAGCAAATAATAAGATAATTTTAGGGTGTAAATTCGGACCAACCGGATGATCAAATTGCTTTTTTATGACTTTCACGAATTGGCATAATTAGTGCCATAATTACGCTATTTATCAATTTAAACGCCATATATTTTCCCATGACATTAAAAATATGGCCCCATATTATTTTATTGCTCTAAAATGCGTTAAAATGAGTAACACGACGTTGACAGAAAACCAATAGAGCCTAATTTATCCATTTGGATTATTCATTTTATCATAAACCAAACATATACGAGTTGACTGTATGCAAATGAGTTGTATTTTGCCATCTATTTCACTAATACGCTTTATTCGATAAAAAACTGTTCTGACGAGTCGCTCGTAAAGAACATTCAACTAGTTTATTAATATAAAAATTGCGTGGACTCAAGACTGATAACTGAAGCATATAGCAGCAAGGTGATGTCCGCGGGACATCGGCGAAAAACAATAACATTGGCCAATAAATTACATCATCACCGTGAAGGAGGAATGGGAACTGATAGGCAATTATTAATAAAAACGTCCATTTAAATTTCCCTCAATTAGAATAAAAAGAAACCACTGTTTCGGAAAGTATAAATTTCGACATTTTATTATGACTGCCTTTGTTTCTTTCGATGGAAAGAGAGAGCAATATCGTAGGTTAAAAAATATCAAAATCTACAAGGCGTTCTTAGCGCCAGAAATACTACGTTTCCTTTTTCAGAAAAACTCTGCAGCAACTCATAGTAACCATTTCTTTCGTCAAACATTCCCGACGGACTTTTCAGTCTCTTTAATAACGGCCACCATTCTTCAAATTCGTAGCGATTTTTGATGAACTGCCCACAAGTACGCGAGATACGTTCTGAAATACACCCAGTATATTACCGCCTTAAGAACCGGAGAATGTTTAAGTGCCTATAAAGCGCTTTGCCTGTGGTTACCGCCGAGCATTTGAAAGGGGGCGCTCTCGTATGGTAAGTAGGCTAAGAGGAGGAAGAGTTGCTCAGGTGTTCAGGTCAGGACTCCGAACCCTCAATAACTCTAAAATGTTTTTTTTTTCCATAAGGAGAGAGTAGGACAGGTGCTCACGCCGTCTCTCTCTCTCTCAGTTATCATGGTCCGACTCAATTCTCGAACAAATTAAGCGTGACTTATGTCCTCGCTTGCTAAACATGTTAAAATAATCTGGATAAATGGTTCGTTATTCGGAGTTTATAATCATAATTTACGCAAGTAATATAAATAAAAAGTAGTAGTAATTGATTTTTTAATTGCGTCGACGGCTATGGTCTTTTTGCACTGTCATCAACTGGCCACACACAGAAGGGAGGGGGAAAAACCGGTGCCGGCATCAGCCTACTCTTTACGAAAAGCACCAAGGGGACCAACTGCCTAACGTCCCTTCCGAAGGACAGAACGACGATTTTGCGCGGTCTCCTCAAAACGCACAAACAGGGGACCGTTTTCGAGCAGCAGGCGAGTAGCAGCCAGTGTCCTTACCACTACACCACCGGCGCCCCCTAAATAAAAACTCCATGAAAATAACTACATACTTTCTTATTGCCAATACTCAATGGAACGATTATAACCGGACGTTTTACATTTTCATGAAACATCCCGAGGCTTACAGTCTGAAATTACTTGAATAGTTAGGAATTTAACCACAAATTGACCTAAAATGCACCTTCCAAAAATGTACGCAAAAACTATTTAACGATAGGGAAATCAGTTTAAGGTAGTGCTCTCGTGTCCAATATTACATGTAAAGGTAATATTCCGTCGAGGTTTTTGTGATAAAACTCAACCGTTAGGTTCAGCGATAGGAAAAATGCACTCCGTAAAAGAAATTATAATATTTTAAGTGTGACGAAGACACATTCGGCTTTAACATACTTAATCTTATACCACTGCATAGTTCTCCGACAGAAGATCCTCACTAGTTACAACAAGGTCGAAAATTTAAACCTATCGTCCAGCCGAAGATAAGATTGCTGTCCCATATCCGTAATGAAAAGTTTTCGAGAAAGATTATCCTAACCTTGGCGTAAAAGTTAGAAATTTACCGATGAAAGATTCCATAAGCTGTGACGTCGTTTATTTATTTAATAAGTTCAAAAACAGCACTCAGGCCTATTACATTGAACATTACAACCAATAAATAATAAATGCATATAAAAATATATAAAAACAGTCAAATAATACAATAAGGAACTCAATGAAAAACATCAGTATGAGGATCTTGCATCAGAGTTTGGTTATATAAGTTTGAGAGGCGGAAAATTAAGGAGCGTTTTGTGGTTGAGAGCCGAGGAGTGCGGCAGTGGAGTAAATCATGTAACCTGGTACTTCTAGAGGGAATACGGAGGGGGTAACTGGAGAGAAGTTCGGGAGTTCTATATTTTCCATTTACAATGTTACGGAAAAACTTGAGGTCAATTGCCTGTCTACGATCGGTATAAAAGAGTAATATTCTCGCATAGATAATGAAGAATGTAGAAAACCATCTCCATCCTTTTCCTAGGCCGAAATTGGCGTGCGAGTAGATTCGAAATGTGCCGCTAATCCTCGTGAATTCCTCTACGAAGATCGAAACTTCTTCCAACACAAAAAAAATCACAGCCCAGTATATATTTTCACAGCCACGTCGGCGCACCCAACAAGAACGAAATGACCGGCGCAAATTTTTTTAACCTCAGCAGTGCACACAAATACAAAAGAAAGGAGACAGATTCCACCTCCTACGAATGTAACTGGCCCAAACTATTTATTAACAAACGAGTAAACCTCATTCCCCACTACAAACAACCTCTTACTTATACTAAAACATTAAAAAAACCTCGCCGCCATCGATACGGATCGTGTTAGATACCAATCAATTGAAAAAAAATCGGATTCGAGTAAAAGAGAAAGAGAGAGGTTGTCGTCTCTTTTATGCCTCAGCAGGAGATGATCCAAGACAAAATGGAGCAGGAGGAAGAACAAATAGACTAGAGGGAGAGGGGGAGGGAGAGGGAGGAGGGAGAGAGAGGAGGGAGAGGGAGAAGGTGGAGGGAGAGGGTGGAGGGAGAGGGTGGAGGGAGAGGGATGGAGTGGGTGGAGGGAGTGGGTGGAGGGAGTGAGTGGAGGGAGAGGGGGAGGGAAGGAGAGGGAGAAGGAAGGGGGAGGGAGAGGGGGAGGGAGGAGGGAGAGGGGGAGGGAGAGGGTGGAGGGAGAGGGATGGAGTGGGTGGAGGGAGTGAGTGGAGGGAGAGGGGGGAGGGAGAGGGAGGAGGGAGAGGGGGAGGGAGAGGGGGGAGGGAGAGGGGGAGGGAGAGGGGGAGGGAGAGGGGAGGGAGAGGGAGATGAGTGGGAGTAGATCGAGAGGGTGGAGAGGTAAAATAAAGAGTGGAGAGGAGAGAAAGATTGCTCAAAAAAGAGGCAGCCGAGAGGGTTAGGAGTTAAGGGGGAGAAGAAAAACGAGGTGACCCAACCGGACGTGATTCGTGAAGCGGTCGAGGGGAGGGGATGGGCTAGAAGAAAGAGGGGAGGGGAAGGGGGGAGAAGAAAGAGGGATGGGGAGAAGAAAGAGGGAATGGGGAAGAAATAAGAGGGGTAGGGGATGGTTTAGAATCGAAAGGTTGGGGGAGGGGGAAGAAGAAGTGGGAAGACGACCAAGGACGACCGGCTCCTGCGGTAATTGCCCCGTCGAGAGGAGCAACACTGAAGGGGCCGAGGCGAATGGGAGGAACAGGTAGAGCAGAGAGAGCCCAGCGAGGGGAGAAATGGTAAAGTAGAGGGGGGCCACACGGGGGTGGAATGGCTGGGGAAGGATAGAATAGTGAAAAAGGGGTGAAGGCGAGAGATAAACGGGGATAAAATGGACAATCACAGGGGCAGACGACTTGGAAATAGGTACGGAGGGAATGGGGGAGAAGATGAATATTTAACTAAAAGGGTTCAAGAGGGAGGCAATCTGTTCGAATAGGTCAGAACTATGCACTTGGAGGAATATAGGGAATAGAGAAAAGGATTGGATGGGTAGAAAAAGGAGAAAAATGGGACGCTATCCCGAGGACAGAGATGAAAAAATAGACGAGTTGAAAAGGTTATCAGAAGTATAGGAAGTTAATTGGCGCAAGAGAATTTTTGTAGAAAATTACGCTAGACGTAGAGGTAAAATGAGAATGCTTAAACAAAATAAGAGAAAATGGGATAAGATATAATGTATGGAGGAATAAAAGAATCGAGATGAACACGCACCGTAGTCAAACGTGTTGGAAAGATGAATAGAGATATCTTAAGTGACTAGACGAGTTGGTCGAGAATTTGAATCGATAACCACGCTCGACATGGAAGTAAATTAGGAATACGGAACGCTTGAGACGAAATGAGAGAAATGACATTAGCATAGGAAAGAACGAAAGAATGAGATAAGAAAGGATAGCTGATGGCCATTCAGTGAAGCAGTAAAAGGAATGACAATAATATATTTGCATTTGGAAGTCCGCTGCAGAGTAAGAGGAAAAACAAGAAGCGAATACGTGGGAAACGAGAGATTGAGCAAGAAAAAGGGAGTCATGGTAGAAATTGAAGAAAAAGTAGAAAGTGAAGTGGATTAGCAGGAAAGGAAGTTAGGGTATTGCGCCAAGTTCATAAGAAGGAAAAGCTTATACGTGAAAAGGTGGTTTGGAGGACAGCAGGGCGTCATGACTAAAGTAGGAAAGTAAGAAGGAAATATGAATTTCCCACAGATTTTCAAGTTATGTAGCGAAGCTTCTAGAATGAGTTCCAAAAGAATTATACTTAATGAACGTAAAACACGCTAATAAATATTGACATATGCAGAAGAAAGAGGAAAGAAAGAAGCAAGGAAGCACAAGTAGAAGAAAATTGCCAATAAATTCGGTTAAAAGAAGCATAGGGATCGACACACGAAATCAACGAACAGAGAATTGATACGTCACTGAGGAAAAAAAACAACATTAATAGGAATATTTACTTTATTCGGCGACTTATTGATCGCAGCATTATAGCCCATCGCGTAATGTGTGTTAACAAATCCATCGACTACCATATAAACGTCCGGTTATCATCACCTTTATTGCGAGACACATGCCCCGCCCCCTTATCCGAGGGCGAGGATGTGTAGGATGGGACTTCAAGAGAAAAAAACGAAGATCAGAAGCGAAAGCGTGTGAGAGGGAGGCCCCGAATGAGAGAGGTGGGGGAGAGTTGGAGGTGAACTGGGGGAGGCGAGAGGAAGGCAGCTAGGCGGGGAGAGAATGGGTGGCGGAGATATTGGAGATGGAGGGAGGAAATAGGGAGGAAGTCCAAGAGAGGTTTCCCTTTTGGAGAGGAGTAATGTACGTGTTTCGGCCAGGAGCTGGATGGGAGGAATACAACTCTGCCTGCGAACCAATCTTCTCCCGAAACGAACCTCGTCTCATTTCTCCCCTTCTTTCTCCATCAACCCTTCGACGACTTCGTGCTTTTTCGCTAACACGCCGACCGCCTTTGACGTTCCTCCTGCCTATGCTGCACGTACGCGTGATATCACGCGAGCCACATATGGGATGCTGATCACCGACATTTCCTTTTCGCGATCAAATTCAAAAACAAATTGCCCATATCACCTTATGGCTAAAACCAAATTTGCAAATAATATTTCTCCAATAGCGATAAAAAGGTCTGGTTGGTTGCACGGATGGGCAATTCGGCTACTAATACTATTATCGGTGAATCGCCGCTGATGACGGCTGATTCGCAGCCGAAATGGGTCTAAAGTTATTTCAACCTCTTTAGGACCATTGGAGAGATAAAGAATTTCAATTTAAAAATAAAATACCAGCTCCAGCGCATAATTTTCCTAGCCGTTGACAAGTGATTCAAAAAATCCAAGCAATCTACAGTCATCAATTTCGGTCCAAATCTCTTGCACGAAATCTTCAGTTTCTTGATTCTTTTGAATTACATGATGCACGTTTCATAAGGTAGTTTACGGAATTCTAAGAATAAATAGAAGATCCGTTTACTTCTCTATTATCGCACCTTCTTAGTAGTGTGGCACACATTTCTTAACTTATTCTGAATATTTGCTTCCGCATCAACCCCACGAAGCGGACTAGCCATTATAGCGAATATCAGTTTTACTATTGTTGTAGATTTTTGGATGCACCATTAGAACATATTGAACGGTAAATACAAGGTTTGCATGGAAATCGAAATTCATCATTTTAAAAAATCTTTCATGGGATAATCTCGCAGCGTTGTGAATTTCGTCATATCCGTAAACTCGACTGCCAGTACGTATAAAGACTTATTTGAGGGTTTTTGAGTTATACAGCTGATCCTAAACAAATATAATACTTGATGAAAATCAATTTTGGTTCACGTAGGACAATTTGAGTTTACACTAAGTCAAAGCCAACTTAAGAATGAGTACGTCGATCTTCCATCAGCGAATTTCGGTTAAAAGTACGTGCGCAACAAATTGTTAAATAAAAACTATCCAGCCCCTCTGAAAGAAAATTATTAAATTTTCCCAAAATCCGTAAATCGTTTGGCTATAGCAAGAATTAGGATACAAAATGACGCTGAATTCGACAAACATTTTCTGTTCCATAAATCTTCACAGAGATAGGTTGTTTCCAAAACATTGCCACCGAACGCTAAAAATTCCATAAATTATTATTTACGGCAAACCAGCATTTCCCAATCTTAGTTTTTACCTGTAATTAGAGATAAATAATAACCAATCTATTTCCCTAAAGCAAAGCATACACAGTAATGTTCGCTGGCCAAAATGCCGCAGATCTAATCGTGAGCAGGCACGGACGATACCCTGTGAAAACGGAATCCGTCGACGGTTAGGCGTATCTTTTCGCCCGTGACACGTGCGGCGAAAACAAAAGAGGGAATCCACGCGCACCTGCATCCTCTATAAAAACAGACGTCGGGAACGCTTCTCCCGCTATCCCATCCTCCGAATGCCACAAGAGATACAAAACCGACCGCTATCTCTCTCCCAAACACACTCCCATTCTTGCTAACACTTCTCTCTCCCACCCAATGCCCTACCCTCCTCAGCGAAATATTCAAGTGCCCCTCCTCCCCACCACGTGCTAAGATATCTTTCTTTGAGGATGGAGCGATGGGAATGGTCCACATAAGGGGAGACTACAAAAAAATCAAACAGATCGAGCGGATGTGAGGATCCGTAATGCACGGTGAACAACAAACCGCCGATTACGACTCAGAGATAAATGTTTGTGACAGACTTAGTACTTCTTATTCACCGTCAGAAAATGTGTTTCTCTATTGTATTATCAGAAAGACGATCACACCAAATTGGCCGAAATGTTTTTTCACTGCCTGCTGTGATGACTCACAAGAGAGACGTACTACCTGTTCATTTTACCACATTTACATACATTTATGTAATAATTTATTGCGGTAAATATTAATCCAATTTAATCGCTAGTTTTTATCAATATATTATTTTATTCTAGAATTCTTTCAAATAAAACAACACACCTGTTGTATTTATTGATATCTACAAGCATTTAGATCGAGGGTATACTAATAAATATTTATTTACCTTTACATAATTATTTATATTACTTTCATTACTAAACGATAAAACTACGGACTAATTCCAATTTGTAATGGACGCTTGAATTATAACGATTCCCGTATTCGTGGAACACTCGAAACCGAAACGTAAACACTTGTATGCAAGATATTCCATCTCCTCTGTTGCTTGGCATAGAAAGTTCCGACAGGGAAGAAATTCTGAGAATGAATGACCCAAATTCACATCTGAGGCGGCGACTAAAATACCACCTTCCCGAGACAGCGTTGGAATTGAAATCGTCAAATAGGAAGATTACTTAAATATTTCATCTACGTAAAACTAAACAAACGGTGGCGCACCCAATGTAATCGTACCCCTTTCCTTCCCTCGTGTCAGAATCAGAACAAAAGCATAGCGTGTACGAAGGTTATTTTACTATCTTGAATATCGAAGATATCCAAATTAGATATCTGCACAGGATCAAACTCGCCTTATGCCAAACATACTTGAAAATTTTCAGGCTTCCTTAGGGTTACACTATGAGTTTCTTTATGACGCAGTCGTTTCAAGATTGGTATTGCCTGTTAAAGTACTGATAAATAAACAGTTCGCCGGAGTATTTTGTGAATTACTCCTTTGGCGTATTTTTAATTAAAACAAAACCAGAGACCTGATGTGGATGGTTGAAGGAGGTTTGGTAAAACGGGCGCAAAGCGGAAGACATGATGATCGTGAAGGGGGTACTTAATGAATGGTACTTAAACTCCTTAAATAGTGTTGTTCACATTTAAGCTATATTTGGCGCGGCTACGTATGCATGTTACCCTGCAATTCAGCAAACTGGTGGGTGGCAGGGGGTGCACTGCACCGACGCCTATCTAACAGTTATTACTCGCAGATTTGTCTTTCTTATTGCGATCTCGTATTGTTCTCGGAAAGAATGACCCTCTATAACGCTCCCTTCTACAATCGATCTCACGTATCTTATCGCCATGATCGTTTCTCCTCATGTACGTTGGAGCCTCAATTATTCCCAATACGTCCTCGGCTAGACATTCTGATATGTATTTCTCTAGGAGCCTTAACCTTGAACACTTCTACGGTCTTCCAGAGATCTCCATTTTAAGTCCTACAAGAATGATGTGACGCTTTCCATATGTTCGCCTTTTTGTTTAACGAATCTGGCTGCTTTCCGCTGTACTCTATCTAACTGAATTATATGGCACTTCTCACGCGGACACTGGAGGCATATTCCACTTGCGATCTAACTAATGAAAAATAACACGCTTCGCGTTCTTTCTCCGTACTATCCAGCACTATTCTGCCTATGAACGCCAGTTTGTTGTTAGCTGCACCTATAATATGACCAATGTGCATGTTCCACGAAAGGTCACGACAAATGATTACTCCTAAATATTTGACATGCTTGAATAGTCCTTGTATCGATTTCATATTCTAAACCTATTTATCTGTCCATGCTTCTCCAGAACGATACTGCGGCACATATACTGGGATTAATTTCAATTTTCCTGGATGGTGTCTCCGTTATTTTCCCCAACTTCTTCGTTATACCATATCTAATGCTAAAAGATTTCCCCCGATTACGCAATGTGTATCCTTTTCCTGTTTAAGCACCAGCAGTGACAACGCAGGCGTTTCATGGTGATGCACAATAATTAAAGAGTAGAAGTACTTGTATCATTACTTTGACTCCTTGACTTTGGCAGGTTAATGCTGAAACAGAAAACCCCGCTTCCACTTCCGTTTGGACGATTTGAGATTATTGGGTGTTTGGATTCGAGTAAGGCTTCATTTGATACAACTCGTTTCTTGGACGGCCTGGGAAAAATTGCCTCGTAAGACTTCTACTGGGCATTACCGCGCTAATTTTTATTTTAAATAAACGATTGAAGGAGGCGTAAAGAAAGCACGAAATTCTCCCCGTTGAATACGAACCCACCCTTCGCCTCCGCACGACACGACATCCTTTGACGCACACGTGCGCGCGCTGCAGCAAAGCCGTGATAACTGTGTCAATGGGGCGAGTCGCTGGACACCGTTAAACAAATGGGAAACTATTAGGTAACGAGAGGTGATGATAAACGCTAGCGGGATAGGAGAAAGAGAGGGACACACATACACGCCAGGGAGCGGCGGAGGTGGGGCCCCTAGAGAGGGAGTCAGTCACGATACGTACTGCAGTAACGGTCAGGCGCGAATAGATGCAGATACCGCTTCTTCATCGTCTCCTCCTTCAATTTCGCAATTTTTGCGAATGCCGTCGAGCTAAAATGAAAATATTCCTTGGAACCATTCCCAAGGCTGTCTCTTCCCTCCCTCATATTGACTTGAATGGAATTACCGTTTCGCTCTTGCGTCGCGAGCGGCAAACATTTTACTGCGCATTTCATTAGGTGGGGAATGGACGTGGGCGGGAAGGAAAATCGTTCGTCAATACACTGGACGAATACAGGGCGACATATTTATGAATTCTTTTCAGCGAAATAGCGATCTGGATTGATAGGAAGGATTAATCGATATATGCGTGTACGCTTAGCTGGTGAGTGGTTGGCAGAGACGTTTGATTTGCTATTTAACCGTCATGTTGCAGAAATTCATGAAATATAAAATTACTTTAATAAAAGTAGTTTCTATTGAAATTAAATTACTTTATATTAAAATTACTATGAATTGAAATTATTCCATATTAAAATTATTCGATATTAAAATTACCCTATATTAAAATTACCTTATACAGGTTTCCCCCTCTTTATGCGGGTTCGCTTTATGCGAATTCGCTATTATGCGACCAACTTATCGCTACCGGAATTTCTTTTTATTCTTAGGCGATTACGCGGCCAGTGCAATACAAATGCAAGAAAGTTCTCCACTACACCATTCAGTCTCTCATTGTCTTTTATGCTGTGTGTGTTAGTATTACAGTAACAGAGATGAGAGTGGAGTGCATATTTTAGAGTGGAGATGAGACGGAGATTTCGTGTGATACTGTTTGAGCACACTTGCGAAGTTTTGTCTCCTTGCCCGCGGAACTTGCGTTGGGCCAAGGCAACCATCCGGCAATTTAAACCTCAAACTATTATGTCACTCACAACAGCCGCCACCTGTGCTCGTCTGTTTCTTTTTATTGGCGAGTAATAATTTACAGTGTTAATTGTTTTAAGCTTGTATTTAGTGCATAAGAAGTCGCTATGGAGCGAAAGACGAGCGTCTTGGAGGGAAGTTAGTATTGCTTGTGGAACGTATTCTATCTTTTACATATAGGTAAATATGGGTTCTGTTTATGCAAATTCGCTTTATGCGTCACTTTTCTGGAACGCGATCCTCGCATAAAGACAGGAAACCTGTATTTAAAAAATACTTTATATTTTTTCCAATCGTATTTATCAATGTAATTAATCGGTATAAGTGTGCCCATTAAGCCGGTTCACAAAACGTATTTTCCGGAAATCACTTTCAATAGAAGTAACGTAACTGAATATTTTTATTCCTATAGAAATCCTAAATTTCGATTAATCCATAATATTCCGCAAATTTTACTTTTTGATACGTGCCTTTCCAGAAGTATATCCACGACTTTTGTTTCTCGTGTTAATTAATTGGCTGCAGCAGATGATATTTCCTTCCAATTTCTATCAACGCAATGCGTATTTCAAGTTATATATTTAATAATTAATATAGGTTATCACGTCAACTGATGATATTTTCATTTTGAATCAAGTATTTGAATTCTAAGAACTGAAGATGACCTCTGGACTGCAGTAGATACTTACGCAGAAAGCAGTTCTTTTGTCTCATCTATAGTACAAGTATCAAAGAGTGAAATTACTCCCTGGCTGTAAATTTCTAATTATAAGTTACTTAAGAACATACGCGCATCAAAACAACAGAAATTTAAAATAATAAATACATTCGGTTACGATAAGACAGACAAAAGTTTAAATGTCACTTTTGAAGTATTAATTACGATTCACAGGCGTTTACGATTGATGTTTCTCAACGATCATTTGATTGCGCGACACGAACCAATAATTAGAGGTCCCCCTTTAGTACTTCGGCAATGGCGCCCTCATTCTCATAAAATTACCGCTCGTTCGACGAACTGTTTGCTAATGGATACAATCACACGCGAAGCTATGCGATTCAGTTGCAGGCCAAACGAAATTCTCTTGGGTTATTGAATAACCGCTATTATTTTTTTAACTGAGAGTTTAAAAATTAACTTGGGATGCTAAAAATCAATGACATTTTCGGTGATTGTGCAAACGTACTTTTATGGGTATCAAAGATGAAACTTTGGTTTCATATTAAAAAATTTCTTACACATACTGCAATATGTTATTAAATAATTTATTTTAACAAATTGATGAGGCGAATTAAAGGTACTAGGAGTCTTGCCCCTACGCGCGCCAGCCCCGGCCTCCGCTCGCTCTAGGGAACTCCGCACGCGACTCACATTTATTCTCGCTAAACAGAAGACATTTTTGTTCAAAAGGTTTTTTTCTCCGAAGCAGCGTTTATGAAATATAACTTTTCAAATGTTTTAAACGGTCGCCATTTTGTTTCAAAATGGCGGATGAAAATTAAAAGTTTTTCTGATGTTTCCTAGCTGGTAGAAACAAAATGTCGTTTACCGCAATTCTCTACGGCAAACAGCAAGGCCGGATTAAGATAAGGGGGCCGCGGCACACAATTTTTCGTAGACCACACCCCCACAATCCCACACTGTCCGGGTTCTCCGTGGGGCCCCTCTACTCACGGGGCCCTGGTGCAACTGCGCCGCTGCACAGCACCCCGGTTAATCCGGCCAAGTTTCTGAGATACAGAGGGGAACGGACTGATGGACAGGCACTTGAGAAATAATATATAGGATTTTTCAGTTTGTTATTTTACTATTCCTTATTTTTATTCCTAAAACTACTAAGTACATCAAAACAGTTCAATGATAAAACCGAGGAATTCAACGATTATTACCATTACAGCACCAAGGCATAAGTGATCTGTTACCTGAAGTAAATCTTAGTTTTTTTTATTCCGTAACAACTGCGCATACTGGAGCTATATTTACATTTATAATCTGCAGCCTTCTCCATAATTGATAGCAGAGATGAAATGGTTATATAACATTAGCCTATAAAGACGTATCCATTTCCATAACCTCTTCGACCTTTCTGACTTGCTGGAACCGAGTAGATTTCTAACTTTCCTGCACTTATGAAGCCACTGAGCCACGCCGACAAAACCAATCGGCGAAAAGGTGAGCAAAAAAATCAACCAAATATTTTCATTTAAAACTCTTATGCGAAGATCGAAAATCTTGAGGTGAAAAAATTGCATTTAAAATATATTGTGCGCATTTTGATTATAAAAAAGGCTACTTCTTGCGTTACCGCCTGTACGTAAATACGATAATGAGCCAGAGCAGCTAATTTTTCGGGAAATGATGCTATATCCAAGATTAGGCAAAGAAACAACATTTTGATGAATGGGTATTGGCGCGCGTCGGGTAATTGAGAAAAAGCGTACCTTATGTAACTTAATTTATTTTCTCCCTTTTTTATTTTTCCTTCGAGGGAGGAAAACAAGGGTAAACACTACGAGGAAATCCTACTGAATTATTACGCGAACAAATCGTTGCGGAATTTCGGAAATGCATAGAAGTTTCCTTGGAGACAAACAAACCCTTGCGAGCGATAACCCGTTGATTTTCAACCACAATGCAATTTATAGCGCAGGAGCGCCCGTCAATTCAGCAACGGCCGCATTCTCAACGGTACATGGACGTCTAACAATAAGAAGGGGAATTTTTGTTGTTCGCGACTTTCAATTGTTCCAACGAGAACGTTCGCTTTCACGGTGAAATTCCGATCCGCTCCGGAAAAGGTTTCCTTCCATCATCCCTTTCCAAGAAAGCTACGAACGCTACCCCGCTTTTCAAAAACAACAGGAAAATTGTCACTTTCACCGATACACACTTTCTAAGAATCGATGGTGCGCGAAGGAAAATGAAGTCATTCCAATTTTTTCGCGAAAACCATGTCGTTATGGAATCTGCAAAAAATAATTAGCCTTTTACGTAGACATAACGATGAAGTTTTCTTCACGGGATGAATCACAAACTAAGAAGCATGTGATAGCGAACGTATAGGAGATACTTCCCGGATGTTATATGCGTTATAGGGTGAATAAAATTAAATTATACTATTATGTGGAAATTTAACCCTCGAGCGGGCGCGCCTATGTATAGAGTGGGGAATTTGTGGTGGAGATATGTTTAAAATATAACAAAGTAAGAGAGGTTCTACGTATGTGCTCAATGATTCTTTAGCTTCATCTTGCACGAGTTATTCGCTTCTAGTGATCGATATTTGCACTGAAGTGAGTGGAATTCCTTACAGGCGCACCAAATACGCCACGCGCCTGCTCATGTTATCCGATGAAGAGAGAGAAAGGCATAGATGTTTCAAGATGTTTCAAGCTCGGAAGAGTAGGAAGCGGTGTCTCGAAGTGATCATAAATCAAAATCGGAGAAAGAACTAGACCCAAGTTACGGTCACAGTGATCCCGACAATGCGGATGGTAACTATTTTCCTAGGAGAGACTAAATTACGAAATTTGGTAAAACACGGTTCTCTGAAAGTCAGAAAACAGTAACAAGTATCTAGTCAAGATTTTTCCTGGATCTAAATAAGGTGCAAGGGACATTACAGATGAAGAAGACTATTTGTAAGATAATTGATGCCGCTCTAGTGGATATGATTGTTGAATACACTAACGTGTAAATAGAGTTCGCAAGTCAGAATCAAATATCGTAGGGATAGGGACTCGAAAAAGACTTCAAGAAGTGAAATCATGGCATTACTTCCGAGTCCTTTTTCTCGCGGATATGAAGAAAGCTAATCATACAAACGTTCTTGAACTTTGGAACAATAATGGTACTGGGATTGAAATGCATGAGCTATAAAAGGTTTCTGTTTCTCTTACGATCTTTGAGGTTCGATGATAAGAACAAGAGGAAAGACTGAGGTAAATCTGATAAACATGCTGCGATTCGAGTTTTCCTTGACAAATTTGTTTATAAGTGTAAAAAATGCTACTCCCTAAGTGAGTTTGTCACCATTGACAAAAATCTAACATTTCAATTAAGTGTATTATGTAATTTTTTTAACGCCCTGCTGATTCCCTCTTGCCTACGCGCGATGGGTATCTACGAGTTAGTGCAATGAATAGCTGGTCAGTTTCAAAAAGTTCAGGAAGAAAGGTATTACCTACCTCTTCCTCTATTATCTAATTGCTTTATTTCAAAGATGTATGAATACTAAGACAAACACAATAGATGAATAGAGTGTTTTTTTGTTCTGGCGCTCGCAGTACGCCACGCGCCTGCTCGTGTAAAATTTTCAATTGCGCCCGCTGGAGGGTTAATTAACCCTGCAAATCTGATACTCGGACACAAAAATAATTTTCTAGCAACTTCATACTAATATACATGATAACCTGCAGCAATGAGAAGACAGCTGATATCATACGGCGTGGAACAACAACTATATGCATGATCTGCTGTGCGCCTCTTTGCAAAGGAAGTACTTAATAAAACGCTTTCTTTTAAATTTAAATTCTTCCCAAAATTTGGTCCCATTAGTTACAGGATATATTTTATGGGGAAAAATAGTTTCGACATATTAAGATCCAAAAATTGCCCAACTATCCCAATCAAGTCAAATCGGGTGAGTAATTTCATTGAATAACAGTCCAGTCGAATATCTACAACAGAACGATAATTGGGGAAATATCTCAAGAGTTTTAGAAAATTCGATTGAAAAAGAGCTCTAAATTTGAATGATTAATGCGTGACGTATCTCTGAAAAGGGATTTTTGCGAATAACATCGTATTGACGGCCAAACTTCTCCACGCAATGGACCTCAGAATAACCTACCTACACATGTGATAAATCGATTTCCATCCATTCCTGGAAAGGCTGGAACAGACTTGAATGCACGAAGGGAAGCATCTGTTAACAAAATCTAAAAACCCTTGAGCTTTCCAGTTTCGACGAAAACAAAATAAAACGAGACTTAAAAAGACGATATTCCACAGGCGAAAATATGACCAAGGCGACGGCAAATAAAGCAACGGGAGCGATCGAAAACCGGACCGTCCGGTGGCATACAATGTATCTCTCTCTCTCTTCTCCCTCTCTCTCGTAGTTCGAGACGCCCACAACAATGGGAGGTGGCCAAAAGAGGAGTCCTGCTTAGTCAGCGGCGATGGCGGCTGCCAGACGAGGACTAATCTCATAGCTCAGAGGATGTCGAGGGGAGAATAAAAAGGACACATGATCGGACGAGGTGAAAATCACAAAGAGACCAAAGACTGCTCGATGAGAGTATGGCCCTGAGTAATTGGCGAAACGGAAAGTGGATAGAGTTACAGAAGCCTCTAGTGTTGAGACGAAAATGGTGCCAAGTATCAGGGAACGTGGATATCTGAAGTAATGACTCAGGTTACTTCTTAAACGGTAGCGGATATGCGCTTTTCGGCCTCACACTCGCCATGCGGAATGCTGATTTACCCGTGGATAATTCTATGCAGAATCTGGATGACCTTATTGTTTACTATATTAGAATTTCAACTATTAATCTGGCAGCTTCAAGACCACGTGGAATAACATTTAATGAATTGCGTATCAACGCTAATATAAACTGATACAATGTGACTCTCCAATAGCCACAGAAAGATTAGGATAACCTATAATATTGGTGAAACACCAATGATGACGGCTGGTTGTAGCCGAAACGCTCACCTGATATTCTTAACCTCAGTACGGCAACTGTAGAGATATATTGCGTAAATATAATTTTAGCCGAAAGGCGAGCTAGATAATTCTAAAACATAACATAATATGATGTACTAGCCGGAGTACCCGGCGTTACCCGGGACCATTTTAAGCCACCGCCAATTGCATAAAATACTGGAAATATACTTCAAGCATCCCTAAGTTTTATCTATCAGCATTACTTCAGAATTGAAGTTGCTGCAAAGTGCGCTCGGACCGCGTCCCCAGTAGAACTTTTTTGTAATGTAATTTACTGAATACACTTAAAAAACTATATTCTAATACATTTTATTATGAAGTTTCTAAACATATCAGATTATTCTGACATAAATAACAATTTTCTCAACGATAGATAGAAAACAGCATTGAATGAATTAAGCAGCCTCCAAAATTGTATACCACCATCTAGACCAGTGTTTCCCAACTTTTTCGTCATGTGGCCCAACTGGCTTTTGGCCTGGCATATCATGACCTAGTGTCTGACTCAAGCGCGCCACAAAACACAAGTGAATAAGTTGTCAGCAACTGCCAGAAACCAAACACTACGCAGAACACGGTATGGCTCATGCAAGTTGTATGAGTCATACCGTGTTTTGCCAACTTTGTCAGGTACAACTCGAAAATGGTGTGGTCATATGCCTGTCAAGAAAAAAAGACAAGAATTGGACAGTCTCTGTGGCCCACCTGGAAAACGTGCTGTGGCCCTCCAATGGGCCATGGCCCACGATTTGGGAACCCCTGATCTTGACTATTTTACTCGCAGGGTAAAATTATATACCTATGCGAAGTGTCTTGACGATATCTTCAAAGGTGTGGAAATTTATAATGGACAAATAACCAGAATTTCAAATTTTTAGAAATAGATAGAACTGACGCTCAAAATCTTATTTTTTACTTCAATATTCCTCCTCTTAACCAATATTCACAAAATCTTACATAAGCCGCTCATTCTTCATGCGGGACACAAGAAAATGACCGAAAAAATATGGACGGATTGGTAAGAACATGAAATAGACGTAAGAAAAAAACGGAAAGAAACAGTAACAGCCTTCATTTATGGAAGAGACCGAGATAGTAGGAATTCAGCATGGAGAGTTGGAAACGGAAGAATGAGAGATGCTCGGGAGAGAAGTAGAGAGAGAGAGAGAGAGGTGTTGGAGTGAGAGAAGAGTTATGATGGGGAGAGAGAGAGAAGAGGAATGATGGGGAGAGAGAAGGAAGAGGAATGATGGGGAGAGAGAAGAGGAATGATGGGGAGGGAGAGAGAGAGAGAGAGAAGGGGAAAGAGGGGGAGTGAGAGAGAGGGGACGAGAGGTGTGAAAGCGAGAGAAGGATTGAGAGAGAGATTGAGAGCGAGAGGATTGAGAGAGAGAAGGATTGAGAGAGAGGGATTGAGAGCGAGAGAGGGCGACTGAAATGGAGGAACGAGGGAAAGAGAGGGCTTCTCCCGGGACTCCCGTTATTGTGCTCTGGGGGCGACAAGGACGTCGGGAAAAACCAGAACGACATGTGGGCTGCATGGGAGAGAGGGAGGGAAAAGGGATGGAGAAAGGGAGGGAGGGAGAAAGGTAGGGAGGGAGAAAAGCAGGGAGGAAGAAAGGTAGGGAGGGAGAAAGGTAGGAAGGGAGAAAGGCAGGGAGGGAGAAAGGTAGGGAGGGAGAAAGGGAGGGAGAAAGGGAGGGAGAAAGGGAGGGAGAGAAGAGTGGGAGATTTACGAATGCGCAATTATACTCGTCTGCCTCGCTTCATAATCTTTTTGGCAAACCAACTTCTTAGCGGCGAAAAATCACACTTTTTCCTCGGAACGCATTTTCGTTAACTTGTCCGCAAAGCTTTCGAGATGGATTCGTTGAATGATTTTGGGAATTAGCGCAAATATTTATTATAATATATTAACCTTCGCAAGCAAATGGCGGACTCATACGCCGTTGCGATGCATTCGCGATGATTTGAATGACGTTACGGTGAAAACGCGAGAAGAGATATCGTTCGATTTTTTAAATTAACTAGTCATTACATTCTATATATAGCTATTGAGCTCGCTTTGAGGCTAAAATCAATGTGTCATGATAATCTTACAATAAGCAGATAAAATTAAGAATTAGTAGCATAATCTCCTGACGGCTAATGAACTCGGATCATGACCACCTCCAAGCCGAAATGTGTACGTGGTTATCATAACCTTTTTATGACCATTGGAAGGATATATTGCGCAAATTATTGCAGTTACGAAAGAATACAAATTTCGCCCAAATTTAATTTAAGTAGCTCAAACCTGAATAAATTACTGGCAAAACACGCCGGGCAAAACAAGCACGATTGCTGTTTCTGTGAAAACAAAAATACCTTCTACTCTTTATTAACGAAATCAAAATTAATTCTCGCCGAGAAAACTCGTCGCGATTCTCTCGCGGAAAAGAAATTACTTCATTCGCCATTCTTAATATAAACCAAAAGCAAACCAAATCGAGAGAAAAAAATCTTGCGCGATGGAAATCGGAACCTTCCGACGAAGATCGCCAGAGAGAGATTACGTAAAAAACACAAAGCGCCGGCGTAAAAAAAAGACACGGCGAAGAAAGCTGCTCGAATGCGGTGTTAAGGCCGGGTTAATTGTAAACGGAAACCGCGCAGGTAATCGCGTGCCGGCGGATATTACCAATTAAATGGACTCCGCGCGCGTGTACGGACGCCAACGATAAAACGGACTCGTTGTGCAAAACGCACCTGCGTACAACCTTTTAAGTAAGAGTTATGAAAAATTAAGTAAGTAAAAATCTCGACAATGGCAGGGAAAGGGGAGGAGTGAAAGAGGAAAGGGGAGGAGGGAAAGAGGAGAGGTGAGGAGAGAAAGAGGAGAGGAGAGGAGTGAAAGAGGAAAGGGGAGGAGGGAAAGAGGAGAGGGTGGAGAGAAAACTATTGTAATGGAAGCGGCCGGAAGCATGGCGGAAAGGGAAAAATGAACAAACTGCAATTGCGAGACACTTGGAACATATTCTATTGGAATCGTAACCAGCGTGTAGACGCATGCAAGCGCACGTAGGCAAAAAAAGAGGATAAGGAGCCGAAGTAGGTTAACGCTCTTTTTTGGCAAGGTCCGAGGTTACTGCCGTTCTAACAATTACTACATCGGTCCACGTGACGTCAGCGGTACATCATTTCGATAGGATGTGGAGCATACGAATAGAGGGGAGACTACTTACGTTTCGAAATTTGGATTACTTGCAAAATATTATGGATACGATTGTCCGAATATAATTTTAAGAAAATATTAAAACAATAGCCCAAACTTTTCGCGTTCAACACCGTACAAAAAATAAAAAATGATTACAATAATTGCCAACATCTGAAGAATTTAAAGGATATATTTTTTTCGGGGCACTGTAATTTCAAAAATTAATGAAATAAAAAATAGATCATTGAAAAAAGAATTCTTTCGGAGGAGATTTTAACGCGCGATCATAAAAGTTGAGACACACTAACGATGAAAATCTTAGCGGAAGATTTTATTTTCAAGGTCTGACCACGTCGCCATTTAGATTTCTCTTTGATACTCTTAGCAATTAATTTCAGGACCAAATTCGCATCTCGAAAGTCTCATATTTTATTTTAAATCACATTACCTTGAAAGGATAACTCATCTATCAAACGACAAAATAAATAAAAATATCTCGGAAAATAACTCGCGCACGATGATAACAATTGGAATAAAATAAACCATAAAAGTTTATAATCCTTCTCAAGAGAAAAAGACGCAGTAATAATTAAAACTTACTTTTATCGACTCGCGAGCTGCAACCGTCTTTTGCATCGACCACTTTCGGGTAGCGCACGACTTTTTTTACTTTCTCTCCCGCATCTAGAAAAAAATTGAATTCCGCGAAGCGCGACCTCCAACGAGGAAGGCCCTTCTCTCCATTTTTGTGACGCAAGGGAGAAATAAAAACCCTCTCCGACTGATTGGATACAAAATGGCGGATTCGCTTCTTTCAGTTTCCCTTCCACGGCTGATTCATGCATTCTTTCTCGCTTGCACCACGCCTAGCGTAAGAATTCGGAAGTTTCTCTCTCTCCTCTTTTCGGCGAAAAGAACCTTCGTGGATGGAAGGAGGTCAGAAAAATTGTAAAACGAACCTATTACCTTGTCTCCGTCCTTCGGCGATTTGCTTTTAACGCCTGGATGTTACATATATTTTTTCCTCGGTCACGTGTAAGCGTGACGTCATTCGTACCTTACAGTGCAATTGGATTATTACGAGAATCATAAATATTGAAGTGCGAATAAAATACGTGATTTATTGAGCATAAATATTCCTATGTCCGTTACCCATTACGATCACACATTATGTAACTCCATCAATTATTTTTACTATTTTCAGTTTGGCAGAACTACTTTTATCAGATTTACGTTCACCACGAATATTTCTCCATACCGAGCGTAATTTCAAATACGCATTACTGCCTCACTTAAGCCTGAACTCGAAAAACACTTGCGCCAGGTACTTTTCTGTCATAATTAATGAAATTGTGAATGGATTTCAATGGAATTTCTCTTTCGGAAATGATGCCAAGCAGGTTGCAAACAGAAATACCAGAGGATAATACATGAAAACAGCGACCAAATGAAAAAGTATTTTTCAATATGACTTAAACGTTTACCAAGTGTCTGTGAGGAGACCTCTATAAAAACAATTTCTGCTAAAATAAATAAGGTATATAAATACATCACCATTTTTTGTTCGCTAAATTCAAAGGCAGCTACAGTTATACATTCAGCTATCCTTACCTGAAAGAATAAAATAGAACAAATGATAGTATCAGAAAGTCGAAAAATCGTAAATTTAAATAAGATATGGAATAAATAGTATCTGAAGGGAATAATTACGAAAGAGTCAATCGTCGCCCTTAAGTAACAATTACGATCTCCAATACTTCCACTTAGTTTTACCAAGAATAAACTGGATAATATGTTGTCCATTTCTATGCCCATTTGCATACGTCGAAGAGCAATAATGAAGTAGACTGATCCCTTCCCTCTGGCTTTCGAGCTTAGAATAACAAAATGAAAGTGACCTGTATACAAAACTCCTCGGCAATCTTTCAGGCGCCATTACTGTAGCGCCTGAGGCTTAGCCGCAGCAGTCTTACACGGAGAGCGAACTGTCTGCATACATTCGCACGAAACAATTAAAGGAGCGACCTCGCTCGAAAGTAGAAATGAATAAGGAGTGGGGTGTCGCGGATGAAGGAGTCACTAAATCGAGGGCTTAAAATATGTTTTTTAGCATTTTATATAATATATGAAAATTGAAAAATCTTTATGGATTGTATTGTATGCACAATATTGTGAAATCTCAAGGAGAAAACAGGAAAGGAAGAAGGCCTGCAGTAAAACATCTACAAAAATAATTTTAACTGTCGAATGAATAAGTTTGAGAAATCGTACAATAAGGTCCAACGGAAAACTATTATTTCGCACAGAAATTATAAAAGGATAAAGACTGCCATAGTGTAAAATTAAACTATTTTCTTTTTACTGAAGCAAATGACGGAGTTCTTACTTCTTAACCGGAAAATTTATTTTTACAGTAGAAAAATAATTGGAGTGGTCTTTCGCTTATCGATAACTTCATCTAACAATAAGTAATTTTCAAGCATTTCAACGACAACAAAAAACTTCTGTCAAAGAAATTTTAATTTTTCTTTATACTTATAGGTATAATTGTATGTTAGATAAAATGAAAGTGATAAAAGTTGCTTTTTTCCACTTTTTAACATTTAAAAAGTTATGAACAACTCACACCTAAGAAAAATATTTACATTTCTACATCGTGCAATCACTCTGAAATCAATGAACTGCCAATGTATATTCGTATCTTAGCTTAAGTGCAAATCCAGCCAAACCCAGGTTTAAAAAAGAACGAGCTCAGTTTCTGTCTTTTATAGAAACATCATATAGATGAATCTTAAAATGATTGTGGCTTTACCATAGGAGCGTACATATTTTTCGCATGAAATGTATTGGCAGAAGTCCGTGCTAATGATATAACGAAGCCAAAGGTCAGCGTAATTATTCTTACATGAATTTAATTATTTCATTATCACCTGGGATCGTGATTCAAACGCCTAAAGATAAAAGTTATGGATAAGCATAAGTTACAAATATTCAAACGTCATCAGAATTCGAAGTAGACTGCCCAGCTCAGTAGATAATCATTAATGAATACACAGTCGTCAAAGGAAGCCCCCTGGTGCTTAGCGAAAGGATATTGACTTGGAAACCTTCTTCGGCTCAGACCCTTCACGATTAAGGCAAAAGCCTGGTGTTGTCAAGATAAAATCGAGTCGACTACGAGTCTCAAAAACCATTCATGCTTCCATCACCCACCTCGGAAAGGAACGCACGCCGATTACGTGGTCACGCCCTTTCGCGCCACCCTTATCTCGTGCGATTCTTTCTTGCTTAAATTCCTAATCTGATGCCCATCGCGGTCCTCAATCCAGGAAAAAAAACCTTCCCTAAAACCATAATTAGACCCATGTGTGTCCCCTCACCCCCAATTTCCTTCCAAAATCTTCCCGCCGGTCTATAACCCCTTTTCCCCGCGGGCCATTACGTGATCGGGAGGACGAAAGACGGTCACGAAAACTTACGTACGTGCGCCACGAACGCTCAGCGTCGCGTCAAAAACCTTCTCCCCTTTTGGTATATCGCAGGGGGCTTCCATCTCTCCCTTTCCGTCGACCCCTTCCCTAGTCGGCGACTGTGGCGCCGAAGCGGCGACTGCAGCGCCGCGAGGTTTGCCTCTTTCGCTGTCTCATTTCGGTCTATCTCGTCAGGATTATGAAAGGCTTTTACGAGCCAGAATATCTTGCGAGATCTCGGCATTCGGACAGATAACGAACTATTTGCATCCTCACGCACGGGCGCGCATTCGTCCCTTCCCCGGGGAGGCGACGGGGAAGGAAAGGAAAGACAAAGACAGAGGACTCCGGTAGGCCGTCAAGATGCGCACCGTGAATGATAAAAGCGCGCTTGTGTGGACATTCGCGGGGGAGAAAGACAGGAGGGGTTTGGGGAGAAAGAAAGGAGGGGTTTGGGGAGAAAGACAGGAGGGGTTTGGAGAGAAAAAGATTGCGAAGAAATTATGAAGGAAGCAACGTAGAGAATAGAAGACGGATGGCCGTATATAAGTGCAAATAATTATCTAAATAATATTTATAAGAATTAAAAATAAATTTTAATAAATTAAACTTCGCCGTGGAAAAAAACGAAGATGGTTAGGTTCCGATTCAAGGTAATTTAACAGATAAATCACAATTCCATCGATAATATATTCTGGAGAATGCGAAAATCATATCGTTTTACTGCAAGATCGTTAGAACAAAAAATAATCGACATCGTCACATATTACCCATTATTTAAAAAGGCTTGTATACGTTAATTTAAATAATATTTTTCTATCATATAAATATGAATTCACACTTTAGTTTAATGTGAACTTCAGATACTAGTTTTTGCGGAATTTTCTTTGCATCGAGTCCACTCTCCGTTTTCTGCCGGAGGAATATTTCACGGAGTGAAAACTGGAGAGGGGTGGATAAAGAAGACACCATGTTAAACGAAACTCGAGATGTTTTCCTCTCTCCCCATCTCTTGCGGCGTCCTTGGCGTGCGCGCGAGGAAGAGTCCGCGTCGTGACTCTCTCGGAGATTGAGGCCGCGTGTTCGAATCTGAGGAGGAAAGTTTTGTGTGCACCGATCGAAGAGTTGGTTACTTTCCAGCGCCGATTGAGAAAACCGAGCTAATTTTTTCCGTTACGAAAATGAGCATGTAATGTTGAGAAGTGCGGGGCAAGCGCCGCTCAACGGATAAAATGTGATTTACGTCCTAAAGTCAACTGCCATTTAGGAGCTGCTAATTTCACGAGCGACTCGTAATATAAGGCGTTAACAATTTTATCAAGACTGTCGCTTACATCGACTAATGCCTACTTTGGGCAACGGGGTGACTATAGCATGTGTTAATTTTAGCTACACCAATCAATTTTGTCCGATTTAGCTTTCGTTAATTGGATTTTAAAAGGAATTCAGTCATCTATCCTCAACAAGAGTTCTTATAATATCATTTTATGCGAGAAATAGCAATACAAAAGTTGGACGTATCGATGCTTATTTAAACTATTTTGATTATATTGAACTACCCCCAGCCTCGGTTAAAGTTATAGTCGACGAAGTCTAACTTGAGTTCCAAAAACCAAGGAAAATTAGAGTGAGGAACTCTAAAAAAGGACTCCAACCAATCAGTGAACAGCGGCATTGCCACATCGTGCGCAACCGCTGCCCCTGCCTTTGCTTTTGGTAGCTTCTTGTGGGTGATTTGGCAACGTCATCTCCCTCCCTCGATTTGTCAGGGCTCAACTTAAATTGCTCCCATTCAAGTCTTCGATTCGTATTTTTTTCAATCACTCGAAAATTCCTGTCGGTAGATTCGTTTGAATTTTGACATGATTCAAGTGAACCGGATACAAAACCTAACAAGCAAAAAAAAATTTTATTTCTTTCCTGGGCAGGGAAGTAGGATAGTACATTACTGGCAAACTAACACCTCAACTCAAAAAACACACCCGTGGATTCTGTTTTCTATTTATATCAGACAAAAGGTACAGCTAACTTCAATACCAAAAAAATATAAGTGCATTGCAACCGCCTCAACGTTGATCTCGTGGGAAAAGTAAGGTCTTTTTGTGTGAAAAAGAAACAAAGAGAGAGAGAGAGACAGGAACAAAAGAGAGAGAAAGAAACAAAGAGAGCCAGAGAAACAAAGAGACAGAGAAGCATAGAGAGAGAGAACCAAAGAAAAACAAAGTTTCCAGGTTAAAATGTCCAAACAACAAAAATGTTCCGAGTGCCACGGGTTTTTAAAAAATCCATTACAGAATTTCATCAATAAATTGTCCAACGCACATGTCCACATTTTTAAACATCCGCCACATTTAAATGTTCACTGCGGAACCACATTAATGAGGAGTAGTGCCATCGCATGAAACATTTAGATGCCAACAACAAAACTGTATTGTATGTGAATGCATGTAATAGTGTACACGACTAATGCCGTAGAATAAAATGCTTATCGCCTATTTTATCCTTCTATTTATCACTCATCTTTAATGTATTAGACATATTTGAACATGTTCAATGGACATTTTAAATTATTAACCATCCACGAAGAGGTCATTTTCGGAGATAACATTTGCAGTGGACAATTGGACCTATTGCCAACGGAGGTGCCATTGGCGTCCCATAATGCGAGAGGTGAAAGGATCCCGACTTTCGACCTGTCCCACAACACTTTCAAACTTCCGTCTCACTCTACATACGTCGCCCGCCGGGTGACTCGTCCACCCCGAGATTTTCATCCTGCTGCACCGCTTCTAACATATCACTTCCTACAGGCAGCCGATCATGAAAGGGACACATGCGCTCTAACGAGTTTTTTTAAAACGGTAACTAGGACAGTCGCTAAGAACCCGATCCATAACGCTGAAAGGATTTATGCCAGCTATGAATTTCAAAGAAGATATAATTAGAAATGCACACTTTAGAAACGACTCGGAAGGAAACGGAGCGAAATTCTATGCAATGACGCCATTTGTTTAATAACTTGTTTCATATTGTTATCTTTCCTGCCTACGAGCTATTATTTTTCTCGCGGAAAACGAAGGTCAAAAGAGTAAAACCGAGTTAACACCTTTAATTACACCACCCCAAACACGCTATGGATGATCTCAAAACGCAAAGTTACACGAAAAACGATTATTAAAAATGGCGAACATCTTCGCGATTTTTCACGGAGGTGCGTAAGAGAAATGTCGTAATTTGTAGGCATAGAATCTGAATCGGAATGCTTTTATATAAATATAAAATTATATCCTCCTTTGGTTATATAACAGGGGTAGCCAAACTTACTTACCTACCCTCGGAGTCGCATACGATCATTTTTAGAAGCTGGAGAGCCGCAAGACACAGTCTGTGATCGTAAATTTACCGATGGAATTAAAATTAAAAACTCCTAACCGTAAAATAAATATTTTACGGTTAGGAGATATTCATTTTAATTCTATTCTGTGCATCATAGTCTTCAAATTCCATTTTCAACAACTCTCCCCTATGAATAATAAAAGAAAAACTTGATCCAAAGCAATTCAGATGCAATTCAGATGTCCCTTAGGCATCCACAAAACGTCTAAAGTCACGCTACGTCATTGTGTTCTGCAGTGAAAAACGCTGACACGTCTCGGAATGAAAATTTTAAAGAGCTCCATGTGGCTCGCGAGCCGCGGTTTGGCCACCCACGTTATATAAAATACGAAAAATGCGCGCACTCGCAACTAAAAACGCGAAATCGAAAGAACAAACAATTGAAATTTACTTATTTCATTAAGTCGACAACAAGAAAGACGCGAGCCCATCCCAAGCATTCTGCGACAACAACTAAGTTTCTAGTCCATTTTCAGCGATTAAGTGTTATTCTGTTTAGCAGACAACGAGGACACCAAAAATATCCCGCTATCGAAATCCACTTCTTCGATTCCAAGTTTTTGGAGGAGCTACAAAATGGCCGTCGGATGCGTCCTCGAGCAAGAATAAATGTCGCCTTCATTTTTTCCTCCCTCGTCCTCTGTCCTACGCGCACTTCTACCCTCCTGCACGTGAGAGAAAGAAACTTGCCCGGTCGCCATCTTTATCTCACTTCTTCTTATTTTAAAATTTTATTTATTTTTTTGTCGTATTTATCCTCCTGCGCACCGATTTTCCTGTCGTCCTTGTTTCTTGATGTCCACGCCGCACAATAATTTTCCATTCGTAAGGACTCGGCTCTCGACCAACGGAAATTTGGAAAAACAAAGCGAAAAGAGGATCGAGAGAGAGGACATGCCGAACGCTCTCGGTCGCGTTCCTCCCAGAATGTTACCTGCACCTGTCGTTCTTCCTTCGTTCTTTTTTTCGCTTGCCCAACCCTGCACAAAAGGGCATAAGCGTCTCTCTTCCTCCTCCCTTTTTTCTTTCTGAGGTGAGAAAATAAAAAAACGGAGGTATCGGATTCCGCGAAAATCTAAGCTTCCGGGATGTGAGCGGGTTGGACAAAAAAAAAGAGTTTCGAAGCGAAACTTTAGCTAGAGAAATTTCTCGCGTAAACTTCGCCAGTAATAAAAACCGACTCTTGGATGCGTTTACGGGGTGATAAAATGCCGTGAGAGAGTAAAAATGAATGTACGACACAAAAGCGAGACTGAGGGAATGGTATAAATGGTTAGCCAGGGCTTAGTAACCGCAACGGATCATCCGCAGAGAAAACGACAAGCGAGGGAGGAATTGCTGAACAAATTGCATAAGGCGCTTTTTCTCTATTACTCCCCAGCAGCTGATTCTAGATCCACCAAATGTTCACCATGTTTAGCTTTTATAGAGACCGACCTGGAAATTTAGTTTCTCGACATTGCAGGATTTCCAAGACATTGCGCACACAGACAAACGGACAGGCAAACCGAATACACAGACGATTTTTTCAGAAAATGGCGCTTATACGCAACGAACGAATGATGATTTACAGATGACGGAAGGGAAACATCGGGTTGGCTAGTATGAGAGAGGGACGCATTACTTTTAAGATGATCAGTACAGATTAAACTGGAGGACCTCCGTTTGACATTTGAGCAACTTCAGTCGAATTCGAAATGTTACTGGAAGCGGACAACGTGGAAAGAAAAAACATCGAAAAAATGAATTCAAAGTTCAGAATGTTCAATCGTTCAAAGATTAAATGATAAGTTTGAAGCAGACGGTACATCGCAAGAGACGTCCTGGAAGACGCTAAGAATTTATTTTCATAGCGAGGTAGAACTTTTATGTAAAAGTTTACATTAGTTTTTCACATAATCACCAAGAGTCTTCTTTAATTATAAGACTGCAATATAACACTTAAAAACGCACACAATCTTAACTCATTCTTCCGTTTCCATGTCTTCCAGTTTAACTTGTTTGTTAATCTTCTCGACCGTTCCCAATTCAATTCTCTTCAAAACTTCTAGATTACCGCCAAGCTCACCAAATACTTGCCGTACACCTTCATTCCATAAATCTCATTTTAATTTAAAGAGAAGAAACCCATAAAAACCAAATATACGGCAATTATTTGTCGAAATATAATTTCGCTCACATATCACTGTTTAAGAAAAGAAGTGTCCCATTAACTCCTAAATCGACACGAAAAATACCTCACGCCTCGTATTAAATTGGAGTTTCAAACCGCGCAAGAGTTTCATCTATCCCCGTCGATAGCGGAGGGTCGCCACCGTCGCATGAAAATTGAGAATGGGACGCCGGACCTAAAATATCGGTCAGAGTACAAGAAAATATAAAAAGGACCTTAAAAACCGGTTCACTTCGGAGCGGCGGTGGTGCGCGGCGAAATTATAATGCACGGCAGGACAGAGAAAGGAGAGAGATGGAGGGAGAAAGGAGAGGGAGAGAGAAAGGAGAGAGAGGAGAGAGATGGAGGGAGAAAGGAGAGGGAGAGAGAAAGGAGAGAGGGAGAGAGAAAGGAGAGAGGGAGAAAGGAGAGAGGGAGAGAGAAAGGAGAGAGGGAGAGAGAAAGGAGAGAGGGAGAGAGAAAAAGGAGAGGGAGAGAGAGAAAGGAGAGGGAGATAGGAGAGGGAGAGAGAGAAAGGAGAGGGGGAGGGAGAAAGAAGAGGGGGAGGGAGAAAGAAGAGGGGGAGGGAGAAAGAAGAGGGGGAGGGAGAAAGAAGAGGGGGAGGGAGAAAGAAGAGGGGGAGGGAGAGAGGAGAGGGGGAGGGAGAAAGAAGAGGGGGAGGGAGAGAGGAGAGGGGGAGGGAGAAAGAAGAGGGGGAGGGAGAGAGGAGAGGGGGAGGGAGAAAGGAGAGGGGGAGGGAGAAAGGAGAGGGGGAGGGAGAAAGGAGAGGGGGAGGGAGAGAGGAGAGGGGGAGGGAGAAAGGAGAGGGGGAGGGAGAAAGGAGAGGGGGAGGGAGAAAGGAGAGGGGGAGGGAGAAAGGAGAGGGAAGGAGGGAGAGGGAGGGATAGGGAGGGAGGGATAGGGCGGGAGGGATGGAGAGGGAGGGAGGGAGAGGGAGGGAGAGGGAGGGAGAGGGAGGGAGGGAGGGAGAGGGAGGGAGGGAGGGAGAGGGAGAGAGAGGGAGGGAGGGAGAGAGAGGGAGGGAGGGAGAGAGAGGGAGGGAGAGAGAGGGAAGGAGGGAGAGAGAGGGAAGGAGGGAGAGGGAGGGAGAGAGAGGGAAGGAGGGAGAGGGAGGGAGAGAGAGAGGGAGGGAGAGAGAGGGAGGGAGGGAGAGGGAGAGAGAGGGAGGGAGGGAGAGGGAGGGAGGGAGAGGGAGGGAGGGAGAGGGAGGGAGGGAGAGGGAGGGAGGGAGAGGGAGGGAGAGGGAGGGAGAGGGAGGGAGAGGGAGGGAGAGGGAGGGAGAGGGAGGGAGAGGGAGGGAGAGGGAGGGAGGGAGAGAGAGGGAGGGAGGGAGAGAGACGGAGGAGTGAAAGCAAGTGACTTCATCCTCGAGCGTAAATCGTTCGATCCAGATTTTTTAAAGCTAAATATTCTCCGAGAAATATCTTGCGACACCGCAGCTTCAGATAAAAAAGAGGCACAAATTACTCGCTAAAAATAACCTTTTGTTGCGAAAGGTCTTTTAATCGGGAAAAAATATTCCTGAAAAATATTATTTTTTCTGGATTGGTACAAAGAGGGCATCCAAATATATACCTTGAATTTAAATATACCCGACGTTAGCGTGATAATATATTGCGAGGACGACGTATATCGATATAATAAAATAAAACTTCGATTGAGGCATGTTCTTGATTGCGGTCTCTGAAACGAGCAAAACGCAGCACTGCATCCAAGACAAATGTCAATTTAAAAGGTCTTCAAGGCCATAGCGGATGGTCACATCGCACAAATCATATAGAAATCTAGAATAATTGCCTGCCATGGAGAGACGAAAATGACACAAACGTAGACATTTTTGAACAAAAACCCGAATTTTGCCAGTGATGATTTTTATTTAAAATTTAGTAATAAAACCAGGGAACGAAGATTCATGGGCCCGAATATACTAATTGACCGCCATAAAGATATCTTTCACATAAAAGAAATTTTCTCCTGAATAAATACTTCATCACACTATATTGTCTTGGTCGTCATCGCAAAATATATCAAACCGCTATTTTTGCTCGATTATCCACTAAACATATTAGGCAAAAACGCACTTAATATATAGATGCTTACAAACTTTTTGCCCGTTCAATTTTTATACGCTGAAAATTACAAGCTACTTCCAACCGCCACGTTGCCATTATCGTCGACATTTCACGCCAATATACTTCATTAAAAACCATTGCTAAGCCCAACAGAAATCAATGCAAAAATTGGTGGTAAGAACAACGACCCGACACGCTACTCCGGCAGACAATCTCAAATTCATCGTCCGAGGGACCTTTTGGAAAACGAAAGAGCGTGCAAGTTCTCCAGGGACGACAAATGAACCAGAACTCTCTCCTCCCAATCCTTCCAATTTTTTCAATACAAACAAAAAATCAGTATTCACGACGCTATAAACGCTTTTATTTTTTATATACGAGCTGGATGCATAATGCATACACACAAAAAAATAGGTCGGAATAATGACAAAAAACCCTCGAGAGACAATCATTGGGCGTTAACAGATGCTTCGAAAGCAACGAGAGATTTCCCCCACCCATTTCGCTCCCTCTCCTCCACGATAAGAAGATATGGATGGTTCCTGGAGGGAGAGAGGAGGAATTGTTGGAGAGGAGGGAGGGAGAGAGAGTGAGAGAGAGGTTTGCTGTTAGGCGGGTAGGCCTTCCGAAGGGGTTGACCCAGATATTCGAGGCGGCTGGGGACTTGAAGGGGGGACCAGGGAAAATCGTTGCATGGGGAATTGAGGGGGAGACAGGGAAAGGGAGAGGCGTGGTGGGGTGGGATGGAAGACACGCCGGCAGGTGAACGGACAGCGGCTACCGCGGAAGACAACGGGCATTTTCTCGAACAGACGTTGGCGACGAACACGGAAGCTTCCGATTCTCCGCTAAAAATGTTTCGGGTAGGCTAATTCCGAGAAAACTGGCCAGGGGGTGAAAATGGGTTCGTAATTGTTTCTCCATAAATGCTTCGAGGCAGATATGGAGAGCATTATTTGTCGAGGAGGAAAGAGGCTTACTCGATTCGTAGAAACGTTTCGATCGAAATAAAAACGACCGACTTAATTGTATTTTCCTTCAAAATACTGGTTCACGAGAACCAGGATAAAATACGAGCGAATTACCTACTGCACGTCAGCGTTCGACTGATTAATCAAAACTTAATCGCTCTTCCCAAGAACTATAGGTACCGTAATGCGAAATAATTCCGACAGCTATGGATTCTTCGAACAAAACTGACGATTCAGAACCGTGAAGTTTTGTCCCGATGGATTTCATAATCGTGTCAAGCACGATAAAATCTTTTAAAACGGCAGAAAGAAATTGAATCTATGTGAATAGTAGGTATATATAGAAGATAAATGAAGGTAGATGGTTTTAAACGATGAGAAATGTACATTTAAAATGGCTGTTATCGTCAAAAATAGGTTATGGAGAGTGTATAGAATGAAAAGGAAATAAATATGGAGAAGGAAAACGTAACAAAGGAAAAGACCACAGCGGAAAATATATTCTCAAGTTTATAATTTAAAACTAGTTATCCTCGTTGAAGCAAGAAATGATATGTTTATATGAGCTAAGAAGGAGACTAAGTAAGAAAAATAATCCTTTCCAAATGGAGTAGTGCGATAATAGCAATTTTTCAGAAATTACGGAGAAAAATTTGTCCTCGTACTCCTTGCAGAATGGAGCATCAAACTTCTTATATCGAAATTTCTAATACCCAAAAAAGCGAATTTTATTATGATAAAATCTTCTTCCTCTTTAAGTACCTGGAAACTTATAAAACATGAAAACTAGTAACTTTCTCGGACTTGTGTTCGAGCAAAACATTTTCAAAACTCTATGAGATAAACGGCAATAACGAATGCAGGTAAGAACGACACAAAAGAAGTTTTTTATTGAGAAAACTTGCCAATAAGTGGACAGTAGCATGAACGCCATACCTCCATCTCGTTACGGACGGAAAAAATAAGGAGCTATAAAAACATAAAAAACCTGTTTAACAAGGAAAACCATTAAATGAATTACCGATAACATTTTAAGGGCAATTTCGAGCGCGAATGACATAAAACACGTTCGTGCAGAAATACCCAAACGCGCGAGAGAGAGAAAAGAGATGCAACGCGGTCGAAGCAATGGCGAAATCGGAAAAATAAACGGTCGGGAGATACCTCTTATTGCAAGTCCATTCGCATCGAAGGCTTTCCAGTTTACTCTCCTCATTTGAATTCTAAAACATGCGTAATCCCTGCTTCTGGATGGCTACATAGTCACAAGAATAATACTTGCGTAGATAATCGCGCAGCGCGAGTGCACGACCCGTACTACTAACATTTTATCCTATGACGTAAAGCTTCTACTCCGAACGTCATCTCTTCAGTTTTGCGAGCGCGACTCGCCAATATTCTGATCAGAAACACAATATGCTTTTTTGAACGCGTTTCATTTCGAGCAGCGAATTTTCTAATCGTTCTTCCTTCGATTTACTTACAATCTAAATATAATTCTCTAGGCAAGTCTACATCTTTTCAGAGATTTAAGATTTGCGCTCTCCAACCCAACCCAGGTTTAAGAAACTCCGACATACGTAAGAATTACATCAAAACCGATCGAGTTGACCGTCGGGTATTATTATTAGAATCGAAATTTCTATTCTTGGAATGACCCACTCGAGAATAAACCACATCCTACGCGAAATCTCCTCGGAAGTCCATTAAAAATTCCCCCAGGATGTTTCCCGAGATAATTTCAACAATAACCTAGTATCACAAAAAATAACTCGACTTGCGGTTGGGACGTTGAGACATCGCACAGGATTGTAAAATTGTTATATCAAACCACTCCCTCCTCCCACTCTCCTATCTCTCTCTCTTTCTCTACTTTAAGGAGAGTTCTTTCCTCGATTTCAAGACCCGCGTTCTCTGCGGACGCGGAAAGTCACGGGTGAGTCATCAAATTCTCGAATCGGATCCAGCTTTCCAAAGGACTTCAACCAAGCTGATCCGTCCGACGTCCATGGAAGAAAACCAGCATCCCGTCCAGGATGGAGGAATTTGCCCACACTCCCATTAGTTGCTCCAATTTTTATGCATCGATTCATAATTAATCACTAGCTCTCTCCTTAAGTTTTACTCTTTTGTATCTCCCTTTAGGAATCGGACAGTTGTATCCAGTGCCGTAACTAGGGCGGGGCAAGCGGGGCATCTGCCACGGGCGCAACTAAATAAGGGGCGCAAAAATTGTTAATGGTAAATTGTGTGAGGTTGCATGGCAAAAGGACAAGCAATTTCACTACTATACTTGTTCCAGACATACGTATAGCAGAAACTATAAATTTCGATGATATTATTGATAAGTTTGCTGCATTAAAATTACGTAGAATAGCTCTTTAATATTAAAATATTTATACTTTCTGTATTTTAATCATGAATGTGTAATTATGTACATATGTAATTATATTTATAATTATGTACATTTATAGTGAGAAATTACATCATTTATAGTTTATTTATATTTATTAATTATTCACCCAAAATTCATATTAAAAAATATAGGTATTAGAGAATTTTTTGTGGAGGGGGCGCATATTTGGTAGTTTGCCCCGGGTGCTAATATAGCTAGTTACGGCGCTGGTTGCGTCTATTTTACATCTGACGATGAAGGAGAACAAGTGCGTAGGTAGCGAATTTTCAAAAGCAAAAATTAGTCATATATAACTGATTTTCTGCAGTAAAAGTATCGAGTTTCTGTGAATTTGTGACATACTTATAGGATAGAATACCATTATTGTCAGCGTTTCACTCATCCTTGAAATACAGAGTGTTTCTTAGAGTTTTTTGTCAATAAAACAGCAGTAACTATTTCGTCTTTTAATAATTGGATGGCCTGACGATTTTTAAGTGCAACCATCGATACCTCAGAAATATTATTAATAGAAAATCCGAACCGGAAGCTTAGACATCCGTGTGACACCACGGAATACAAACCACGCAAGCAGAAGTTTACGTATTGACTCCAGTTTCTTACTTTGGCGAGTCAAATTAACGTCACGATCAAAATTTGCGTTTCTTATTAGTAGAAAACATTTTAAACTGAAGACGGCATAGATTTAAAGAATTAGTCGAGGTTGAAGTAGCTAACAGCTAAATCCGATATGTAAATGAAATATTGCCATACAGAAATGAATCATCTTTCTTTTGAAAGATACAAAATCGGTTAATTAAGAAGGAAGAAGACACTTTCACCGCATGAAAAAATAAAAAACCCTACAAAATCCACACGCACACGATTTTTTTAGAAAATCACACACTATCAGTTTAAACGAACGCGAGACGATGAAAAATACCATGCTAACGTGAATAGAAATTTTGGAAAAGCAGTAATTTCCGTATAAAAATGCGCATTTATGACAGGAGACTTTTCACGAGTGTACGTGAGCCACCAAAATAGGCAATAGTACATGAATTATGACGTTAGAATGATTATCAAGCGTGAGAATTCCTTTAGACAGACGCAAATATCAGCTATCAATTTCGTGAATTTTTAACCGGCGATCCAATAAGGCAATAAAACGACAACCTCCTTAGCACAAAAATTGGTAGTTAGATCCAGTATTTACATACGAGAAAAAGTATTAAAACAAAAGACAGCGAGCATTAATAGAGTGCTTTTTCAATGTCTCGATTTAGTATATTTTCATGTGACGAACGCATTTCAAGGTGCGTCGACTAATTACACCAAAATTGAAAGTCATATTTTGTCAAAATTATGAGAACTGTAGCATGAAAAACGGCAGCATGAGATTCTTAAACGTCATCGGCACATAACATTTTATGCAATATAAAAATTCAAAATGTCAAATAAACGAGCTGCGCACTTCCAATATGAGCAAGAAGTACAACTCAAAAGGCTTTTCTCTAAAAAAAAGGCTTCAAGATGCTTCTGAAAATCTCAAAAGATAAGATTTCCGAATGTCTGGAGTATTTTCACGGCTATCGCAATTACGTACATTCTCATTCCCGGGAAAAAGTTTAGCGTTTTCTAAAGTGCCACCACCACGTACCGATGTCTTATGACGGTCATACATCCACACCCCTACATACATGAATGGTCAAAGAGTCCTTCCTATACGTACACGGACGAAAAAATAAAACTAGAAACAACGAGAGAATCTCCGCCTTGGGGAACCCGCTGACCTTCACGAGTGGACCTTACCGGGTCTTCCGCCTGGCCGACACGCCGCTACCACTCCACCCGGTTTCTCCCCCTCCCACCACCCCTCCTTCCCCACTCTCTCCATTTCTCTTCTGCCCTGCACAATCCACTCCTCCGACCACGAATCATTTCTCCCTCCCACTGTTTCTCTCCCTCGAGACCTGGAAGATTACCTACCGGGAAAAAGATCCGCCCATGGTGTGACTAAGGTCACCTTCATCGGGCTCGGCTCGACCAATCGCCTTGCGGGCTAGGGAAAAAATAACTCTGGTTTTCTCCGAAACTTGCACGCCACCGGTGTGTGTGTGTGCGGGCGTGTGTGTGTGTGCGCGCGCGAGCGAAAGAGCGCGGAATTTTGGCACTTGTCCGAAGTTTTCGTTTGGAGGATACATTAAATTCCAGCAATCAGCGATGACACCTTACTTTTCGAACGATACACCCGATGACGAGAATTCAATATAGCTATGCTATTTACGATCGTATTTCCTGCCATAGAATGTGATGAGTATATAACTTCAAATTTGTAAAACGTCGTACGCATAAAACATACGGAGAGACAACGTAAGCAATATCATTTATTATATGAAGCAGTACATCATGACTCGCGCGTAAAAATCGTTATTTGGCGAATGGATTAATAAACGCGCACACAGCGAATATATTATATTTTTACAGCATTTCATTTTTCTTTAAGGCCAAAGGTCCGTACAATTTTTCAGGATGGAATACACAATAGCGTCCATTTAACGGTAATAACATTTTTAGTAATTTTAAACTTACTTTACCGACAATGAAACATTCCGAAGTGTACAATTCAACTTCGGAGATATACTGTACCGATGAATCGAAGTCTGGCAGAAAGAATTTCTACGTAAAAACCGACTAAACAAACGGAATACCACGAAATAAATTTCACAATTTAAGGCTCGTTTGTCGAAAATGTAGGAAGGTGAAAAACTTTTAACGGCAATCGGAGGAACATTATCACAGACACATGAATAACTTGCTCCAATGTCACCTAGAAATGATTCATTTAAATGTGAAGTCTCTCCGTGCGAACGCCATCGACTGAAACTGCCTTTAAAATTGCAATCCATTTGAAGCCACAAACTATCGAGATATTCCTTTTCGCCTCACGACTCCGCCATTGCAGCTGGGCCTTACGATTACTCCAACTTAACAAGGAGAGCGTCGATGAATTAGGGAGAAAATTAACGCCGATGAACTGCGATTGCCTCAGGAAATCTTCCCAAAACCATGACGGGAGAGAGTGAGAGAAAGAGGCGTAAAGAGTGGGTGAGAGAAACAACGCCGTCACTCACACGCAATATATGGCGAGAGAGATCTTCTTTCCGGTGAAATGCCAGAGTTCACGACCCGAGTGAGCCAAGATGCGCTCGTTCCCGACGCTCACCCCTTTCTTGTCCCACGGATTGCCGGGAATGCGACCGCCACCTCCTTTATCGCTTCGAGTCACGAAAAGCCCCCTTTGACGCCATAAAATGTTTTCGATAAATCAACCTCTTGCATAGGCAAACGTGAGATACCGCGATTTGTATAGATTCTCAACAACCCAATTCAATAACTTCCGAGAGCTTCCATTTTTCAAAAACATTCACAGTCATACTACTTTGGATGAAGCGAACATAAGGACGATTCGAAATACTCTATGTCATCTTATTAGCTAAAATATTCTGGCTGAATAAATTATCAGAGACAGAAGATTAAGCAAATAAAGTAAAAAGGTGGAAAGCGACAGATCGTAATTACGTTTACAATTCGCCAACTATACTTTCACTTTGTTTGCATTCTCATATACCTTGATAATGGGTAGTTGGAATATCCGCTTTCCAATCGAAATGTGCTGAGGGCAAGGGATTTTTAGAAAGTCATTGTCGCAATTGATTATACAAATTGTATTGAACTCAAGTACTTTTATGAGCCAATTATAAATAGTTTTCTCGGCGTTGCTAATAAATTTCTTTTATTTGTAAATTAGACACCCGGTAACTCTTGCAATTTAGAATGAAAGGTTCGCACGTACGAAAATATAGGTCACAAGTGACCCGAGACAAACAAGGCCCATTGAAATTTCAAGAAAATAATACAATGTTATCTTTGATATTAAAATAAAGCGTGCTGAGTAATTTGTAATAAAAAGGAAATCGTTACCAGTCAAATTACTCAATAAATAAACATGTACAATTCCCAATGCGCTTCATTTCCCAAATTTTCCATTTTAGGTTTTTAAATACGAATTAGTACCGTGTAATTATTTCACACAATGATCTTGGAGTTATAAATTTTCAATCGCCAGAATAGGTCTATATCGCTTTCCCTCGCGTTCTTCCACGTTTGGTAGTGCTCGGAATTCCCATAAATCTCCACAAGTCGGTAGGTGGGTGACTCAAGCGAAAAATTTCGTCATGGGTCTTAAAGGATCCAGAGGAAAACGGCCCCATGCTGTTCCTTGGACGGGTTTTTCGAAAATCGGAAATATATGCGGCAAACTCGCATTCTTCCTTTTCGAAGCAGACCGTAAAAAGGGACCACCAAAATCAGAATTATTCGCCTTGGTGCCGCCAAACCACGCAGACGATGCCCAGACTTGCTTTTTGCGCCCAAGGATCCCGCCACGCACAAAGCGTGAGGCAACAAAAGTCGTCTCGCCTTCAAGTTTTTACCCATCCCGCGCTTTAATTGTAAGCGCAGACGACGTCGGTGAGAGGCGGAAACAGAAAAGACAAAAGGGGTCTCCTAGAGACCAGTTTTTGCACCGACACACCAAACGCATTCTTTAGGACAAAAACACGCCCAGAACCGTTTCGGTCGCCACTCGTGGAGAGAAAAGACCCGACCGCACCTTCGCTACCAATACTCCTAACTGATAAGTCCACGCTTCTTCTCCTTCACGTCCCTCGAACAAATTCTAATTACCGCTTCTTTTAAAAAGATATATAATACTTACAGCATACTAAACAACTCTTACAAGGAGAGGACACGGTAGTCGCGGATTTTTATGAAACTTGGTCGATGTATAGCTCTGGATTCCAGGATCATTGCAAACCCCCCTTTTGGGCGTATATGGCCGATAGATTTTCCGAAAATCGCGTTTAAATATTGTAATTTCACGTCAACTGGTATAAATTTATTAATGCACGCCTAACTGATCAAGTAATTGTTGGGGGTGAGCGTATAGTGAGTACGTCCGAAACGTGAGTGCGTGACTTCGATTTCCTCTTGGGTAGCTTTTTTATTTTTATTTATTTATAGTATTGTACTTTTAACGGACTTTTCCACAGTTCATTTTCCTTTATACTTTCAACATTCCTTTGCGTGATATACATACCTCCGCATAATGGGTTTATTTTAAGTATTCGAAGGAAGTCTTCGCAAAAATAATTTCAGGGATCCTTTCCATGTCATAAGCATCAATATAGGATGTAGTGTGTGCCGAGATCAATGAAGAAGAAGCGATTTAATAATTTCAACTTTATTGAAACAATCGTGCGTTTAATGACTTGAGAAAAAATCCTGACCACCACATAACAACATAGAAAAAATATTAATGTGACTGCCCAGTTAAATTTTAATGCGAAATACGAAAAAGGATTTGTAAAAGGACGAGGTATGAAGGAAAAAAAGCTACCCAAGAGGAAATCGAAGTCACGCACTCACGTTTCGGACGTACACACTATACGCTCACCGCCAACAATTACTTGATCAATTAGGCGTGCATTAATAAATTTATACCAGTTGACGTGAAATTATAATATTTAAACGCGATTTTCGGAAAAACTATCGGTCATATACGCCTAAAAGGGGGTTTGCAATGACCCTGGAATCTAGATTTATACATCGACCAAGTTTCAAAAATTCGTGATCCCACTACTGAGTCCTCTCCTTGTTAGTAACATCATTTTTTATTAAGCCCATCTTATGGATAAAATTTAATTGATAAAATATATCTCCCAAGCATCCATAAAAAGGTTGGGAAAACCAGATGTGCATTTCAGAATCATCGTCATCAGTGGTAGCGATAGGGATCTAAATTTTATAGTTTCTATGTACTTGAGGAGAATCACCACTGATGATGGCTACCTTATAGCCGAAATTCCGGTTTTCCCAACCTTTCTATGACTATTGGAGAGACATATTTTGCAATTAATTAATCAATCTTACCATTTCCTCCCACAATGGTAAGTTCAAGGTTACAGATTAAATTTGTCAAGTTCTGTGAGGTGTGTGTTAACGGAATGGGACAATTCGGCGTGACTGATTCGGCGACGGAACAATACGGCGACGGGAAAATTCGGCGACGGGACAATTCGGGGACGGGACAATTCGGGGACGGGACGATTCGGGGACGAGACGATTCGTGGACGGGGCGATTCGGGGACGGGACGATTCGGGAACGGGACAATTCTGGGACGGGACGATTTGGGGACGGGACAAATCGGGGATTGACAATTCGGCGCGACCGATTTTGCGACGAGACGATCGGCGACAGGACGAATCGGGGACGGGACGAATCGGGGACGGGACGAATCGGGGACGGGACGAATCGGGGACGGGACGAATCGAGGACGGGACGAATCGGGGATTGACAATTCGGAAATGGCCAATTCGGCGCGACCGATTTTGCGACGAGACGATCGGCGACGGGACGAATCGGGGACGGGACGAATCGGGGACGGGAAGAATCGGGGACGGGAAGGATCGGGGACGGGAAGGATCGGGGACGGGAAGAATCTAGGACCGGAAGAATCTAGGACCGGAATAATCTAGGACGGGAAGAATCTGGGACGGGAAGAATCTGGGAGGGGAAGAATCTGGGACGGGAAGAATCTGGGACGGGACGAATCGGGGACGGGACGATTCGGGGACGGGACGATTCGGGGACGGGACAAATCAGGGATTGACAATTCGGGGACGGGGCAAATCGGGGATTGACAATTCGGAAACGGACAAGTCGGCGCGACAGATTCGGCGACGAGACGATTCGGCGCCTGGAGGAAAAAACAACTTTTAGTTGGATTGAGTGTTTGTGGGTTGGATTCTTTCTATTTCCTCCCTCTGGGTTGAATTGAGAGTTTGGTGATTGGATTCGTTCTGTTCCCTTCCCCCGGATTGGGTTGAGTGGTTGGGGGTTGGATTTGTCTTGCGTGCGCCGAACTGTCCCGTCGCCCAATCGGTCGCGCAGAATTGTCCTATACCCGCATGTCAAATCTTCTTCTCCGAATTATTCAGTTATAGTCATCTCTCCGATAATTAGATCACAATTTCTCCTTGTATATGTTAAAACGTAAAAAAACATGAATAAAACGAAGAAACGACATAGATCAGCACTCCCCTTATCTCACCGCAGTCGAATATAACTCAGTACCTCTATCTAAGGAAGGATGATATTCCCAGGTATTTAACCGTAACAAATTTCATCACCGCGACTTCAGAATTCCTACATCACACCTAACTCGAACGCATTTTTCCAATTTTAACATACAAAAGATATTACCATCAATTTCATTTTTTTTAAGGAAATCGGTTCCCAAATTCCCCAACAATCGACATTTCCTCCTCACTTTGCCCATTCTCCCATTCTTCCACCCTCTCTCATTTTCCCACCCACTCCCAGATCTCCTTAGCGATTTCCTATCTTCTGGGAAAAGGGCAAGCGAGGTAAGGGCGAGACAGAGAGAGAATATCAACTGTCATTTGTTCCCAAGAAGTCATTACAGGTGGCGCCGTGCCAAGACTAGTCAGTCGAGCCAATCTCCAAGAGGAGCCGGTCCGTACCCGTCTTCTTCGAATTACTGTACTTCGCAGAGGGAGAGAGAGGGAGGGTGGACTGAATGACAGGGAAGGGGGAAGCACAGAAGGTTGCGGTGGTAAAGAGGAAAGAAGAGACGGAAAAGAAACACCTTAAAATTCCTCTCTCGATGCTTTTGGGACGACATATTTTCCTCCTCAAAAAGTTATGTTGGCGAATGATAAATTTAAGAATGATTTTTGACCGACTCGCATGGAGGTGTTTTTAAGTGACACGGACGACGAAAGATCAAAGAAGGTATGCGGATTTTTGAAACGGTGAATTCGCCCGATTGGAATGCTGGGGAGGCATTGTGAATCTTCGGATGGATTATGCTTTACGCGATTCGAAACAAGATATACATATTAAGACAACAGAAAAACTTCATTTTTTATTATAAAACACATACATATACTGCAGCGCACTTCAAATCATGCTCCAATTTTCTATTCACGTAGTTCGCCAAACTGCCAAATGGAAGAACTGCTTATTATATGTTGAGATTTTTAAATTTCCTACTCCCTTCGGTATTAAAACCGAAAAGTAACAAATAATCTATTAAACCAGATAACTTCCATCACAATTGTTTATTCTTTAGTTTCGAAAATTCTCTGTCGATTATTTCTCAGTCTGAACTTTTATTCGGCACCAAACTGAACGGTGATGCATCATCGTATGTCACCAGCAATATTACAAGAACTGCTTCCCAATTCTTATAATAAAAACGCGCAACAAATATCACATAAAACCTCAAATATTGTATAAATAGCAAATCTCCGCAGTGTCAAGAAGAGGGACGTCAGCTCATTGGCGGAATTTTTGACCCGTTCAGTTCCTAGAAAATACACACATTTACCTACTTTACCCATTCTTTCCACCATAGTTTAAATCCTGATCAAGGCTTTTGGGACTTTTTAAAAATTCTACTACTTTTAATGAGTCTATTGCGATTGCATTAAATTGCTACTTAGGTATTTTCTAATTTTAGAAATCAGAAATACTTTTCGAAAGTCTCCTATTCGTTGTGCATCAGTTTTCGAGATTAATTGGAGTTTTCAAACATATGTCCACATCAAGAAATCTACTTCCATCAACACTATTACAACTTCATTCTCGAAATAGAGCTGAAAGATGATTTATCGATGGTCCGAGGAGAAAATTTTCCCGTGTTCAACCGCAAAGGCCAAGGTCAAAGAGCGAAAGAGATACTGATATTTTCGGGGCCAGAATCGTGAAAAAACGTTATCTGACAAAAAGAAAAAAACGATCGAGTCATTCTAAAAAATAGGGTGATAAAATGATTTGTTTTAGTGGATTTTGTGCATATGTAAACTCGGCACTTTCACACATTTTAATTGTGCCCGATAAAAGATTTCCGAGAAAGAAAAAATACGACCTCCGTTTAACGGATCGAGTTCATCAAACTACAGGACGTGCGCTCTAGTACGCAAGACCCGCACGAAAACTTAATTTTAAAAAGTTGCGTAAAAACAACCCAAAAATAACGCGTTTCAGTAGGCATCACTGGATACGAAACCGAAAAATAACAATATGAAGGTATGTACACAAACCCATTCTGTTTAGTAGATTTGATTAATTTTGAAGCATATAATATCTGCGGTTTCGTTTACAAGTTAGTTGGAATCGGAGAAATAATCTGCTACGATAGTTGGGTGGTAGAATATCCGCCCGGCTAGTGGAAAACCCAGGTTCGATACCCGGTTATACCAGATGTTTTTTCCTATTTCAAAATTATTTCCCAATTTACAGCTTATGCCTATCTGCATACGATCTTTAGCTCACATCATTCCATCAATCACAGCTAACCTGCAACTAAGCAAATCAGACGCAGAGACGGTAACAAATCAAGTAGAAGTGGCACGCTCTCTCTCTCTCTAATAACCATAAAAATCAGATGTAGCCACCACACGACTTTCTCCATACCTGTAATATTTCCAAAAATTCCAAATAGATTATATAATAATAAATATTTTAAGAAACCGAGAAATTTTTAGACTTTACAAAGAACAGAAATAAACTCAAACCATAGCCTTCTGATATTGGATATAGCCATAAATCTCCAACAATTAAGAAAATAAAAAGGAGCGTTACTAAAACGTAACTAAGCGCCAATTGTTAACAATAGTCGTCGGTAGGTGGCGTGGTGGTGGCAGCTAAAAATATAAGATATCTCTTAAACTAGCGTTTCCCAACCGGTGGTTCGCGTACCCCTAAGGGTTCGCGAGAAAAAATTGGTAATGGCCTCTTTTTCACTTTCTTGGTTCTACAATTCTTACCAATATTTGAATTTCTTTCAAATTAGCTGCATGGTTTTGTTTTAAAATTTTTCATGCCTCAAGAATTATATTTGAATTTTACAGGGTGCTAACTAGAAACTGATGACAGTATCAGAGATTCTGATTTTATTGTCGACTATATGCTATATAAACTTTTTATTTTTAATGAATTTAACGCGTTCAAAAGGATGTTTTTACACAATTTACTCTCAATTATAAGGGGTTCGCCGACAAAACTGTTACAACTCAAGGGGTTCGCGAAGAGGAAAGGTTAATCCAAGGGGTTGGCGACGAGAAATAAGTTATCTCAAGGGTTTCGTGATGTGTAAAAGTTGGGAACCGCTGTCTTAAACAATGCATTATATGGGGAAATGTTTTAAGCAAAGGTTGTAGAAAATTAAATTTCCTACAACTTCTATATTATTATTATTATATAAATATATATATATATTTATATAATATATATATTAAAGCAAATATTTCAAAATAACGTATAAGTGAAAAGAGTAAACACCCACTTCCGGTTGACCGATTTTTACCAAAAACTAATCAGTTCTGACTTTTATAAAAATGTTAAATATAAAATTTCGCGTTGACCTGATTAATAGTTTTTGAGTTAGAGCACCCACAAAAAAGCTATGACATTCTTTCTCTCACACCCACATCATCGAGAAAATGGTCAAAACGTGTTCAGGGGACCTCAAAACATGTATTTCCGTTGAAATCTCGAATGTGATTTTTTCATGAAAACAATACCTACTTTCCCCTATACTACGTATGGAGAAAGTAAAAAGGTGTAGAGAGACAGTTATATTTCAGCCATAAGGTGTGCTCTATAATTCTCTTGTGAACAAACTCGGAGATTGGAAATATTAACTGCACCGTGTTTTTAACCGCATAAGCATAATCGCTATTTCAATTTTGAACCCCAAATCATTATTCACATGTGCGTCAGGTCTTCGAAGAGAAAACGGATGCTATTTGCACAAGTACAGTTTCGGAAAAAAAAATTTTAAAAAATCTTTTTCCTACTGCTGAAAAATGACACGCATTACCGGCACGACCTTAAATCATATGAGAGGCAAAAGATCCCGTGACACGAGTCCCTCGGAATGAAAAATAATCGCGACGGAATTCATCACGGGTAAGAAAATTTCCTCCACGCCAAATAAATCAGACTCTCTCTCTCTTTTTATCCTACGTCAAATCGACTTACAGGCCAATCTTTCCAGCTCTCCCCTCCGAAACATTTCTTTTCGCGGCTCTCTCCTTTTTACCTCCCTCTCCTACTCTTTCTCTCGAAAATTCTCTCCCCTAACCGGATTACGTTTACTGATACACCCGCGGATGTGAACGAGGGTTGGCTTTCTCCGGCAGTTAAGGGTTGGCGAACGAGAAAGACTTCTGCGGGTTGAATCCGAGGCTCGCGTATGATTTTCTCCAGCTTGTTTTATACGATAGCCGACTTGAGATGTTTACGGAAATGTATACATTAAAGAAAAGTTTACTTTACGTGAAGGCAGCTACCATAAATTGATATAATCTGGGAAATATATGTACTTACGATAGCCCTAAATTTAATAGGTGATGCATTGAATTGGATGGTGAAATAATGCACAATAATAACGCCACAAACGCAGTAAAAATGCTCGGCTGTTTCATGTCATCTACGCCTAGTACAAGATTACCCTTAGAAAACAGTTTTAATGTGAATAATGGACTGACAGAAGGACGCGTAATCTACTCGATATTTTTGTTACGGCTAACGTGTATTTTTTAGAAGGAAATCAAATTTGTACTCAAAAACCATGCTCTTCAAAAACATTTAACACATTCCTGTAGATTTTAGGTGAAGCAGCTGTAGATCCTATGAATTTGAAAGATTTGATAATGATGATTATGAGTTTAGGAGTAGTTAATTACAATGATAAATTGTGACTGCTATAATCACTTCGTCCCCACAGAGCTAGAAACTGACGACGGCTATGGAGAATTTCAATAAATTAGGTAACAATTGCCGTTACGAAGGTAAGTATATTTTTATTTGAGTAAAGGTAGTTTAAGTGCATGTAATATTAACATTGTTATTGTTCCGCATAGCTACCAAGCTTGTTCAAGCATTCACTCCAACGTGGCACTAGTTCGTTGATTCCTGCTACAACGAACTCGTTTCAAGCAGTGAGTAAACGGACAGCTCCTATGCGTTGCTGTTCGCAAAAAATTGACCACCCGTATATTTACTCAAGTGAAATGTCTAGTTCGTTTGACATATCAGCAAATTTCACGAGCTGCTTTTCCTCTGATATTGTTCCTTTTGCACGCAAATATCGAATCACGCTTATAATTTGAACTAGACATCACGTTTCTGCATGTTCAGACATTTTGGAATTGAGTTTTACATAACAAGGTAGATCCTGCAACCTAATGAGTAAAATGAAACGTATTCGTTACTAAAGGAAGGGCGCCGAACGTTCAAGTGTACCTCGACTGTTGTTTTCTAGACTTCAACCAGGTTGTTACCTTATTTACTGACACCTTCGTACATTAACGTAAAAGAACTTAAGATTTTAAAACTTGGCTTTTAAACGAGGCGTTCTCTGAAAAACACTTGACCGAAGCAGTGGAGGATTTACGCCTCCTGGGGTCCATGGAACTAAACATTGTGGGGGCCCCTGGCGATAAGCATTCGGGGGCCCTGCAATCTAAATATATAGGTAGTGAAACCGCTACCTTCTTTTATGACACCTCTTAACGATCGTTTTTCTATGGAATCGTAGAGATATTCCACTGATTTTTAAATCGACACATTTAATATTTCTGAGATTATATACACGAACATTTTTTTCGGGGTCCCTTATTTCAAGGGGCCTCTGTCCCGCGCCTTAAATCCGCCACTGATCCAAAGGAAGGACATTTTCTTTTTCTTTTCGTCGCTGAGTTCGAACTGGGTCAAAGAATGACTAACGGGAATAACAATGAGGGAATAAATCCAAAAATCGCGTAAACGAACAAAAGACAGTTGAGCGAGAGGATCGGTAACAGGATTCTAGATTGCGCCCGCGCATGAGATCTGCGTCATCGAAGGGGCGCGGCTACGCATGCTCTGAGGGGAATGAACGCGATTCGTCCTTCTTGCGAACTGCCTTACCTCACCCCATTCAGATCACCTCGAAGAAGATCCCCACGCTGAATAACCAATGTACTTCGAGATTGCGTCCTTTTCCCGAAACCTCTAGCTTTGTCAATATTTCTAGCACGAGCTTAAATGAATCATTGATAAATTTACCGAACTTTTTGCGTCCGAACCGCTGCGAGCCTTTCACGAAAGCGCATAGGGAGGAATTTCAGGCATGGTTCATAGCAATGCTGCCGTTCTAAAAGAATTTTAAAATTGTCAATAAGGATGCCGAATAGTTATACTTATTACAGTATTACTTTGCAACTGTTAACTTACATACAATCTGAAGGATGTAAATAGACGGATGTAATAGATAAAAAGCCGAGTTTTGCCCACTCTGTTTATATATTTCAAATAATTGAATATGATATACAGTAAAACCCCGATTTAGTGCCCCCCTATACGGTGCCACCCCCGCATAACGTCCATGAATCGTTGTAACTAGAACTTTCGCCTTATGGTCACATAGATCAGGGGTCCCACCACTTTTTGTGGGCCACTTGGTTAATAAATTTTATGTTCGCCGGTCAGAGTAACAGCACGAAAAACTTTCTGAAAATATAGGCGTACAATATAGAAATGTAGGCTATTTTCGTATTAAAAGGTGGTTTAGTGAATTGGGTAAATTATGATTTTTCCGTGAAGTTTTTCGACATGTCCAATCTAACTTATTTTTTCTTCGCCGAATATGAATCTAAATCAGACATAAATGGGGCACAACTTTGGTGGATCTCTACCACGCTTTGGGACCAGAAAGACCCCAAATCATCCCGTCCTCGGTGAATTTTATGATGGTATGACTGCACGTGGGGGCTAATAAGACCACTGAGGAAGAGAGAGTAAAGAAACGAGATGGGAAACAAGGGACCAAATGTCACACAGTAGAAGCTTAAACAACGAAGTAACGATTTTTTCGTTTTCGTTACGTTTTTCGTTAGGTATAGTTATTTTGAAATCTTCGTTAACGTTTATCGTTACGTTACTCAAATATCATTTAATTATTTCGTTAAGTTACGCATAACGTTTTCCAACACTGCTTGATTGTCATATCTAGTAAAAAATGGCAGACTTATTACAGGCTCGAGTGCCATATTAAATGGGGTGGCGGGCCACATGCGGCCCGGAGGCCACAGTTTGGAGAGCCCCTGACATAAGAGCATATACCTCGATTTGCCCCACCTCCGCTTTAGCGTAAATGCCAGTGATGGACAAACGGTGGTGCTAAATAGAGGTTTGACTGTATGTACTTATTTTTACATAACGATGGATTAGATAAAAAAATTACATCATCGTCATTTTTCGTTCACGCCAAATCGAATATATTCAAGGATCTCGCCTGTTATGCTAAATCTGAAAAATAGTACCTCCCACGCACATCTGACAACCAATCAAGTACTATTCCCTCTCGCTCCTAAAACAGTTGACAACCGAACAGATTCTCGTGATCTACAAACGCACCTCAGCCCTTCGTTACAGAGACCCGCCCCATAAGTCAAGAATCGATTTAAGGGTGCAACAAACTTTCAAATGAATAATTATGTAAATAAGCATCTTTACACATGCACATACATACAGATATACAATTCTGCTCGATCGAATAAGTTCGAAAAATGTTTTTCTTTTCCTCCAAGTCATCACGTCGCGGGAAAAGATAACCGAGACTGGCAAACCCGACAGGTGCGCTTTTGAGAAACGAGAGCAGTTTCAAAGCATTTAATGGAACGCGTACGGAGCAGTTGGAGGCTGCTGCAGGAGTCGGAGTAATAGTGAGCGGATCGAAGGAGTGGTTGAAGCAGCAGAGTGAGGAAAGGTGGAAAGAGAAAGGTTGGGTTTCTGAGGCAAAGACGGAGAAACGATGATCAAGGAGAAACAAGGAGAACGGAGAAATGCGAGGAAAGGGATGTGGAAGCGACGGAAAGATTTAGGACAGGCGAGGAAATGAAAGCGGAATAGATAGAGAGGATATGCCTACGTTTAGAGACTCACCAAGACACACGAGCATTATACATTTCCTATACATATATATATATTTACAACAGCGGTTCTAAATCATTAGATATCTGCGACCCCCTATTAAGGCAGCTGACCTTATCACAAATCCCCTTAACCACATCAATCAACCTATATATATATATATATATATATATATATATATATATATATATATATGTATGTATGTATGTATGTATGCATGTATGTACAATCAAACCCAAATTTAGCGCAGCCGTTTGTTCATCACTGACATTGGCGTTAAAGCGGGAGTGGCGGTAAATTGAGCTATATGTTAGCTCTAAGTAATCATAAGATGGAAGTTCTGTTTACAACGGTTCATGGGTGGTATGCGGGGGTGGCACTATATAGGGGTTTGACTGTATATAAATAGTAATACTAATTTCAGAATATTAATTCTATATTATTCTCGCAAAAATTTATTTTATTCGAAATGTATACTCACATAAAACTTAAGGAGGTAAGAGAGAGTGAGGGAAAAGGAGGAAGGAGAGAGGGAAAGGGAGGAATGAGAAGGAGAGAGAGGGGGGAAAGGAAGGAGAGAGATTGGTTTGACGTCGGGCGCGATGCCACGACACACCCTCAATGAATGTAAACTCCGGAGGAGGTGAAAGTAACGGAGTACCAAAAGAGGCGAGTGCTGGCACGAGCTAAAAAGGCATGTGGAGGGAAAAATAGAAAGATCGGAGAAAAAAGTGCTCCGAGAGAGGAGAAGGGAGTTGCTGGCGGGAGGGAGGGAGGAAAAAAAAGAAAAACACTGAGACGGAGCCGATCGGCAAAGGGAGTCGGCGGAAAAGGAGAAAAAAGGCGCGATAGTCATTTGGTTTCTCGATCGACAGATGAAGGGCGATTACATTCAGAGGGGCGTAAGGAAATGTGATATGCTAAGTATTCCATCCACTTTTATTATTAATTTTATTAAACCCTGCTTTATTTATTATGACCGATTGAGAAATACAACGTGCCAAATATACGAACTTGCATATTATTTTTAAATGGTTCCAAACGTATATACGATAAGATAAGCACACACAATTATTAAGAGTCGATCCAACCGCCCTTCTGGACTCGTGCCGGGTTAAGCAAATACCTTGACTGAATGACTATAAAAATCTTCGTTGGTAAGGTTTTCCACCTCATTCTGGACTGACAACGCGTTATTGTAATTTCTATTACGTGTTCTTTCATCCGCTGTAATAAGCCAGAATTACTGGCTGTTTTTGGATCATTCTTAGATAAATTAAGAACCGATTTTGATATTTTCCATATTTTGGGACGAAGGGTGACGTCCTTCCGTCAATGAACTATACTGACAAATTATGTCCCTCCAATCAATGGCGGATACAAATAGTGGGCAATAGGGTAATTACCCCTCCTAAGGGAGACGATCAAATCTTCATTAAAATATTATCTCAATTAATTTATTTTACATTATAAGCATACTAGAAATATTTTGCAAATATCTAAGCAGTGTATAATATACGCTGTTTATTTATTATAATGAGACGGTATTATTTTGCATAAATAGATGTCAGTAAATATATTTTTTCTTATTACTCCCTCTAAGCTTTGAACCTGGATCCGCTAGTCTCCAATGGTCACAAAAAAGATACGGAAAACCATCCACGCGCTTCGCCTACGAAGCAGCCGTCATCGGTGGTGATTCAGCCATAGTGCATTCTAAAAAGTTAACTGCTTTAATTATTTGAACCACTTTGACGTACCCATCTTATGATAGTAGATGGTAGCTCGTAAGCACTTTGGCTCCAAGTTGAACAGTTGTATAAAACTCCTTCAGCCAAAAAATTTGCAGTTGAACTCTGTTCACTGCCAAGGCAGGTTCTCCCCTGAAGATGCCCACTTAGTGGGCGAAATGCATAGGGCTTACCCTACAATTTTTTGGCTGAAGGAGTTTTATACAACTGTCCATCTTATGATGGCAATAAATTCTTTGCGAAACAGTGACTTGTCATCCGGTAGCACAATCGATTTCTGCTAACTAGCCGATTCGATCCACTCAATGCTGTCTCTTTGCTAGGGCAACCCGCATGAACGAAAGTGTTTCAAACAAACTCATTATTACCTGCACAGATACACTCCAATCTGGCACAAAAACTTAGAGAGAAACGGGCGGCGACAAACTTCCGAAACAAAGTAATCAAACAAAATTTAAGATGATTTTTACAAATGCACAAATCGAAATCCATTTGCGAGTAACACCAGGAACTGTCGATGCAAAATAAATAGTCGGAAAAAATAAATCGAACATTCCCGATTGTTCATTTAGACCAGTATTGTCCAAACGGAGCCGCGGAAAAAATAAACTATTTGTAAATGCTGATAGGTCATTAGGGCATTAATCTTTACCCAAATAGATCGAGTATGTATCATGCAATACCAAGCAATTGGATGCGTCCGAATTTTATAATACCCCAATTTTTTAAACCTTGTTTCAAGGTGGGGCTGCTGCGAAATTCGAATTATATTTGAAAAGAAACCACTGATTTAGCCTTTACGTCGCGAATGCTTCAAAGTACGCCTGCGTTGGACGCCGAAGAGTAAGCCGAAGAGAAGCACGTCGATAAATCAAACTGCGAAAAGCAGCGAGAGGACTATTCCTCGTGTTCTCATTTCCAAACAAGTTGCATCCTCATTTGATTCTCGATTTACTGCCGAAGCATGCCAGGAATGGCGACGTGCGGGGGAAACGGATTTTCTAAAGTCGCATTCGATTTTTCGAACCGAATCTCGTCACTAAACAACACATCATCCTTTCTCCCTACCTTTCGGGCCAACCTTTCGCGGAATCTTTCTCGCGCGACGAAACCGCGTTAAACACCCGTTTGCCCACTGGGCACCAATCCAGCGCGCACACGCAAACTTGCCGAGGAAACAAAAACTTGGGGCTTCTCGCATTATTTATGCAGAGCGTGGACGACGCAGAGAAACACTTCGTAGTCGAAAATGAAAGTTGTGAAACGTTGAGGAGTGAACGAGTTAACATGCACAAGAGAAAACTAAAAATAAATGTAACGACGTAAATTTAAATTTACAAACAAATAAAATTATGTATCTCAACCAATGAATCGTCCATAATCTGCTCTTTAAGGTACCATAATACGAGAATGTCTTGTTACCACATCCATGGGCGTCCGCTAAGGGGAGGAGGGGAGCAAAGGGGGGCAGTTGCCCCCTTCTGGATCAGACCTGTGTCAAGAGAAAACAACCGACTGTGGGAGATTGCCTATACCCTTGCCCCCTCCTCCTCCCCCCCCCTAGAAGAGTTTCAGCGGACACCCGTGACCACATCAACAGATATTTACACAATATCATCTCAAATGCTTAATGAATCATATGTATTATCATAATAACTCTTGCTTTTCGAATATGCATCCGAACATTTTTTCGATTATACAAACATGACTGGCGTCATAGGTACCATTTTAATTATCGATTTAACACACGCATAGTCGTCACTATAGGAACCGAATTCGTGAAAGATAATTTTTTCACTGGTAAAGGATATTACCATCAAAGCTTCACAGCGGTTGCTATGAGATTTCATAAAGGCTCCACGGTTTTGTCGATCGTAATCGGTTGCCAGGCGTTTGCTACTACTTGGGATCAATGCTTGTGAAACCCTTAGAAAACGACAATTTTCAGAGTTAGCTCATACTATTCCAACGACGAAGTTCAAGGATGCAAGGAACTCACTTGGATAGAGGGGTAGGATAAGGAAAAAATCGATTAGGCGTATCAAACGCGCCAATTCACGATATGATCAACTACTATTAAGTAGAAGGAATACGTTTTACTTAACAACTAAGTATGAAAAAATCATATATATGTATAAGACTACAAAACCTCCCGCTCTCGCCTGAGCTTCTTCGACTGCTAAGTTATTTTCACGACAAACTGATCACTATGTATAACTCAGAACTGGAATGCAGATAAAAATCGGCAACGATACCCATTACGTCTATGCATAGATACAAAATATTTTCATAAATATGCCACGTATGTAGGCACAGCAGAATCTGACACAGGCTTGCAAGAATCAAATTTTCCACGACTCGCAACAATCTCCTGCGCTATTCCGTCCTTCAAATGTCCTGTAAGGATTTTGGCCACCTCCAAATCTGTTGTTTCGATTGTATGCGCAAATATATACATTCGTGGATATTTAAGAACGAATACTTAAAACTACTTCTCAGTAATCTTCAACAAGGTTATAAAAATTCGCGAAAAATATCTATTTTCAGTGAATTGCCATTAAGGAGGACTGCTTTGTAGCCGAAATGCGCATCTGCTTTTTATCACCTTGTTGTGGCTATTGGAGATTCCCAAGACAAGTATTTTTAAGTGTTTGCTCTTGAATTAAATCGGCCATAAGACGAGCTTGATAGTTCCCTATTGAATTTGTGGATATGATATTCATATGCGTAGGCAGAGACGACACTGCGATTCGACATATTAGTAGGTATGTACTACACCCATCCCTCGATTTACACCTGGAATTCATTCTCGAAGATCGCCGTGTAAATAAAAACCTTGCAAATCGAAATTAACACTTCATATAAAATTGGGGGTTAGGTTATTTTAAAATAAAGCATATTTTGGAAATTTGATTTTTAAGTATAGGTATATTTATCAGAAATTTAAATTCGGATGCAATAATAATATAAGCATTATATAAATGAACATTCACATTAAATAAATTCATAAAAGAAACTTGAACTCGGAAGTAATGATAAAGTAAACATTGGAGAAAATAACACTTATATTAAAATAAAGCAAAACTTCATACAATCTGGGAAATTCAAAATTGAAGTAATAAAAAAATTGTTAAGCAAGGAAATACATTTAATCATCAATTTACCAACAGAGATAGTGTAAATCAAGAAATGGTCGCATTTTCTGCACTGTGTAAAACCGAAACCGTGTACATCAAATACCGTGTAAATCGAGGGATAGGTGTACCAACTTTTCCACCGGCTAAAGCACATCGATCGCGGAAAGGGCTGGAGGGAGCAATTGGAAGGAGGAAATCGCCACGCGCGCTCTAAAACCAGAAGGCAAGGACGACCTTTCTCAGTCAAATCTCTTTGGACTCAATCCGCGGGCGTTCCGTTTCACTTGGGGACAGTGAACCCGCAAGCGACCAACAGCCCCCGGGATGGGGGAGGGAGGTCGACGAAGTGAAAGTGTCCAAAGACGAAGAGGCGGAGTGCGAGAGGAGGCGGAGTGAGAGAGAGGGGGCGGAGTTCGAGAGGGGGCGAAGGGAAAGAGTGAGGAACGGATCGGGTTGGCATTGGGTGCGGGCGACCGGTCGCCAAACAGGACGTTATACATACACATTCCAAATTTAGAAGCGCCAATGGCTATTTATTTCGATCCCCAAGTGTTATTGCGTCTCGGTGGAATTGTGGAGAAATCAGAAATCCAAAAGGAGATCCAGCTATTGGATATGCATCGTTATGGAGATGACAGAGAAACGTAAAGAAGTGAAAAGCAGAGTAGACCCGTAAACATATTTTTCAAAACCGAGAGAGAGAGAGTTTGGTATTTTCCTCGGCAAGTACAGGAGCGTAACTAGGAGAGGGCCTGGGGCGCCTGGCTCCCCTTTTTAAGTCTTCGCCCCCTTGGGTCCCCTGCAGAATACATACATTTGAAAATATGAATGAAGTATTTTGTTTTGCTATCGATAAAAAAAATAGCTTCCACTTGTGTGACTATTGCAGTAAAATTATTTAAAGCATTAGTTCTCGCATTAATATTTTTAAGGTATCTTTTATTTTGGTGTGCCCCTCCTTGGTTAGACCTCAAATGGAATACGCAGCAGCGGTTTGGGATCCATATCAGAGGGGACTCATAAAGGATTTAGAAAAAATACAGCGGCGAGCAGCTAGATTCGTGAAAAAGAATTACGATAAAAAACAGAGCGTTACGTTACTCATTGAAGAGTTGAGTTGGCCATCGTTGAAAGATCGTAGATTACAGGCGAGACTTAAACTTCTAGATAAATATAGGTCGGAGATATTCGTAAATGAAATGAAGGGCATTATTCGACAACCAACGCATATCGGACGGAGGGATAATGAGGACAAGATTCGCGAAATAGATAGTAGGACGGAGAGGTATAAGGAGTCATTTTTCCCTTGGACAATACGTGACCACAATAGATAAGTGAATAATAATTAGTAAGGAACTTGGTGCGCGGCACCCCCTGCCATCCACCGTCAAGGTGAATTGCAGGGTAATATGTAGATGTAGATGTAAATATTTTATAGTCATGCTGCCCCACTCCCCCCGAGTTGGGAGGAGTTTTTTTAGTCGAAGGCAGGCCTGCTCTGTATTTTTATTAGATCAATGGTTCTCAACCTTATTCGATACGCAGAACGCTATGTAAATATTGCGTCTAATTAACCCTTCGAATGCAAATGTGTCCAACGTTTTATGATTTAGATTTAAAAGGCCGTTTTTGACACTATACAGAGGAATAAAAGTGGGTGGTAAAAATCGGCACCCACTCTTATTCTGCACACCAAATTTAATTCAAGTTGAGGGTAGAAAAACTTATTTTCTTTTTAGTGCACATAAAAGTGTGTATACTTAAAAACATTTTTTTTTATATTTTATTTTCTCCTTTTTAGTCTTATATTTTCGTTTTTGGATTATGGAAAATTGCAAAGATTATAAATTAAATTTTCCAAGTTTACTTCAATATAGGAAAATTCTGAAAATATTTGGAAGTTCTGCTATAATTCATTATGACAGCATTAATTTCCCTTAAAAGCATTAAAATGTCTTTAATTTCCATTAAGAGCATTAAAGGTCCCTTTAAAAGCAATGATGTCTTTTTTATACCTTTCCATTGTTGAAGAGGAAAAATTCACACTTTTTTCCGATCCAAAGCAGATATTTACACTAATTCGGTATGCCTTAAAAAATCAAGAACTCCGTTCTTTCAGCTAAACAACTGTTTTCTTCCCGAATTCGCATTTCAATTTTAAGTAATTTTAAAATGCATTTTTAGAAAGCCTTGCACTGAATCCCATACTTTTCTTATGGGTTATTAAAATGCAACGTTGGGGTTAAAAAGACCCCTTAAATATTAACTTTTTTGTAGTTTTCGATTTTTTCCGTCGGTTGTCATCTGAAATAAGAATTTACCCGAAATTTCAACCCAGTAGCATTTAAAGGGGCAGAGATATAAAGTGAGAAAGATTTGAAAGAAACATACTCGTATATACATACATATATATATATATATATATATATATATATATATAACAGAGTGAGTTAAATAAAAGTGTGTAAAAATACATACTCGTATATATATATATATATATATATATATATATATATATAACAGAGTGAGTTAAATAAAAGTGTGTAAAAATGGGAACTAAAAAAATCGCGAAACCCTAGGGCTCCACGGAACTCCAGTTGAGAACCACAAATTATTCACTAAACTAGTTATGATGTCTTGTCGTCAAAATCACTGCATTCCCTTCAAAAATAACTTTTGCCTTTCTGTAACCTGAGGCGTGATTTCACCGTCGCAGACAACATTTTGGGAGAGGGAATGCCCCCACATCATTGCAGGTTTGACGTTTCGGCTTTCGGCTTTCTTATGACATTATACTGTGCAATAAAAAATATATCCATTATTTTATGGAACCGTGAGTTACGTAATTTCAACGATAAGGCCCGATCGTGATGTCAATAAGAAGCAGCAAATAGATCACATAGACAACAGACAGATTCAAATAGCCAAATAAATATCTTTCTCCCGTCAATTTTTCAAGTCGCTCAAAGCGGAGAAATCCATCTGCGACAGAAACGAATGAAAGTCGAACGTTGAGAAAAGGAACGCTTTTTCCGAGGAGTGGAGATCTTCTGCTATCGCAAATTGTTCCACTTCATTCGTATTAAACTTCTTAAGATGCTCAACAATAACAGAAATGGATCAAAAACAATTATACAGTTTTTACGGTTTCAAACTTGAAGGAAAATACTTCTTAAATAAGCAACTCATCTGGAAAATAAAATAAAATACAAAATAATTAAAAATATATCGCATAAGTATGAAAGAATGTTATACAACTTTCCATCAATATGTACAGTATGACTTTTAAAAATATTTATATTGACCTTCGATAAAATGTCTTTAAAATCGCTTTCGTAGAGATGTAAACAAATTTCTTCTTACTTATTCAATTTTTTCCATTGTCCGGCAGTTCTTTTCCCTCCATAAATAAACATCGAAAGGAAGAAACGATCATTTGGATTTCAATACTATACCATTACCACCATCGAATTAGAATAATTGGATAACTTTTAAAGAACTAATCGATACTTGAACTTAGCACCAATACTCGACAATGATTAGAAATGTTAGATAGATCATATAAAGGGTATAACAACTTTAACTACAGATTTTGCAAGCCGACCTATTCGGTTGAATTGACAACACCTGCGAAAGCAAAGAAGCATCACACTTAAACACATTGATTATTGTGAGGCAAAAAGTTTTTCTCCGAATTCACTCATCCTAAAATAATATTTAGCAATAAATTAATCGAACTAAAAAATTTATATAAAGTTTCCTGAAATTAAAAAAAAATACTTGAAAGAGAACGCTATGAATAAGATAAAATTTCGTATTCTAGATTTAATCCATAACTGAAATTTAATTCGCATCGAACACGTGCATAAACACAAATGAAAAGTAAAACATGCATCAAAATAATTCATATTTAGACGGTATCTTCGAATCAGCGTCATACGTAGAGAACATTAAATCTACAATGCTTACGTACGACATGAATTTTTTAAAAGGAAAATGGAGTCAAACCCCGCTTAAGCTCCTCCCTATTTAGTGCCACCCCGCATACCGTCCATGAATCGTTGTGAACAGAACTTTATGATTACATGAAACAAGCACATACCTCGATTTACCGGCACCCTCGCTTTAGCGCCAATCTCAGTGACGGGCCAACGGTGGCGCCAAATCGGTATCTGACTGTACGCGATATTTGTCGCCAGTTTCATATCATCCATATTCAAGCAACGAAATTTATGAAGAAAGAACAAAGGCCATTCATTTTGTTCCTTGAAATGAAGTACATAAAGAAGTCAACGTTGAGGAATAATGATTTATCGACCTTGAGAAGGAATGACTTTTAACGCGTTTTCGGTCAATCGTAATTCCAGACGTTCGCTAACATCTCTCGGGGCACGACAAAAATAAGGCTTGGTCAATTTAATTGTTCAGCGCAACCTCCCGCGGTGAGGCTGGAATGAAAATGAAGATGCGTTTCCCTAATGTAAAACCGCCAGACAGTCAAAAGACGCGTTGTGGAAAGTGAGAATGAAAAGGATGACCTTGCTATTCTCCATCGATAGGATCAAGTAGACAAACCAAATTGCATTTCTGTTGGTTCTAACATATATTTAATCGTAGATACATTTAAATTATATGCGATACAGCCTTAACACTGCAGTGGCAATGGGTCCTATTACTAAGTTAATGCGGATTTAAATGAAAAATTCCTCGTATTCTTAAGTTTACTGACCATTTTATTTTCACTATTATTATTTATTTTTAATCAGTTTTGTTACTTTTATCCAAGTCGTTAGGCCGTGCTTCAAAGGATTAGATTAGGGATGCCAAAAAAAATTTGTAGGCGCAATTGTTTATTTCGGCATAATGGCATCCCAAATTCGGAAGTATTTTGTTGATGCTACTGCACTGTCAACTTATTAAAAAGTTTTATCCTAGTAAGCAATAAGCAATACAAAATCGTTCATTTATTCAAGCAACAAAGTTGTTCGCGGCATCCCTAACAATCATTTGATGCATCCCAGCGTACCACAGTACTCAGTTTGGGAAATACTGGGTTAGACGTCAATAAAACACCCGAAATGTAAATTTAATTTTTCGGATCTAATTGCAAGATTGTGTTGTTTTAGAGCGGGGCTACGCAACCTGGTGCTTGCGAGCATCGCCATGCTCTTTGGCAATCCCGCCTTACACTTTTAAGATACTAAAAATCGTCTTTCCTAGCACCGGTTATTTAATTTGTTCGCTTGTTTACTAACTAAACGTATGCAAGGATACTTTAAATCACTTTTACGTTGATTGGATGATGATCATTCCAATTTTATAAAATTATAGTGGTGCTCGCTAGGTGTAACTTGGTGCCCGCCACAGTGAAAAGGTTGCGGGCCCTGTTTTAGAGTGGCAATAGGACTGCTGCCGCATTATAAAATGTAATCTTAGATGGCGATAAAAGGACCCTGCTTTATAAACTTGGCCACCCCGAGCAATTCACTTCAGGAAAAAAGATTTCTATTTGACCTTAGCTAATAATCAAGTCCACTCTCTAGCTTTATTTTTCTCATCTACAACATGAAAATCTGTAAAAAAAATCACTTTCTCTAAGCCCTTCACAAACATCTCGGCAAAAGTTTTCATTCTTTTCCTTATAAAACTCGCTTGGTTTCAATTGTATGATAATCCACACGATGGCGATCACTTGCCAAAATACCGTTATCCTGTGGGAAATTTCCAGCCTCAACGGAAAGGGACAGCGAGGAAGAAAACATCTCAAAACTGGACGCAATCTGTCAGAGCATGCTTCTGTTCCATTCTCTTTTACATTACATTCCATTCTCCCTCTCTCACATGAGAGTTGAACCAATTGTTTTACCCGCAAGGATTCGAATTTCACTGCTCTTACGCAATTTTGAGAGAGCGATTCGACGTTTATGAAAAACAGATTCCGCTTGTTTAAGAAACGCGAAACTCCACAAGCACGCCCCCCAACGAACTGAGTTTGCTTGTTCGTAGATATATCCGCATATGAAAATAGGCGATTCGCAAGAATGTAGTGAGAGACGACAAAATCCAATCAATATGATCCCAGTCATTTGTGCTAACTGATCGCTTATAAGAAAAATGCTACGTTTCCAAGACTTCGAAACACGCAGGCATCTATGCTTCCGGATAAAGCAAACTCCTGCAACTCGGAAAAGAGTTAAATAAAACTTAACCACGTATCACATGGCAAATTAAAGCTCTTTGGAAGTGTTCGCAAGTTATAATATTAGTTAAAAAGAACTAAATTTATCGATCTCGTATATCATTTATTTTTTGCAAATTTTATTTCGTACAAGTTGAGGGTTTTTTATTCTATCTTCATGGATTTTATATTTTTAACTATTTCATGCTTCATATTCTAAAAAAGCAACATATCTCTGATAAGACTATGCTTAGGACAACACACGATGATTCACCGAAGGAATAATCATTTTCAAGGCGGATCATTATGGCATTATGGAAGGAAGATAGATATCGTTTTTTTAAGAAGTGGGCTAAATCCAACAGGAAGACTCCAATTTTTACACCCATAACTTAAAACCCTCTTCAACTGATTGTGTTTTACGAGCACCAGTGGCGGCTCGTGTATAGGCACTGTGGAACTGCAGCACCCCCTATTTCCACTTGATATTATCGATAACATTTAATATAACGAGTCCTTTTTTCTTTAATTCTTTCTTTATTTTTGTAGTACAATATATATTCCTTAAGCTTAATGTCAGTACTTCAGTAGCCATCCCCCAGTTTATGAAAAAGATACAAAAATCTTTGTATGGAACTGTGCGCTTCACAGTGCCAGCGACGTGGTGTTTGACTGTTGTGCGCATGCGCACATAGGAGGGGGGGTGGGGAGGAAGGCGGGACTGCAGTGCCGGCTCTGGCGTGATGGTGGAAGGAAGTTTTTTTTACTCAGCGTGTGTTGTGCTTAAAAACCGTGTACCATATTCTTGAATGTGATAAAGTGTAGAATTAGATTATTATTCTGCTTCCAGCTATTCTATTTGATTCATTTTTTTCGGTTCTTTTACTTAACAGAAAACTTTAACCATGGCCTTGCATCCCCAAGAAATAAGTTCTGTGACTGTAAGTGAACTTCAACAGCTTAAGTTTTCACAGCTATCTCTCCATGAGAAAGTTACAGTTAAGAAAAGAGGTCGTTCAACACCTGATATTCTAATATCTCAGCCAGGCAAAAGCAACAACAAGAAATATATTCGTAGCTTTAATTCTGAATGGTACCAACGGAAAAGTTGGCTTTGCGGCTGTGAAGTAAAAAATGCACTGTTTAGCTTCCCGTGTTTGCTGTTTGGAGGTGATGTACCTTGGACAAAAGATGGTTTTAGAAATATAAACAAAATGAAAGAAAAAACTGAAAAGCATGAGAAGTCAAAGTGTGTGACTATATATGTGTTGATATAATGGACAGATATTCTTCCACTAAACACTTAGTAGCTGCGAAATTGTTCAACAAGAAATGCTTCACTAGATTTAAGAATGAACATCCCACAAAAGAGATAGTACTGACCACTGAAGCTTATCCCATGACTGACAAAGAAAAGCTTGAAACTGAACTAAAAGTATTCTATTGTAGGACTGATATTCATGAATATTGCAAATTAATTGAGCTGCTGAAATTTATCTTGGAAAATAATCTAGATGATATTTTTAGTGAAATTACGAAACTGATAAAAATCCTCTTGACAATTCCCATGACTACATCAGAGGCAGAGCGCTGCTTTTCAACATTGAAAAGAATAAAAACTTTTTTAAGAAGCACTATGAATTCGGAAAGACTAAATGCGCTTGCAATACTTTCAATGGAGAAAAATTTCCTCAATTGTCATCCAGAGATCAAGGAGAAAATTATTGAACTTTTTGCGCAAATTAAAACAAGAAGAATGGATTTCATTTTTAAATGAATAGATCAAGCTTGAACTGTAACAATTTAAGTTAAAGTAAGTAAAAAATGTTTGGTTTTTTTGTTAAGATTTTATCAAGTTCCTGAATAAATTTTCTTTTTATGCATGGTTTTTTCCTTTTACACAATTTTAAAACAAAGGCTAAAAATTTTCTGGAGCAGCACCCCCACTAATTTTAGCTACGAGCCGCCACTGACGAGCACTTTTAGAAAGTCGTGAAACCAATCTAGAAACTATTTCTTAAGCAGTTACTAGAGTTTCAAGGAGATGCACCAACAAAAAAAACACTTGGTTTAATGCCATTTTGAGTCCTGGGTTTTAGTCGATCCCGCATCATTTAAGGAATACAAAACTTTGCTACAGCGGGACATTTAACAGTTTCCTGCAAGTGCATTAAAAACTAAGTTTTTATGTTGCTCAAATTCTAGCTCTACCGCAATTACTTTCTTCCACCAAACTCAAACCTCGTTTATTACCAGAACCGGCCAAGTACTTTCGGGGGCCCGGATGCAAGCAAATTTTTGGGGTCCTCTATGTCAAAAAAAAATCCTGCCATTTTGTACAGATCAATGTTACAGCTTAGAGAGAACATGTCCTTATAATTATAAAGTAACTATAACAATAATTAATTTAATAAAGCAAAAATTTGTTTAAAGATGTAAATATATTATTTATATTTAACATTTGGGGGCCCCTAAAAATCGGGGGCCCAGATGTCTTGCATCCACTGCACCACCCACTTGGCCGGCCCTGTTTATTACTTTATGTTCTCGAAATATATCTCTTCTTAGGTATAACTGGCACGCAATGTAAAAACCAAATATGCAATTTTACATCGATACTTAACTACTCACGGCATTGGTTTATGAAACAATTCATAGTGTATCTACATTAAGATTTAAACAGTTAACTACTACATATTAAGGACAATACAGCAAATACTCCAACTTAAATAGGTGCATATAATATATTGCCAACGTATCTCTCGTTTGAGTATTCAAATATATCATATTCGCGTCAACTCATTTTATTACAACAGGTAATATTTTACTAACTCGAAAAAGTAATCTTACAGGTAAGACGATACCAGAATAAAATTAATTTTCCGTATCCTGTAATAGGAAAAACATGTTTACACTTCCATGTCTGAAACGCCAAAAAAAACCTTAAGGGCTAGGTGCCGCACATATTGAAACAAAACACGCCAAAGAAAAAAACTCGTCGACGTAAAATATCGTAAAACTGAGGCACACATCAAAAGACGCCGAGAACGCCGTGACTCGGCACGCTAAATCTATAACTAAAAAAACCTGCATAACACCAAAATCTTTGGTAGCGAGACAGCCCCTAATTGTCGGACACACAACGCTCTCTCGATTCGTATCTCTACAACGTAGAGGAATAAATTCATACACCTCCCGAAATTAACCAAAAAGTCTCCCTATCTTTTGTTTCTCGTTCCGAAGAGAAGAAAAAATGACTCTAAAAGATAAATTGTCTTGCGCGTCTGCAAGATACGTGCGTCTTTTTTTTCCTCTCTCCCCCTCCCCCCCCCCCACACGCATATCCGCCCATTGTGTTCGCCGAAAATCTCGCCCCTTCTTCCACTACTCTAATCCAAGTCGCTTTGCACTGCAAATAACCCTCTCCCCTCTTTCCCCCCATTTCATCAACGAGCCTAATCCAAGACGAACAAACGAGGCATCCTATTCTCCTTTGCCCTTTCTTCCTTCGAAGACGCACTAGTCGCTCCAAGGATGAAGAGAATCCGAATGCACGCAATAAGTTCACGATCCGAGCGCGCGCAAATTCCATGGGATTAATTCATCGCAATAGTAGCTCACGACAGAGATAATCGCGCGAAAATATTCACCTTTTTTGCATAACAGGAATTAATCGCGAATGGGAATCGTGATGAGTGAAGTAATTCACATAAACCGCGAACTTTATTCTTAGTACCGGAGACTGGCACCAAAGCGCGCCTTTTCAATTGTCTCATTCTTTGTCCAAATAGTGACTTAGAAAATGGAGGGAATAATAGCACGTCGACTTTCTTGCCAATGGATTCCATGCATTGGTAGAATAAATCTATTGACCGTTTTGGTCTGCGAGGGTATTGCAGCGCACTGTAACAAGGTAAGCTAAAGTAAGAGTTTCAGTTGCAACCCTTTATCAGGTAACCTGATCCAGCTGAGGAAATCTCATTCGCAAAATATATGCCTTTTTCTGTTATGCTACAACGTAGATATGACATCGAATACGTTTCAGTATTTGACCAACAGATTTATTTTTCATGGCCGAGTTTCTTTGACGAACTACTTGTGAAAATGTTTTTACCCGAGATTTTGCAAACTATAGTTTATGATTCTGCTCCAAGGTCTTTTTTCCATTCTGTGTAGAAAAATAATATCCATCATGTATCAGACTTTGTATATATTTTGGAAAATCACTATTAAGATAAAAATGTAACTGGAGTTACTGAACGGGCTACTTTAGCTGAAGCTACCGATACGTTACCAAAAATAAAATTTTAATGACAATTACAGCTTTACAAATACACTCCATGACTGAAATCTACAAATGCATATCCTTAAACAACAACTCATTGTAGTTAATACTTGAAAAAAAAACAATTTCAAACGACGTACATGTTCTATTACAAACGAGGATACAAAAAAGCTACCTTTATAAGCACAGAAAAGAATAGTGTAGTTAATTTTTTCAAGTGACACCATTGCATGCATCGAAAAAAATACCGTTTCCATCCCTAAGACCTTGAATTTATTCATATTAAACGATTTAAAAACTAATCGGCCCAGAGGCGTTTTGGATAATGGTCAGGAAATGCAAGGTCGAGAGTTTGCAGGAGGGGGGGGAGGTTAACGAAGGGAGGAATGAAATCATTGCCAACAAGATTGAACTCTTCCCCTTCACTTTAAGGCTCTTCCGGAATGACAAGGCCGTGTTGGAGTTGAGTTGCACAACGAGCCGATCCTTTTGAAATGCCAAAAGGAACAAATTCCAACGTGATGCATTATAAAGGTTTAGCAACGTCGCCGAAATGAAGCCCAAACCCAACATAACGGCAAAAAATATTCGACATTTCGTTATCAAGCACCGACCGACCTCTGAGGGATCCTTTAAGGCAGTGTTTCACAACCGGTGGGACGCGAAGGTCGTCTAGGTGGGATGCAAAGTTTCGATGGTAATTTATTTATGTTTAGTTTTTATCAACAAAATTACTCCAATATTAAAGGGTTTTATGGGGTTTCTTTTTATCATCGTGGGACCAAGGTATTTTGACAAAATGGTTGGTGGGACCTAGGTTTTCTGACAGAAAGGTAGGTGGGACGCAAGATGCAAAAGGTTGACAATTACTGCTTTAAGGGAACGGTGGCGATTTAAGGGTGGGGTCCATCTTGAGTGTGTGGGATTCCTACGAAAAGGGACTCACTAACGAGATAGAAAAGGTTCAGCGCAGGGCAGCTAGATTTGTAAAGAGAAATTACGAAAGTAAACAAAGCGTAACATCATTAATAGGAAATCTGAAATGGACATCGTTAGAGGAACGTAGGCTGCAGGCTAAATTTTAACTACTGGAAAAATTTATGTCGGAGGGACTAGCGAATGAGGTAGTAGGACTTATCAGAAGCCCGACGTATCTCGGAAGGCAGAACAGTGAGGATAAGATTCGCGAGATCGACTGTAGAACGGAGCGATATAGAGGATCGTTTTTCCCTAGGACGATAAGAGAACATAATAGGAAAAGATAACGTAGGAAAACTATGGACCCTTGGTGCACTGCACCCCCTGCCATCCACCGAAAAGGTGACTTGCAGGGTATCATGTAGACGAGTAATTAGTCTAGAAGCAGGCGCGAGAAAATAGGTACGAAAAAAGAAGTTGAAAATTAAAGAGGAAGATAAAACTGTTGACATCCCTTTCAAAGGATTCCGTTCCTGTTAAAATATAACGAAACCCTCAAGTTTGCGAGTGTGAAAATAATTATTTATCAGACTTCTTTAGAAGACTAATAATTCATCGCGATGCAAACTTCACAATTCTGGCAAAAAAACGAAGTATCCAATTTCTAATAAGTAAAATTCTTTAAAAATTCCTTTGTTCATTAAGAATTATGTGGTTCCTCTGCAGATCATAATCCCGGTCGAGTCGTTATATGCGATGATATAGTAAAAATTTAGGAGTTTTTAATCCGTTACATTTTGACAGGATCAAAAAAAGCCCCTTCGGACATTAGGCAAGGATACCATGACGAGATTATATAATGGATAACCGTAGATTCTGAGGGCATTTCAGAATTTCGCTTTTACGTAGCATTCCATAAAAGATACGCTTAGATCGGGTAGGTAATTTTGCATTCATCTGTGCATTATGATTTAATCCGCAGAAAATAATGCTTCCAAAACAAAAAACACCAACACAAAAAGACAACCGCACTTAACAGAGAAAGCCGATTATTTAAATCGCGTAAGAAAACCCACCGACATTCGAACCGTGAAAATCCTTCCCATAACATCGCGGAAGTGCGGCCAGTAAGCGCAAAGCTGTAACTCGTAACAAAACATTGAAGAGACCTCTTGCGAGTGCAAAACGCAGCAGAGAGCGGAAGGAGATGGGATATCTCTCAAGAAGTCGCGCCATTAACCCTATAATACTAATCTTATTTTTAGGGCGGATGTTACTAAACATACGTAAATTTGACGCACACACCAGGATTATTTTTAAAACCACTTTTATTGCCATGTGCTTATTGATAATCAACTTTTTGGTATATTTCTGATCAATCAAAACTCCAACAACTAGTTTTTAATGATAAATCTTCTAGGAACTTATGATTTCTTAATAATTATAAATGTTCAAATAAAAAATTGTAAAATAAGAATAGAACGATCATAAAAATGTTAGTATTAACATTGAACCATGCAAAAAAAACTTCTACAAAATAGGAAAATCAAAGAGTAAGTGCCTATTATTGTTCAGAAACTATGGCAATAAATACAATTTTTTAATAAAAACAAATAAAATCTTAGAAAACTAGTAGGCAGACCTTATAAAAATATTTAAAAAATCACATTAAAATTTCAAAATCACAAGACGAGCATTCTGGGCGGGTCCAGGCCAAATATGGACATCATTTTTGCTGGAAGCTTTTCCTTGACGAGGAGTACCGCTTGTAGTCTACCAAGTTAATTCGTTCCTTCCAATTCTTTCAGGCTCTTTCAAAGTAATGGTATTATTATTGTCATGTTCTGCTTCTTTTTTACGCGTTGACATTTTCCCTTCTTCCTAGTTTGAGAAATAGGGCGCTTAATCTCTCTGATAGGATCCAAAACAAAATTCACTTCATTCGCCTTATCGTCTTTGGTTGGGTCAAAGTCAAATCGGAATCATAAGTTATCGTCATCTGAGGTAAGTTGACTTTCTAAATTATCTTCCGTATCACTTTCGTCGTCGGAAAATTTGCGCATTATGCGTAGAATTTCTTCTGGGTCAGAATATTGTAGTTTTCTCCATTTTTTCCTAAAAGAAACGCGCAAAATATTAACTAGACATTCGAGAATTCGAAGATAGACCAAGCATTCAGTTGTAAAATTCACTAATTTCACTAATCGTGTGTAAAATTGACGCCGAAAATTATCTAACTCCCTAAACATACGTTAACACGTCATATAAAATAAGTCTCGTTTACTCAATATACGTAAGACCGACGTCTAAAGATTATCGCATTTTGCTAAACATACGTCAAATCGACGTACAAAATTTTCGCTTAATACTAAACCTACGTAAGATTTACGTAGTGACTCAACGACGAAGCAGATGTACGGGCGGAAGAGGAGCGTGAAACTTGCGACCGGCCTGGTTCCGGGTAAGCAACAAACTGACTGAAGCGCTGGTCGAGGACGGAGGTAATTGGATTCTCAGAAAAGGAGTTATTCTTGCTCAAAGAAGAGTGTACGTCATTTTTACGTGATTAGTATTCTAGGGTTAAACGCGTGTATTCTTTGCGGTCCAGTGCAAGCTTTCAAGACGGGATGCTGCGTAAAGATGACCGGTAAAGCAGTAGCCTAAGTTTATTGATATTTTTCAATATCCATTTCAACTATATTTGCTACGATTATCAATTTGTTCATCCATACCAATTAATCATAACGTTACCTCCAGCGCTCATAAACGGGACCATTTCGTTACTTAGCTCTTAAGTCACGAATTCTAACCGAAAAACCCGACCAAGAAATTCAGAATGATTCTCAACAATTTTTTCCTTCCTAACCATCTTTCCATTAGTTTCCCATGAAACAATATACTGACAGCTATTTTTGCATTGCAGAACGTTCTCGACCGAACTTTACACACGATACCGCTAAAATAATGCAAATATGTCACTACCACAACAAAGTTTGCTATCAATCGTGGCGCCATATTGCTACCTTTTTAACTCTAAATCTACGAAAAACGCTCGTCGGCATTAGTTTTTTTTGTTTCGTCGCGAAATTACTCTCCTTAAGTAGTTGGCGATTAACGACGCACGACCGCTGAAATATGGCTCCGGAACGGGCGGCTGTAAAATTCTTCCTAAGCTCATTACGATCATGCCTGCGGGTTTCTTTTGTTTATAACTCCGCAACAGAGAGCGACGAAAATCAAGCGGAACGACATATTGTCCGAACATTCGCGTATCTTTACGAACTTTGCGAGCAAATACTGTTATGGACGTGGAATATAGTATCGGTAACATTTATAACCGAGGTACTCGATCAGTATCTATAAATTGCTTCTAATCACAGCTTGCTAAATATATCTAAAGTGAAAATCCGCCTTTACACTTCTCTTGATAGCAGATGATGTAAACTGCGAGGGAAATGGATCATTTCTCAATGCTTGTCTTACTTAATGTAAAATGCGTGTTTGCAAGGTTGGATTGCGTAATGTGAATAATTTATAAAAGGTCTGCTCGAGTCCTACAGCACATTCAGTTTGCCTTAAATCTTATAGGTTTTAGGTTATTGCCTATTATTACAGCATTGGACGCTAAAATAATTCCTTTTTCTCATTGATTAAAACTGGAATAAGAGGATATCTTCATTAGGATCTAAAAAAGTTGATCCATCCCAAGGAATACATCGTCATTAATTTTACAGTGCAACATTTAGATCGACGGCACTGGGATTTCGCTCCTTTCGTACCACTAGGGCCTTCTTAATCGCAACGCACCGACGACTTGGAAACGTTAATCCACCACAACAAACATTCAAAGATATCAACGAGAATAATTTCTCTAATCCACTCAAAAACACGCAATCATGTGGATCCGTACGGCACGCTTGCATCACAGCTGATATATTACTATGTCAACGTCGCAGATAACTTTGATCGAGGGGCCATGCGGGTGAACGTCGACGACTGAGAATGCTAAAAACCAAGGTCTGCGTTTCGATTAAAAGCTCAAAACTTAAAAATCCCCGAGACAAGCGCCAAAGAGAGAAAGGGCAACTTTCCATCCAACGGTTACGCATTCCTCGAGCTTTCCCGGATTCTCGCCTATAAATTCCCCGCATTTGTTAAGCGTGCTCGAGGAATAAAATGACATTTCCATGAAAGAGAAATATACGCTAGACGTCACCAGGCCCTAGGGACGGATTGTGGATTTGATAGGCCCGGGACTAGTTTCTATTGCATCCACTACTCATTCTAAAACTACAATATACGAAGTGCAGTCTTCCGCTACCGTCTTACTTTCTAACAGTTAAGTAAACAAGACATGGTGCTATCGCTGATGACTGTGACACGAGGTGTATTCACAACAAATTGCGACCTGTAGGATGAAGGTGATGGTGCCTAAGAGTAGACGCGTTTTCGACAATCCTGCAGAACCAGCGTCTACGATAAAAAGCAACGTGCTGTGATCAAACTTCTCGCGAAAGGTAAAACCACGTGACTATTGTGAAAGCCGAAAGAAGTCCCGAGTGGATATCAATACTCATCGAGGAGTACATTGGTTGCAGCAATATATCAGTGGCTAATTTACAGGGTCATAGACTGAGGCGAGTTTGAGAGGCGACAGCTCCAGGTGTCATTTTTCCAAGGGCAAAATTGTAGCGCTGTATCAGTACCTTCGTTTCGTGATCTGGTGCGGATTTTGCATTTGTCTGTCGGAAAATTTCACGCCAAGTGCCTGCCAATTCATACCTAAAACGTACAGCTTACACAGTGTTACCAGAGCTAGATAAAGCGGTGGCAAAGTAAGGGGCGTTCAAACTACGGCCCGTGGGCCGCATCCGACCCGCGAAGGGTTACTGCGCGAAGCTACGATGAAAAAACCATTCCGAAATTTTAACACAAATTCAAACACTGATATGAAAATTTTGGTAATAAACCTTTTAAAGTAAAATGTTAACCATAATAACCTTATTTTCACGTATATGGCACGTCAAAATATATAGGTAACTTCCGATTTAAACTCGAATCCGGCCCTCCGAAGAACTGGAAGCTTCATAAGGATTCGCAACCACCGATGATGCCCGTCCTCTAGGAAAGGTTGGACACCACTGGTCTAGATAAAGACAGGCGATGCTGAAAAGTCTGCGCCTTATATTACTTTAATAAACCTATATGCACTGGTGGTGTAGTGGTTAGCGTGTCGGCTTTCTATTGCAAAGTTCGGGGGTTCAAACCCCTCGAATGGAGGTTTTATTTATAAAAAAAAAAAACTATCATCAGTGCCTGGCAGTAGGCAGCAGTACTGTCAGTATGGTATAGAGCCGAAAACAAATGATGTTGGTTGGGTCTATATCCAATACAGCTGTAGGCGTGATCAGGACGATTTGAACGGCTACAGTACTGCGATGTGGAAAGCAAGAGGGAAACTACCACATTACAATCCCTAGTAAAGATTATATGGTTGGACAATATGAGTTCTCTCGAGGTAAAACAATCCGGAGGTAAAATAGTCCCCCAATCGGATCTCCGGGTGGGGACTGCCTTGAGGAAAACATTTGTCGAAAGTAAATTACGAATAGGGACTTGGAACGTAAGAACTATGAGAAAGGCAGGAAAGCTAGAGAACTTGAAAGAAGAAATGAGAAGAAATAGAGTTGACATTATAGGGCTAAGCGAAACTAGATGGGAGGGAGAAGGACAGTTCGACTCGGAAGAATTCACGGTAGTTTATTCTGGAGGAAATAGTGGGGAAAGGGGAGTAGCTCTGGTACTTAGGAAAGATATGATGAAAAGCGTGACAAAGATAATAGCAACGAACGATAGACTGATGGCAATAAAGCTAAAAGCAGTCCCAGTGGACATGCTGATAATCCAGGTATATATGCCAACGTCAGCTCATGACGATGAAGAAATAGATGAGATCTATGAGCAAATTAATGAAATTTACGAAGAAGACGGAAGAGGAAAGGTAAACTGCATAATAATGGGAGATTGGAACAGCATAGTCGGAGAAGGACAGGAAGAAAATGTTGTCGGGCAATACGGACTTGGGAAGAGAAATCGAGGAGGGGAGAAACTCGTAGAATTCTGCATCAATAATGACCTTGTAGTGACTAATACATGGTTCAAAAACCATAAACGAAGGTTATACACATGGAAAAGCCCAGGAGATAGAATGAGATGCCAAATAGATTACATCCTTGTAAAACAAAGATTTAGGAACAGCATAAAGAACGCCAAGGCATTGCAAGGAGCAGACATTGATTCAGATCACAGCCTTCTAATACTTGACGTGAGTACAAAGCTCAAACAAATAAGAAAAACGAGAAGAGAAAGACAGACCTGGGACCTACAAAAACTGAAAGAAAGGCAGGATGTAGTCAGCATGAAGTTGGAAGATAACCTAAGAAAGTTGGAAAACAAACCGAAGACCGTCGATATAGAATGGGATGAAATTAAAACCAGTATCAAGGATACCTTGGATAACGAGATTGGAAAACAAGAGAAGAAAATCAGAAAACCATGGATCACGAAGGAAATGCTGGAGAAAATGGATGAGAGACGAAAATGGAAAAACGTTAACAGTGAAGAAGGTAGAGCCAACTATAGGCGTATAAACAATGAGTTGAGAAGGGTAACAGATAAAGCTAGAGAAAATTGGCTAAAAGGAAAATGTGATGAAATAGAACAAATGGAGAAATTAGGACGGTACGATATGATGTACGCTAGGGCACTGGAATTAGAAGATAAGAAGTCTAATGGAATTTGTGGTAAAGGAATTATGAATACGGATGGGAAGATAGTCTCAGAAACAAAGGATGTAGCACAGGTATGGGAAGAATACATTAAGGAATTATACAGCAAACAGACAGGAGCGGCAAAAATAGAACTGGAAAATGAGGAAAACATTGAAGAAGATAACTTAGGACCAAGTATTATGGAGAGCGAAGTAGAAAAAGCGATAGTGGAACTTAAGAGGGGGAAAGCCACGGGCAGCGATGGAATACCGGCTGAGATACTTAAAGTCATAGGATCAGAAGGACTAAAAGCGATCACGAAATTAATTAATAAGATTTACGACACGGGAGAGTGGCCTCAGGATTTCCTAGAAGTAACAATGATCCCTCTAAAGAAGAAGCCAAAGGCAATGCAGTGTAAAGATTACAGAACTATAAGCCTTCTGTCACACACATCGAAGATCATCACGAGGATTCTTAATAAAAGGCTGGAGAAAAAGGCAGAAGAAATAATAGGGGAAGATCAATTCGGTTTCAGAAAAGGACGAGGAACTAGAGATGCTATAGGAGTAGTTAGAATCATATCAGAAAGGGCAATAGAATACAGTCAAGATATCTGCGCATGTTTCGTAGACTGGCAGAAGGCCTTTGATAGAGTAAATTGGGTAAAGTTGATGAAGATATTAAAGGATATAGGTGTAGACTGGAAAGACAGGAGACTGATTAGGAATCTATATGAGAATCAAGTTGTAAAGGTCAGGTTTGATAATGTGGACACCTGCGGAGTAAATATCGGTAGAGGAGTAAGACAAGGCTGCTGCCTATCGCCAACCCTATTCAATATATACGGAGAAAGTCTAATGCAAGAAGCTTTAGAAGGCACAGGGGATTTCAAAATTGGAGGAAGGATTATAAGAACAGTAAAATACGCAGATGATCAAGTACTTCTAGCAAGAAAGGAAGAGGAGCTACAAAAAATGATAAATAGACTAGTGATAACAGGTAGAAAATATGGTATGGAAATAAATACAGAAAAATCCAAGGTCATTCGAATATCGGGTAAAGAAGAGAATCTGAACATAACTATTGGGGGAAAGCCATTAGAACAAGTTTCAGAATATAAATACCTTGGAAGTATCATAACACGAGAGGCAAAATGTACGGATGAGATCAAAACTAGAATAGGAAAAGCAAAAGCGGCTTTCAGGAGAAAGAAACAACTACTTACAGGGAATTTAAGGGAAGATATCCGCAAGAAGTTGATAAAATGCTACGTATGGAGTATAGCATTGTATGGGGCAGAAACATGGACGCTAAGGAAAAATGACATCAAATACTTGGAAAGCTTTGAAATGTGGACTTGGAGGAGAATGCTGAAAATAAAATGGACAGATAGGATGAAAAACGATGAAGTGCTACGAAGAATAGGAGAGAAGCGAATGATTATACAGACTATCAGAAAGAGGAAGGCTAACTGGGTTGGACATTACCTGAGGAGAGAGAGTATGATTAAAGACGTGTTAGAAGGAAAACTAGATGGGAAAAGGGAAAGAGGTAGGAAAAGGTTTCAGCTGATAGACGATCTGAAAGGGAAAGAGAGTTATCAAGATATAAAGAGGACAGCGGAAAATAGGGGTATATGGAGAACCAGGTTTAACCATGAATAATCACGGACCTGTCTACGGACAGACTACCTATGATGATGATGAAACCTATTTAAAAAATGGAGTTTAATTTTAGATTGCGTAATATCAAACACCTCAAAAATATGACTCGAATGCAATGAGTACTTAACTACGACCTTAAACGTGACTCCGGATGATGACGCTAATAAAACCTTCACAGGATGCGGTACAACTCGCCCTATCTGATGAAAGAACCTTCCAGCACGCTCAAATCTTAGGGCGAGTTCGAATTCACTCAAGAGAAGCCGGAGAGCGAGATCGTAAAATGTTGGGGTGGGAACGAGCCCCGCTGATGCCGGATGCACTTTTAACGCCGCCTCGTCGCTATGCATAAAAAACGCGCTACGCTCGATGGCCACGCAAGTCTGTTGACCCTCTCTCCCTCCTCCCGACTTCCCCGCCCAGGAATTGAAGAATCAGCGTTAAAACAAAAAAATCGGCAAGCAAACGGCATCTAAGGCGGCAAATTCCTGCCTGAAAGTGTGCCGACGCGGCACCGAGATTTCAGAGCTCCGAAATATTTTAAAAAAATAATAATAATAAATAAAATAATAAAACTAAATAATGAAAAATAAAATAATAAGAACTAGAATACCGAAGAAACGATATCCTTTTACTGAATTTATTTCTTTGCAACATTTTATCTATTTCCTTTTTACATTTTCAAGCCTGTATGCTTTTGATGATATTTCCAAATGGTTTATTTTTTATCCTTGATTACTCTTGCACAGTTGATGTACTCGCTGCCGATTGAGCGATGTTTTATAATAAATGGTTAAAATCTACCCCAAATGACTCATATAAGCGTAAACAACATATTAAAGTTTAATTATCTGCGCATAGACTGAAATTTATTCGCCGAGGCTAACTCGATATTGTCCATTTGTTAACTCCCATTCAATAAATTTCAACGTATATTCCACTTAATGACATATAAATAGACCCCTTTTTCGGCTAAAAATGTTACGGAAAACAAAATAGCTCGAGGGGTGTTTACTTTTGAAGTTCCTCGAGAAAAACCAACTCGAAATTATCAATCAGAAATTTATTTACATATTCACGCCCACTTATATAAATCACTCCATTCCGCGACACCCTCTCGAAAATTCTGAAACCAGTAAAAGCCAGGAACATTGAATGCGACGAGAAAGCAAAAAAGAAACTAAACATCGATTAACAACCGGAATTTCATTTCCCTCGGTTCCGCCAAACGCTCCAAAGATTTCAAGGCATCCGAAAATGAGTTAATGTACCAATAAACGGCTCCGCATCTACCACGAAAGAGAAATTAAATCGGGAACGTTACTCACCTCTCTCGGTTTTAAATGAATTTCGAAGAACCGCAAAATAATCGACTAAGTCCTTGAATGGACAATGAGCATTTTCACGAAACCTTGACGCAACTTACGAAAATATGTTTTAATTGCCCTCTTCCGAGACTTTCATTTCGTGCCTCTCGTGAGCATCGTCGTAAAATCCTAGCTGAAGGAAAGTTAATGGCTAGCGACGAGGGAGAGACAGACGGCGTGACCGAAACGATAAACGCAATTCCGCCGTCCACGTCGACTTGGACAAGGTTGACATACGTTCTTAAGGTTGCGAAGATCTCGACCATATCACTTTTAGACCTACGGGATCATTTTTTCCTAACGTGGGTTTTCTTTCAGTTGTGCAAGCAATATCTCTTTCGTTGGCTCTAGACAAGAGCGCGCGAGGCGGCGGATGAGAGGTATGATTCGACGACCTCAAAATGGCTGAGCCACGCCCGAACGCTGCTCGGCTGTTTTCACAGGCGCGAGCTAGAATAGAAATTCTAAATCAAAAACGTATCGATATTGAAGAATAATGTGCGTAAGAGACGAGGATATGAATTTTAACAGGTGCAAAAGGAAAAAACCAATTGCACCAATTAGAGCAGTGGTTCCCAAACTGGGTGCCGCGGCACACTGGGGCGCCGCAGCTTATTTTTAGGGCTGCCGCGATAAAATTAGTTTTGTAAATAAACCAACGATTTGGATGTGTTTACAGGTAACTAGGGAATTAATGTTATCTCTAATACATTGATTATGGTGTGATACCAACAAATGCATAAGTCCAAATGTTTGTGAGAATATAAAAACATTGCTTGAAAGATGGGGTGCCGCGCCTACAAAAGAGTTTGGAACCACTGAATTAGAGCCTTTGGGTAAGAGCGTGAAACTTCTCATTTGATGAGCAAAGAAGCGTAAAAGAGTAATAATAATAATTTAAATAAACAAATAGGTGCCTTCCCTTGGAGTCGTAGCAGAAATGACGTAAATGCAACAACTGCAATTCAAGGATTCATAGCACCTTAAAAACGCGCATGCTTGACTTGGATACCAGTTATAATCCGAGTAACTTACTTCAAAGATGAATGATCAAGTGTTTTTATGGCTCGTTTCATCGCGAACAGCGAAATACTTTTTGATTCGCATCTGAGGTGAGATTACCTCCCTTACGCGTGCACAGACCTTAATAAACATACTAAAACCACGGTAAAACAAGACTGAAAATTTAACGAAATCAAACGATACATTCACTAAAAAGGTGTACTTTAACATTCGCAGAAAATAAAAGGTATCAAAGAAAATGATGGACTTGCAATCTATACAATTTGTGGTGTGGTACATCGCTTTAAAGTCAAAATGGAAAATTGGACTCCAGCAATGCATTGTAAAAAGTCCTTGAAGAAATATATATTGCCTGTGAATATTTAAATTTATCAAAATACCCCATTTAATGATTACTAACCAGCTGGCTGGGAACGTGGGTGTTACCACGAGGGACAGCCGACATTTATGGTAAAATATTTACCAATCCAACTGAGAGAGAGAGAGAGATAGATAATCGTCTTTATTCGGGCGAGAGTATAGCAGTGAAACCAAAGAAAAATTAACTAGGTAGCCCATCAAGTTCCCTTTATAAATAACAAACAAATACATTTACAATAACAAACGCAGCAGTATAACTTCTTGTAAAACGTTCTATATAAAGACATCCCACGAACATTATTTCTTACTGCTGCCGAATTTTAGTAGTAAATGAGCTTGACGTTTACCAAAATAAACCGAAGCCTTAGGGCACTAGTTCCAAGATATTTTGTCGGCGCGGCAGCCCTACAAAGGTAAACAGGATCTCGCGGCACCCCAGCCTCGACAAAATATTTTTATATTTTTACACACTAGAATCTTTGGAAGAATCCATTTATTTGTTACTACACTTTAATCATCTTATTAGAGGAAAAAATCTTGCCCTAATTACCCATCAACGCACCCAAATTTATTTCGATTTATTTACTATTTCACGGCACCCATAAAAACTAGCTACGCACACATTTTGGGAAAAATGCTGTAGGAGAAGTTTCTATAAGTAGAATTATGCCAACAGTTAAGTTTGAATAATTCTGGGAGAGCAAACATTTCCGAATAGAAATCGCTCGTATCCATAACTATATGGACCCCGAAAAAATTAAATTTCCTGATACAGTAGCCCCCTAAATTTATGAAAATATACGCATTAGCAAAAAATGTACTTAAACATTTACAAACCAATGGTAAAAAGCTAAGGTAGCATTTTGTGCGTGTTACGCTACACTTGTATTTCAGATTAAAATTATAGTCGTAACTGCCAATTAAGTCGAGTACGTACAATTGGTCCTTATCTCCTTTCGGTTAAAATTCAACATTATTTTCCAACCGAACACCCAGCAATTACATAATTTCCATTGTCCCTAACAAATTTTCGACGTTGCCAAATATGAAAACTTTGAAATATCCCTTTGTAAAAGACGGCTCCGCCAACGCTCCCCGATGCCTACTTCGCAACGAAATCTACTCTCGATTTTTCCTCCCCGTGAAGAATCGCCTTACATAAAACATTCCGAGTCTCCAGACACGCGATTCGTTACGCACTGATGAAGACGTGCCGAGGGGTGGAGGCGAGGAAAGTAGAGGAGGAGGGTTAGTGTGACGAAGGGAAGAGGCCTGATCATTTAATAAATTTGGCAACTTCGCGAAAGGTGCACGGTCCCATGTAGTCATTCCACGCCGTCCTTGAGACAGTTTTGCCGCAGGGGCGTGGTGCTGAAGACGACTAGTTAAGGCGCAGGAGGGCCTCTGGTTTCTGCAAGGTCAGATGCGTTCGGCAGTGATTCCTGCCGTCGGGGAAAAGGAAACTTCCTCTTATTATGGAAATGCTTATCATTTTTTTGTGAAACAAAATCGAATCTTCCAAATTTTCCATTTTCAGAAGAAAGTCAGGTCGACGTTGCAACGTTTTACTTTATTCCGAAGTCAAAGACTTCAGACGGTTAAACGTGACAAGAATTGTTGGTATAAGCGCTTGGAGAGGTCTTTCACAGTGGCTAACAAAAACTGTACTAGCATATGAGATTTTATTGTAATCAACAGGTTTTTCACTAGAGAATTGTCGAGGTCCTCTTATGGCTGTAAACAAAATCAAGAATAATTCTGAAATATCAAAAAAGATCCTTTTTATTAGAATCTACTTTTGGTGAATTACCGCTGAAGACGACTTCATTGTAGTCGAAATACGCACCTGGTTTTTCATAACCTTGTCACGGGAATTGAAGATATTTGAGATAGGTACGTATTTGAAATATTTTATATTGAATTTCTCATTCTCGAGTATAGGTTTTCATCAAATCTACTAGTCCAGAATGACTCGAAGCATTATTCTCTAGGTAGAAGGGCTATCAATAACCGTCGACGTTTGAGGAGTCATTACTGACTAATAAACACCTGCAGACGGGAGAGCCCCGTTATCATGTGACTTGATTGTTTTACCGTAGAGTAACTGAACGGCTCTGACTAGAAATTTGAACCCTTGCTGCAGAGTGATGCGGCGATCCGCTGTCGACTGACCTAAATAATGAAAAGCGTTCCGCTACGATTGTCTTAGCGCGCAGATTAAAGATTCAGAAGATCGTGCGACACACCTGCGACAAAAAATAAACCTGCACTCGAAGGGGCTCATATCGACGCGTAAGATTCGGTTACGATCTGCCGCTCACAAATAGCATTGGCAATGACGAAATGACAGGAACATTTAAAGGAAAATCACGGTTGAGTCGAGGCAAAAACTGACCCATTTGTTGGTCCAACATTTGAGTGCGCATCGATGTGCAATCTCGACGAAACGAGAGCTACGCGAGTGATTATAGCTCGAGTATAGCTGAGACAAATTTTAGAATCCCGACAATGCCTAAAGAATCTACATGGAAACCTTTTTTACGTCTAAACTTCTAAGAATAATACATCATAATATTATCCTCAGGTGCTATTTGGACTGGTGGCAATCGTTCCCAGCGAGTTAGGAAGTTGAATGTTTTCGTCTCGGAAGCAAAATATAATACGTCATTTTTTCCCACGAATGAAAGTAGAATTGTCACACTTATTACGACTTATCCAGTTGAATTGGTGTGAAGAACCATGCTTGAGTTCTCCGCTTCCTTCAAAGCATTAATTCTAGGATTATCGGCAAACGACACCAAATATTCGAACGAAATATTTCAAGGCGCAAACTATACAAGAATAATTTGATATGAATACGGATCTCTACTGACCCGTTTGCAGCGAATATCAATACCACAAAGAATCAAAACACTTCTCCCAGGTACCATGGCAACGGCAGAGAGGCGATGAATTATCAGTAATCGTAATAATTGTTGTATCATATGTTCAACGGTCTTCTTGTCATATTCACTCCGAAAATTCACGAAAAAATTAAATAAAAATTTATGAAAAGATATCCGAGCAAGGTTCAGAAAAAAATTAGAGCAATTCATCTTCAGAAATATAGCGAAAATAATCGATTTAATACTTCGTCTGCAACATAATCGCAATAAACAAGGTAAGCATCAATGTTTCATTTCGTCAACCCTACTGATAGATATATTCTAACACAAGGCACCATACCATAATCACTTCACTTTAACAGATTAAATTAAACTAAATAAGAAAGCCAAGGGATATGAATGGAAATGGATTGCCAACCGTAATGACAAAAAACAGGAATAAAGAGGGAAGATCTACAGAGCATTCTGTAGATCCCGAAGCTGATATCCAAATCAAACGAGGAGAGGAAGAAGCGCTTAACGCAAAAAAGGAACTAAGCTCGACTTCAAGGTGAGTCTTCGAACCGGTTCAGAAAGAAATGAACTTTAACGACAGGCATTCTTTCTTTCTCCCAGGCGAAACGGTCTGTTGGGTGCGTGAATATATACGAGAAGGGAAAATGTGATCGATTTTCTACCTTGGCAAGGGAAAGGTGAAGGCAGAAAGGGTATCCTGAAGACATGGAATGAAAAGCTGAGGACACTTATTAACTACCATAGCCGACGCGTGCAAATTTTGCGCTGCTAAAATTACGATGACTATTTTTCGACGAGCCGACTTGGCGAAATTTTCCCAAGTTTTTAAGTACAAGGCAAGGGATGACTAAAAAGGAAAAACTAGCACGAAAATTCTTTGAATAAAATGCTTTCGCAGTAGTATCAATAAACCATAAGTGAACTGCTATAAATCACTTTAATGCAAACGTGCATTGTTAATGTAATATAATATAATGACAAAAACAATGTCGAATATTCAAGTTTAAATCGTTATCGATCACATTTTTTGAAAGGGGAAACAATATGAAAGCCTAGAGACCAAAGTCACGACACTTTATTGGTAATAAAAAGTAAACTGTAACAGTATGATCTTTCATCTGACCGTCGTACTTCCACAACAGCAAAAACATTACAAGACTACAACATTTGAAAATGTAGGGACGAACTAAAACGAAATTCTGTCGTACCGACGCCAATAACAGACTTTTAAAAGAAATACCTTCGCGGCGAAGAATCGTAAACCCACACCTGGGTGCAGAAACGCAAAAAATCACACAAGACGACTACTCTCGGCGGAAAAAAACAGCGCCACCCTCGTTCTCTGCGCCAGAAAAGCTTAAAACGCGCGAACACACATGCACGCCATAGCTGTTCGTTAACACCGTTGCAGAAACACACTCGAGCACGCTTTCCGACTTCCGCTGTCGCTCTCCGGCGCTCCTATTGAGCGATGGCCCGATTTCCCGGGAGAGAATGAAAGGGAATTCGAGGCACGAGATATGCAGTTTAACCGTGATGAAAGTCGAAAAAAGCGAGTGTTTTCCTCCGCTCATTCCTCGAACGTTCCTTGGTACGCACGATGGAGCTCCATCCCGAGCCAGGGCCAGGGAGAGAAATTCTTCCGGGCCCCGGTGCTTTTTCCGTTCCCGGGTATAGAAATATCGTATCGTGTAAAAAATACTTCAGGCAAAAGGGGTTAGCTTCCATGCTCACACATTCATCCAGCAAAGTCAATCATGGCCAAAGAAAATTACAGCTACCCTTATATAATAATTCTCAGTGTCCGACTGTCTGTCCCGGTATTTTTGGACATTTTCCAATAGAATTAAGAGCTGAAACTTTCACAATCGTTAAATCCCCATGAGGTGGTCTCTAGAAAAATCAAACATCCCGGAAAAAGTCCCGGATTCGACTCCGGGAGACAATTATATTTTCCCATAAGTTTACACGGGATTTTCGATTTTTCAAGAGGCGAGGTTTATTTCCTTCATTCAAATATGTAAATATGGACCGAATTTCTCCATTTTTGTTTTATTCGACGGCTAAAACTATAAAATATCTTATTCTTTCAATGTTTAGATGTTACACGAAATAATTTGTCAGAAACGCATTTCTTTTCGAAATTTTATAGCATTTTCGTACTCTTTCCGGGTGTTGCCAAGGCGAACCTCATTGTTGCCTCCGATAAATTACCGTCTATTAAGCCTTCAAATAGACAAAAGAATTGTGTTATTCGCTTCGGGCAATGTAAAACTTAATAGATCGAAACGTTAATAATTGAAGAATATTATTATTCAGTAAACATACGAAGAGGAAGAATAACGGAGCCAAAGAGTAGCAAATAAAGTCGTATATTGATGCCAGAATGTAATAAATTTCGAGCGCTTCATTTTCTGGAAGAATTCAAATGATTGTCAGGAATTTATCAATTAATCAAACAATTACATTTACTATACATATAAGTTTTCACACACAAACCTCAGAAGTTATATTTTAATCACACTACAAAGCCCCGTTGATATTCAACGCTCGTTTCATAAAAATTGAAAAGGAATTAAATTGAGCGACAATGAAACATTCCCACTTACGTATGATTAACGTTGATAACTGACTGAATCCCTGAAAGAACTTACATTATGTGCTCTCTCTCTCTCTCTTCGTTGGCTTGGTAAGTAGTTTTACCACAAATATAGGCCGTCCCTCGTGATAACACCCACGTTCCCGGCCGGTCAGAAAGTGCTCAATTACAATGGGGGTTGTTAATTATATTTACATCATTTTAATACCTTGAGGTTTTTGTGATTTGCTTATAAGTTTAAAATTACTATAACTACTAATTAATATAAATACAATACAATAAACATGAAAAAAATAGAAAATATGTACATTGGTAAGGTAGTTAAGTCAAAAAGATACCAGCTAGCTATTGTTATTTTTTATTTTTATTTTGCATTTTTCCTTTTTTTACCTCATTTTTATTATTTATTTATTTATTTTTGGCTATATATATATTTAATTATTTATTTATTTCTAAATATATTGCAGGAGTTGTGACTCGTATTCACAGGAAACTTTTGCGTAAAAGCGCCCATCCCCCTCTCCGCCCATAAGCCCGGGCACCGGTTATTTGGACCGGCTGGACCCCTCCCGGGCCGTCCCGAGCCTCCACATTCTCTCTTTTTGCATGCGAACGCTGTCAAGTCATGCTGCTTGCATTTCCAAATAACTCGACATTCCCGCTGACTTTCACACTGAAAGTAACCTGACAAAATTTGTTTCTCGACGGTCATATATTAATATCGGAAGCAAAATAAAAACAAAGAGTTTTAAAATCACATTACCAACGCGTAAATTAAGTGTAGAACTTATAGCGTAACTAAGTAAATTAAAAGTAAAGTACTCCTTTAGCCAAACAATTAGAGGGTTGTAACCCTCTAGCCAAAGTTATTGAGCGACCAACGATATAACTAAGTAAATGTTTACATCTACATGATACCCTGCAAGTCATCTTTTTGGTGGATGGCAGGGGGTGCAGTGCACCAAGATTCCATAGTTTTCCTACATTATCTTTTCCTATTATGTTCTCTTATCGCCCTAGGGAAAACCGATCCTCTATATCGCTCCGTTCTACAGTCGATCTCGCGAATCTTATCCTCACTGTCCTGCCTTCCGAGATACGTCGGGCTTCCGATTGGATCCCACACAGCTGACGCATATTCGACCTGCGGTCGAACTAAGGATAAATACCATAATTCTTTCACTTTTTCGGAGCTTTTTCGAACTATTCTCCCTATAAAGGCCAGCTTTTTGTTAGCGGCACCTATCAATCGGCGAATGTGGGTGTTCCACGAGAGATCACGGTGGATCGTGACTCCGAGATATTTAGTCGAGTATGAAACTGGAATCTCGAGTCCGTCCAACGAATAATTAACATCCAACGAGATACTCTTGGTTCCCCAGAAGTTGATGACGCAGCTTCTCTTACGGTTGATCTCTAACTGCCATTCCTTACACCATTCAGAAATAGCTTCTAGATCATTTTGGAGGTATTTAAAATAATAACAAATTATATCCGTAAATATCTGTGGCATAAAATAATAATTACATCCAGAATACATTACGACTCGAGCATAGTAATTTTAGCTCAAATACCAGTTTGTGGAATTATCAAAATATTTTCCAAGCTAATTATGAAGAGTTATCGGCGAAAATGAAAGTTAATACCCAAAGTGTGTAATTTTAGAGGATGAATCGTGATAACTTAATTTATTACATATATTCTTTGACAAAATATGCATCACTGAGCACAGCTTGATCAGACCATTACTAAAAGTGGTCAAGGGAACAAATCGATGAAATGTTTTTGACAGGAAGAATCCAACCTGCCATACAAGTTTCACCGTTTTTGACTAAACCATTTTGACAAGATTAAAACACCGTAATTTAGATTATCATTAAAGCCTGTAAGCCACCAATGGCGTACAGCAGCGGGTGTCAGATACGCCATACCTAATTAAAATCCCTAATGGCCTGTCATATCGCACCCGAAAAAATGATCTGTATGATATTTCTGCTCTGGCGATTTTTCATATCTACGCAGCCATCTAAACCTAAACTCATAAGTACCAATACTTGCAACTACGCCAGCCATAGATAAATAATAGAATAAGATTGTTACTATGTCACCATTGCCTTACAAAACTCGCTTCTCAAAAATTTGCCATCCACCGCTATCTTGATCTACAGTTTAATTTCAACCACGTTCCACTCATTTTCGGCAGCCGACCAAAATATGCGAGAGATTTCAACGCCAGCATCGAATCCTCAAAATTATGTATTAACAAAGGAGGCCATCGCCAGCAAGTTTCTCGAAGTTTACATCTAAATTACTAACATACTAACATCAACTACCAGAAAAACGAAGGAATTAACGATTGTGCAGCATTTTCTGCTAAGCAATAGTGAATAGTTTAAGATTAAGACGCAATGCTTTAACAGTGGCGAGTAACGATGTTGGGCTTTCGAATAACACAACGATTCTAACGTACCACTGAGTAAATCTCTGGCTCTATTGGACTTTCCGACAACGTATAACACCCAACTTGAGCTCTGAAACTAAAGAAATGTTTACAAACTCAAAATTCTATAACAATAAGAACCTAGATGACTGTTTGCCGAAGATAAACATGCCGATTATATTGCAAGGCTGGGTGATGCACTAAGGTATTTTAAGTATACCTTGTAAATTACGAGAGACAAACTCAGACCGAAGGAAAACTCCAGACGACATTCATTGCAGTGTGGACTCGACTTAGCAATCGGAATCCCGCCGTTTCAAAGAAATAAAACCACAACCACCACTCTCAACGAATCAAATCGGCCCTCTTGTTTCCCACGCACAAGACACTAACGGTGACGTAGAATAAACGCCGGAAAAAGTGCGCCAAAAAATACATTCGAATTCTGTTCCGCAAAGAGTTATATTCTAAACAAACGGAAACGAAATGCCGCCAAAAATGTTCTTTTTTATCAACTATCTTCCGAGAGATGATCGAGCGATGCCACCCACACAACACACCTGTTCTTCCTTTCGTGTGCTCACCGCCGGAAGTTGGTAGAAACCCCTCGGGAAGCGATGGTCGTCGAACCCGGCTACCGCTCCGCAAGAAGATCGGACTCGCTGAGAGCTGGTTGCCAACGCCTCGATGAAAAGTCACGCCTTTTCACATGTCCTCTTAGAGGCGAGAATGACACACATCCAAACCGGTGGCTCTCGATATATCGTAATAACTCCCAAAAAAACTAAAACACAAAAAAATTTCCGGGCACCACTTCTATTCGAAACAGAGTACTTATTCCGTCACTTGTCTTTTAACCGAAGAGCACCGACAGGGATAACCTCCAGTTATAATCCAAAAAAAAACAAACGGATTGTAGCCTCTACTTCTCATAGACATACAAAACGTGCGAGTTGCCGCTACAACGGCCCTTCTAACACTGAGTCCACTACCCTACCAGCGGCCTTGTTCCCTCCCGACATGCATCAGCTTCCTCTCCCCCCTCTTTCCACATTTACTTCCCCTCTCTCCGCGAACCACACTTCGAAAAACTTGCCTCCAGACCCATCCTTTCCCATCCCAACGGTTGTATCCTGGCGCACGGCTCACTCTCACCCCTCCCCTTCTCTTCCCCTCGTTTTACCACTCCTCTACCCTTTTTCTCTCCCTCCCTCCCCCTGTCTCTATGCTACCTGTTCACCAGGCTGTGTAGAAGGAGAGGGGGTCGAGGGGAGAGATGGGGGAGGAGAGAACGGAGAGCGAAAGCGGAGAATGGGGAAGAGTGAGGCCGAGGGGCTGCCGTAGAATGTGGGAAGAGGGACATATGTAGGAAAACGTGGGGTGAGATAGGAGAAGGAAGAAAGGGTAGGTTTTACAATGGTGAGAGGAGAAATTCCGTATGGAAGAGAATGGCGTGTGTATGCCCCGATGGACCCCGATACGCAAGGACAGCAAATTACGATTACTTTCCAATATTAGTTGACGCCATTGAACAAACTTGATGTATGAAATAAATGCAGCCAATTCTTTTCGCGTGTCTATAATATCTTATATGTATATGGCGATTGATATTCAAATGGTCGTGTTTAAAATTAAGTATATTCGAAAAGAAAATTATGTACAATGGTCCAAGCTAACCAATGATTTTGCCTTCTCACGCACATGTAAAAAAATGACTTCCTAGTATTAAGGGGTGTGGCAAGAAGGGCCTTAAGAATTCCATCTCTTCGTTTAAGCACGATCTAAGGGCCATTAATTTAGTGTGACGTGAGCCTCCTTGGCTATAAAGAGAAGTTATATTAAATCACTACGCTATAACTACCACATTCTTTTACGTTGCTCAAAAATAAAGCACTACAGAATGTCGGACAGAAAAGCGAATCTTGAATTAAATTCATCAGAACTGTTTCAAGCGTGATATAATCGTAAAAAAGCCTATAATGTTTTCGGTACTACTGGGTTATCCCGGACCCCTATTAAAATGATATAATATTTTCGTTGCGCCCTAACATCCAAATCCAACCCCTAACCAAACCCGGTAAGAGGAAACTGGAACGAATCCAACACCCAACCACTTAACCCAACCCGGGAGGAGGAAAATGGAACGAACCAAAGCCCCAGCAACTTAACTTGGTTTCGGGTGCTAGAGTACAATGAAAATATTATAGTATTTTAATAGGGGCCCGGGATAAGCCAGTAGTACCTTTATTCTAGCTAAGTGTTTTCCGTACATTTTGTAGAATTTTTTTTTCAGTCTTTCCAAAACGGAAAGTATTTTTTCCTTCATTTGGTGCATCCAATAAAAATGACGCAACATAGCTTGAATAAAAATAGTTACAACTCGTGGGAAAAAAGGTCCAACCATTGTTAATATTTTCCTCGCTCCAGAAATAATGCCTGTTGCAATAAAAACGCTATGATAAATTCTATTGGATAAGATAAAATAAATCGACATCTTTCGTCTTCAATTTAGTTTTACGAAGAAACAATCGAGTTTCTCCATAACACTTCCTGCTCCAGACGGCAGGCCCGCCTTCAGATTTTGATTCGGAGATATTTTCGATAACTAAAAGTCTCGAGGAAATATGGATGGCGATTTCAAAGGGTAATATCTCTTCAGATTGACGGTTTTACTATCAGCTCACGCATAACGCGTTTGGCTATCTTTATTACCAGACATTAAAGTCTCCTGCCTTTCATTGCTGATTATGAACAATGTCACCGCAGAAAGAACTTTTATTGATTAGTTGATGTTTTAAGATTACAAAGAACTCGTGAGGCAACGTGAGCAGGATAGGAATAAATAATATTAAATTTATTTGAATGAAATTTGAAGATATTCTCTCATGAGATCACCTAATACGAACAATGAACCTCGCAGATATTCGTCTGTTGATCGATTATCTCCTTTTCTATTTCCTTTTGAATTTACTGAGAATTTGATCAATAAATATTTATTCTCAAGCGTTTACAAGTAATCTCAAAGAACGATATTGCTTCCAACAAAACTGAATTACACATTAACAAAATTATAAATATATACTCTACACCAGGTGTTCGCATCCTTTTCAATGTGGTGGGCACCAAGTTACATTCTTGAGCAACTAACGAGCACCACTATACTTTTGTAAAAGTAGGAATGATCGTAGATAAAATAAAATTAACATCAAAATGATTTAAAATGTCCTTTTGTACGTTTAGAAAGAAAATAGGCGAACAAACCGAATTGATGGTACTAGGAAAGATAATTATTAGCATCGTAGAGGTGCACGGTAAGCCTTCCAAAGAGCACCAGGTTGCGGACCTCTGCTCTACCCACTCTTAGTTTAAAAGCAATCCTAGGTGAATTGATTGAAGTGGTAATTCTATTCGCACAAGTAATCTGAATAGCAATAGTATATACATAAATACATATACCTATGCATAAATATATCAAAAGGAACTGCAACTTCGTTCGCAGAAGTTACATATTTAAATTTGCAAATCATCCAATTTCCAGTTTAATTTTTACGCTGTCTTCGATTTTCAAAACTTTCATCTGATATTCCATGAAATCTCCTGTATGAATATGCACCGACTTGGTCAGCTGAAAATCCTTTCGACTCGGAACGGGGATACGAACGCGCTGTAGCACGGTAAAGATTCGTATCTCGAGAATGTTGTTTGCACGAAGTGACTAACTCGAACTGCTCAGACTTTCGGTGGAAAGACGTATTTTTCACCGCTTATTCATCGCCTCTGCGATTTTTTCTAAGAAAAAACGCGTTGGAGACGCTACACCCAACGTTCCAACAAAATGACACAACAAAATGATCAATCTCTTCCAAAATAATTACGATAGGAAATAAAATAATGGCGAGTGAAATTGGCGCCCATTCCTCCTTAACTGCTTCCCTCCCCACGACAAATTCCTTTCTCGATTTCGAATTTTTCTCGTTGACTTAAAACCGACTTGGAAGCAGAAAGGTAATCATTACCGAGCTACCTTACCTCCTCCTCCCCTCACTCTCCCAACTCGTGTGGGAGGTGGGGAAAGCTAAGACAGAATGCACGTGGTGGGAAGAATGGAGGGGTGAAGAGCAGGAAGTTAAGAAGAGAGGGAGAGGAGAGAAAAGAGAGCCAGGTTGGACTTCGGAAGGAGGGAGAAGGGAAGGTGAGAGAGGTGGATGAGTGAATAGCTGAGTTTGAGTGGGAGGGAAGGGGGAAGGCAGAAAGGAAAAGTTTGGAGGATAAGATAGGTGGCGTTTTCACAACGCCTTAGGCTACGTGGTCGTGAAGAATGGCTCTTGGGTCCGTGTTGAATGGGTTGTCTGGTAAGAGGCTCCGTGGGGCGTTGGGATTGGGAAGAGGGACGCTATGATGTTGGAAAGGACTTTTTGATGGGTCTTGGTGAAGTCAGTCGTCTATAGCAGGGGTCTCCAAACTGTTTTACAAGTGGGCCGCTTGGTTAATGAATTTTATCCTCGCGGGCCCGAGTACCGACATGAAAAACTTTTTGAAAATATAGGCGCACAATATAGAAATGTAGGCTATTTTCGTATTAAAAGTTGCTTTAGTGAAATGGGTAAATTATGATTCTTCCGGGATTTTTTGACATGTCCAATCTAACTTTTATTCCTTCTTCACCGAATATGAATCTAAATCAGAGATAAACAGGCCCTTCGAGAGACTCAGAGAGGCCCGGGCCACTTCCAGCTTTTGAAGCCCCTTACCGTAATAAAATTTTTAAAAATCCCACAAGGAAGCGTTTAAGCATTACGCAACACTATTTGGTGGTCAAGGTTCGCCAAATGGTTACAGCGGGTTACATGGGGGTGGGGGGTTCAAGCTTGCACTATGTAGCACCCTTTCATAAAATCTTTTGTCCACTTAAAGAAAATATATAATCCGAAAAAATGTTTTGCTTGCAGTGCTTTCTACCCATCCAATAATGCAGATCACATTGAAATGGCCCTCTAGAGAAAAATTAAATAAAAGTGAGTGCAAAATGAATAATTCTGTGCGTTGAAAGATCAAGAGAAAAGAAGGGGATTTAATTGAGGATTACGCAGGATTATATCGGTTATCAAAAACTGGAGCAGTTCGGTTACCTAATACTTGAACGTCCTGCAAGAACAAAATAAGAAAATCGTATTTTATAATTCATTTTGGCATGTCCTACTCAACATTCATTGCTGATATTTCGATGGATAAAATCTATTTGTAAGTTACATGCAATGTCACTTCAGCTTTTCGGAAAAGAAGAGTAACATAGGTTAAAATCGACATTTGGTGGGGCCCTCTTTTCAACGAGGGCTCCAAATTGCGCCTCGTGCGCCTGTGCATAATTCCCTATCTGAACAACTACCAAAATTGGGAACAGACAAAATCATCGAAAACGAATTCATAGAAAGCAAATTCGTCAAAAACCAATTCATCGAAAATCATTGTAATTATTTCAAAGGAGAAATATTAATGAAAATGATAGGGGGTTCAGGCCATAATTAAAATCAAGTTTAAATGGAGGGAAACAGCTTGAGATTTATATTAACGCTTCAGAATACTTAGTTTTAAACGGCAGTTGGAGTCATTACATGATAATACATTGATATCAATTGTATTTTATACTCTCGCAAAATGGTTTTAAGAGAAATAAATTTCTTTAAAAAACTCATAATACAGTTACATGTCTGTTTAATATGTTTTTTATTAATTAAGCTTTATAAAAAGCATAAAATAAATACAAGAATAATGAAAATAGAAAAAATATTAATAAAGGAGCGATAAAAACACCAAAACAGTGTACAAACCGTCTTACATGTAAAAATATTTACATAACTCAGTTACAATAAAAGAACAATAACAGAAAAATATTAACAAAAGTGAAATATATAAAAATCATAATTTTGAACGTTAGTTGGAAGTCATTACATGATAATACGTTGATATTAATTGTACGTTTTACTCTCGCAAAATGGTTTAAAGAGAAATAAATTGTTTTATAAGATGAAGTCCAATACCAGGACTAATGCAGGCTGGTTTCCCAAAGTTATGTCCCAAATTGATTACTTATATTGACAAGAAATGTTTCAGTATATATTACTCATTACAAGGAATTCTCATACCATAAATACCATTTGTAATTCATAGTTTATAAATGATAGAGAAAAATTTGAAAACAAATTAATAGAGCATTATCAGGTTTAGCATACTAAAAGTAATGTCAAAATCTCTTTCTGAGATTTTATTTTGCATGTATTTTTTAAAATAAACGAATTTAATAAATGTTACTGTTTATCGTATTATTATGTAATGACTCCAATTGACTTAAAAAGGGAAATGAGAAGGAATAATGTAGGTATAGTAGGTCTTAGTGAAGTACGATGGGAAGGAGAAGGCGAGATAAATTCAGACGAGTTTAAGATTATTTACTCGGGAGGAGAGAATAAGGAAAGGGGAGTGGGGATTATAATGAGAAAAGAGATAGCTGAAAGAATTAGCAAGGTAGTGACAGTTAATGATAGATTCATAGCCGTAAAACTTCAGATGGAGGCAGTGGAAATGCTTATAATTCAAGTGTATATGCAACAACTAATGCTGGTGACGACGAAGTAGATGAAATGTATGAACAGATTACGGAGATATTGGAGGAGGAGGGAAAAGGAAGGATCACCACTATAGTAATGGGAGACTGGAACAGTGTAGTCGGAGAGGGGCAGGAAGATAACATAGTGGGAAAATATGGACTAGGGAAGAGAAATGAAAGAGGGAAGAAACTTGTGGAATTCTGCCATAGAAATAGATTAATTGTAACTAATACATGGTTTAAGCATCACCAGCGGAGACTTTACAGATGGGGAAGCCCAGGAGACCAGAGACGATACCAGGTAGATTACATACTAGTCAATGAAAGATTTAGAAATAGCATTACAAATGTGAAAACACTACCAGGGGCAGATATCGATTCCGACCACAACCTTTTGGTGGAAAATACACAATGTAGACTGAAGAGCGTTAAGAGAAACAAAAGAGTTGACAAGAAATGGAACTTAGAGGAACTCCTTAAGAACAAGGAGGCTATCATGACTGAGCTGAAGGAAAGGTTGAAGGAGAGAGCTGAAGAAAATAGGAAGAATGTAGATGAGGAGTGGAGATACATCCATAGCAACATTAAAGATGTAATGGAAAAGAAGGTAGGAAAGATAACAGGTGAAAGAAACAAAAAAACCCTGGATCACAGCAGCCATCCTGCAAAAAATGGAAGAACATAAACACTGAAGAAGGCCAAAGAAAGTACAAGGAGTTAAATAATGCTTTAAGAAGGGAAAAAGATAAAGCTAGAGAACAGTGGAGGAATGTGAGAAAATTGTCAAGTGTGAAAGAATTTGTAGAACAGACCTCATGTATAGCAAAGCAGGGGAACTATTCAAGAAAAAGGCAAGTAAGATAGGACGTAAAGGAATCATGAACAAAGGTGGTAAAATAGTCTCAGAGCCAGACAATGTAAAGAACGTCTGGATAGAATACATTGAGGTGCTGTATGGCAAAGAAGGAAAGCCAAGAAATATTGAATTAAATGAAAAAGAGGATGTGGAAAAAGACCACCTAGGACCAAGTATTCTCGAGTCTGAAGTTAAAAGAGCAATTGATGACATGAAAAGAAGGAAGGCTGTTGGGAGCGATGATATACCAGTGGATGTTCTTAAAGTTTTGGGGTCAAAAGCAGTTAAGCAACTCACAAAATTCTTTAACCAAGTATATGATACTGGCATACGGCCTGAAGATTTTTTAGATGTTGTTGTGGTACCACTGGAGAAAAGGAACAATGCAAAAAGTTGTAAGGATTACAGAACTATTAGTTTAATTTCTCATACAGCTAAAGTTCTAACCAGGATAATAACCAAAAGAATTGAAGGTAAAATAGAAAAGGAGCTGCAAGATGATCAACTTGGTTTCAGAAGAGAAAGAGGAACTAGAGATGCTATAGGATGTCTCATACATCCATGATGATAGAAAGAGTGCTACAAGTCAATAAAAATATGTATTTTTGTTTTGTAGATTGGGAGAAAGCTTTTGACCGAGTGAAATGGGATAAAATGTTGGGTATTTTAAATAAAATAGGAATAGATTGGAAAGATAAAAGACTGCTTAAAAACCTTTACTTTGATCAAAAGATTAGTGTCAGGGTTGAAGGAGAAGAAACAGAAAGTACTTCAATAGGGAGGGGAGTGAGGCAGGGATGTCCTATTTCACCAGCGATATTTAATATTTATGCAGAAACAATAACAGAGGAAGCGTTGATGGAAGAGAAAGGATTTAAGATAGGAGGTGAAAGTATTACCACCATTAAATATGCAGATGATCAGGGATTAATAGCAGAAGACGAGAAAGAACTTCAGAGGATGACAGACTAGTGGAGGTTGGTCAACAATATGGAATGAAGATCAATATCGAAAAAACGAAAGTCATGGTGGTTTCAAAGGAACATAAAGAATTAAATATAGTGGTAAATGGCCAAAAATTGGAACAAGTAAGTAGTTTCAAATATCTTGGCAGTATTTTAGCGCAGGATGGAAGTAGTACACAGGACATCAGAAGTAGGATTGCAATGGCAAAAGCAGCATTTAACGAAAAGAAGGAGCTCCTCACAAGCAAGAAAATGAATTTAGGAACAAGGAATAAATTAGCAAAATGCTACATATAGAGCATAGCTCTTTATGGTGCAGAGACGTGGACGGTAAGGAGAAAGGAGGAAAAATATTTAGCAAGTTTTGAGATGTGGGTATGGAGGAGGATGATGAAAGTGAAATGGACAGAGAGATAGAGAAACGAAGAAGATGGGGGCAGCGATTCAGCTAAAACCTGTCTTTGGACAGCAGCATGATGATGATGACAATCTAAATCCTTCTTTGTCAATTGCCTCGCTCTCGTGCCAGTCTTCCGCGTGCTCGCGTGAAAGAAGCCTATATTGGTTGTAAGTTGTAAGCAAGAAGGAAGCACTCTTTTGTGGGTTATGTTTGCGAGACTGCAGTGGAAACGTCCATATTATTTCACCCCGTAGTGCCAACTTGGATAGTTAAACTGGTAAGTACTTTATTTCTATGGGGATTAAATTGATTAAATTTGTGTCAATCGAAGAACATTACGTTTTGTTTTTATTTCTGTGTGCTATTCGCCGAGAAATTCTGTATTAAAAATAAAGGCTATTAAGTACTAACAATCAAAATGAGAACATGTATATTAAATTTTAAAACGTAAACCCATATGGTTAATTTGAAAATCGCAATAATTAAGTACAGTTCTTTGTGAATAACAACAATAATTAACAATATTTTAAAAAGTATATTATATTTTTTATTTTAGAAATCCTTAACAATGAATAAAACGTATGAAGAATGGGAATAATTTTGAAACGAGAAAAAGTCTGCTATGACCGGGAATCGAACCCGGGCCTTTCACTTGCCGGGCGGATATTCTACCACTGAACTATCGTAGCAGATCAATATTCTCGTTTCTGAACGCGGATGTTTTCTTGGTTGGGACGAAGAATGTTGGCAGTATTATAAGAAAGTTGAAAGAAACCAGTCAGCTCGTTGCCAGATATGTTCCAAATCGTTATTATGTAAATCATCATCAACAGGTGGACTTCATCGCTATCTCGAACATATTCATGACATGAAAAGAATGAAAAACAATGAAAACAATGACAATGAGCAACGCCTACTACTACTAAAAAACAGTATGTTACAGTTCGTGAAACGACAAGATTCAGAAGAAATACTTGCAGCAGTAGATGGAATATCTATCAATGTCATCTCAAAAAGCGAATTTATTCGGGCGAGTTTCTTAAGCAAAGGCCTGCAGTTGCCAAAAAGTCCATCATCTATTATGGCATTAATATATAACTATTACAATAAAATAGAACAAGCGTACATTGAAAAACTTGGAGCTTTAAAATGCGAAAATAAGAAAATGAGCTTTTCTATAGATGAATGGACCAGTTGTAGGAACCGAAGATATATGAACATTCATGTATATTGCAATTAGAATTCATTGAATCTTGGCTTAATAAGAATCCGTGGAAATTGTGTTGCAGAAAGGGTGTTTTCTGTGGTTCAGAAAGGACTGGAGTCTTTCAAAATAAATCTTGAAAGAGATGTGGTTGCAACAACTAGTGATGGTGCAGCAGTGATGGAAAATTCGGAAAGTTATCACCTGCCATACAACAGTTATGTTATAATCATGCACTTCACCTTGCTGTTATAAAAGTGTTTATGTCAAAAAGTGTAAAGATGATGCAGAGGAAACTAATGATGGCAGTGGAAGTGAGTACGATGCTCATTTTGACTATGAGGAATGTGAAAACAATGACTCTGATTCTGAAAACCTAGAGTATGATCTGCAGGATGATGTCTCGGCGGTAATAGTTAGTATAGGAAAAATTGTGAAACTGTTTAAGTATTCTCCAGCGAGAAATTCACTTTTGCTGAATGAAATTGTCGAGAGTGAAAAAAAGGAGTTGTAAGTCATCTTGAACTGGAGAACACGTTGGAATACGTTAGAAAGAATGATCGAGAGATTTTTGAATATCACAAAACCATTAAAAAGTGAAGCTCACTTACTTATGGAAAGGTGAGTATTATGGAATTGCACAAGATATGTTAAATTGCTTAAAACCTGTGCGATTAGCAGTTGAGGCATTAAGCAATCATAATGCAAATCTTCTGACAAGCGAAGGAATTCTTACATTTCTTTTTAGTAATTTGGAAATACAGAATTCTGTTTTAAGCAATAAGCTTTTAAAATAAATTATAATGCAATTGCTTAAACGTAGGAACAAAGTATTAGTGTCGCTTATCAAATATTTAAACAACCTAGTTGTTTATACGACAACGGGGTTAAGGACGAGTTTTTTGTCATGGCGGATAAGAATGAAATTATTCAATTAGCGAAATCAGTATTGGAAGGATGTTTCAAACCAATTTATGCATCAACAGAAGAAATACAAACAGAAAATAATGTGAACATTGGTTTTATGGAAAACTCGGAGATGAAATCGGAACCGGATCTAAAATCCAAATTAGCCAAAGCTATATCAATTTCGACGGCAAAAGCGAAACCAGTGTCTTCAAACAAAGCATTGAAAGATGAAATGAACTTGTATGTAGCAACTTGTACCCTGACACCAAACTTGAAGATGCTTTTGGACGCACTGTAAATAATTCAACCAACATCAACACAAAATGAAAGAAATTTTTCTGCGTCAGGAATATTTGTAACGAAACAGAGATCAAGAATTTCGGACAGGGCAATTAGTGGTTTGTGTTTTTTTAAATTTCATTTTTAGAATGGTAATTTTTAAATATTATACATTACTGATGTTCTTTACTTTTGAGTATTTTATTATTTGGAATATATTTTGTGTTGCTGTCAATGAATGTCCCACTTTCCGACACTACAGTATCAAGAGGCATCAATGATATGTCAAATTATTGTGAAACTGAACTAATAAGCCGCTTAAAAATAGTAAACATGGTTTTTCTCTTCAATTGGACGAATCAACAGATGTTACCAGTTTGACAATTTTACTCGTTTTTGTATGATATATTGACGGATTGTCTCCTCAGGAAGATATGCTAATTCGTAACCCTCTTCCAAGCTGAACAACGGGCGAAGAAATATTTAAAATAATTAATATATAAATGGAAAAGCATCCAATATATTGGAGTTTATGTTGTCATGTATGCACTGGTGGAGCCAAGGCTATGGTTGGAAGTTTAGTAGGTGTAGTAGCACGCATAAAACAAATTGCAGCTCATGTTGTGCATTCTCATTGCTGTCTTCATCGCCAAGCGCTTGTGGTGAAACGGATGCCGCATGGACCCAAAGATGTTCTGAATGACGTGGTAAAAACTGTTCATTTTATCAAATCGTGGCCACTTAATTCACGAATTTTTACTTTATTGTGTTACGTTATGGGCAGTTTACAGAAAACATTTTTACTTCATACTGAAGTTAGATGGTTGTCTCCTGGAAAAGTTTTAAGCCGGTATTATGAACTGCATGATGAGATGAGAATTTTCTTATCCGAACGTCTACATGAATTAGCTCACAAATTAAATGATGTTTGTGGTTAAAAATTATGGCATACCTTGCAGATATTTTTTGTACTTAAATGAACTTAATGTTTCATCACAAGGGTCACACACAAATATTTTTAAGGTTCAAAATAAAATTGAGTCATTTATATTAAAACTCAACTTTAGGGAGATTGTGTTCCTAAAGGAAATGTATGTTTTCCAAAGTTATACGATTTCTTGATAACAAAAGATGCTACTCTCAATGAAATCGTTAAAAATGTAATCATTGAACACTTATCTGACTTATGTAAAACATTTCGAGAATATTTTCCAAAACCATTAGAAAAGTGATTGGGTTCTAAATCCTTTTTTTGTATCTGATGGTACACATTATTTATCAATAAAAGAAAGAGAACAATTAATTGATATTTAAGTTGATTCCACATTAAAAAGTATGTTTCATCAAGTTGAAAATATGAATTTTTGGATTCAGACTTTTAAGGAATATCCTGATATTTCAAAACTTGTTTTGAAATATTTTATGCTTTTGTAACTACATATCTCTGTGAGCGATCCTTTTCTCTTTATACGGCAACCAAAACTAAATACAGGAATAGATTGGATGCAGAAAAGGACATGGGCTTGCAAATAACACCAACTTCACCAAATTTTAATTTGCTTTGCAATGAAAAACAAGCCCATCCTAGCTACTAAATATTGCTATTGAATTGTTAGCGTGTAAATTGTTATTGAAATGTCGAATTTGACTATACTATTTTATTTGTTTGATTGTGCGAATAAAATTTATATTTGTAATATGACAATTTTCTTCTCCCATTATTTTTCGGAGGATTGTCTTAGGGCACCTCAATAATTTTAATTAGCTAAAAGGGCTCCACAGCCTCTCCAAGTTTGAAGACCACTGACGTAGAGGATCGTGTAACCTTATAGAAAACCCCAATTCGGGAATATTTCTTAATCTATTGGAACTTTTTTGATGTTGAACTAAAACAGCATATCGTAATTCACAAAAATGGTTCAGTGAGCTATATTTCACCGGATATACAAAATGAATTTATTGGGATACTAGCAAACCAAGCTCGTAATGAAATTATATCCTAATTTTAAAAAGCAACATATTATTCAATGCTTTTGGACTGCACACCAAACATATCTCATCGTAAGGAAATGTCCCAGATTGTGAAATAAGTGAGAATCGACAACGGAATTGGTATCTATAGAAGAAAGTATCACAGACTTCATTGCAACCAAGGAAAAAACGGGAAGTGGATTAGCGGAAGAAATAATAAAAAAGTACGAAAAGGATTGGATTGATATGCAAAACGCGAGAAGCCAGGGGCATGATAATGGAGCAAATATGCCAGGCATGTACAGAAGCGTCATAGCTGCCATTTTGAAAAAAAATAGATTAGCGAATTTTGTACCATGTTCACCTCACAGTCTCAATTTGGTTGGAGTGCGGCTTCTGTAAATTCTTCTATGAATTCATTATATGGCACTGTACAAAAAATGTACACTTTTTTTTCTAATTCCACCAGTCGCTGAGATATTTTAATGGGTACATTAAAAGTATCACTAAAAGGTCATGCTGATACTAGATGGTTATCAAAAGCAAATTCAATTGCAGCCTTAAATTCGCAGATTTCAGAAGTTACCGAGGCCCTGAAAAATGTTGCTGTTGCATCGAAATGTGCAGAAACAGTTACAACAGCTAATAGCCTTATTAAAAAAAATTAATTATGAGTTTTTGTGCACGTTATCTGCAAGGCATAATATCCTAACTCATATTGCCAGAATGAATAAAGCCCTACAAGCAAAAGGCATTATTGTTCACCAGGCTTCTAAGATGATCTACGAATTACGAAATACTTTACAAGAGATGCGTGGAAGCGATGGCGATATGGTAAATATTTTTACCGATTGTAAAATAAGGGCTGAAAATATGCAGAATTTATGGAATCCAGAAAGCTAAAAATTTAATTGCAGCAGCTTTATGAGTCGGAAGACGAAATTTGTAATTTATCAGCTGAACAATTTTTCAAGATACAAATAAAAGCCGTAATTATCAGAGTTAAACTGGAGATATGAAATTTTAAATGTGATATCTTCTGATTTCGATTTTCTTTCTAGCGATTTGTTTGTTAAAACGGTTACTGCTAATCTTCAAAAAGCAGCAGTGGATTTGTCTCAAATATGACAGCGATTTCAACGCTTCGGAAATTTCATCAGAGATTCAGAGTTTTAAACATCAGGCGTTAGCGTTGTTACCAAATGTTTTATCTGCAACTAGTTTGGACCTTCTCCAATTAATTCATGAATATAATCTGGCCGAATCTTATCCAAATTTAGAAATTGTTGTTCGAATATTTCTCAGCTTGCCAATGACTGTGGCTACTTGCGAAAGAAGTTTCAGTAACCTAAAAATACTTACAAACTTCCTTCGAGCATCCACGGGTCAGGAGAGGTTAACAAACATGTCCTTATTGTCAATAGAACACGAGGTAGCGAAAAATATTAATTATGGTGCAATTATTGATGATTTGTCTCATTAAAAGCGCGAAAAGTGCAATTGTAAATAATGGTCATACCTGATATGGTTTAATTTTTTCTGTGATTTTTTTAATAGTACGTTTAATGCGCACCTAAATATGCATTAGATAATTGTGTATGCAGAACTCATGACTATAACAAAAAAACGTGTTATTATTATTCTTGTTATTTACGTCTTTTCCTTTTTAACAAAATAACTACTATGAATACATACATACATACATATATATATATATATAAGTATATACAGGGGCGCAATTTTATATTCTTGCCTCCGAATTTTTTGAATTTTTCGAGTTGGAATTCAAATTCCAAAAATTCGAAAATTTCAAAAATCCGAAAAATTTCAAAATGCCGAAAAATTCGAGAAATTCCATAAATTTCAAAAATTCCAAAAATTCGAGTACGAAGGAAAGAAATTTAAAAATTTTATCCAGTTGCGAAAACAAAGTTAAGTTTTAAACTTCACTTTTTAATTCATTTAACTTTATTATATTACTTTTATTTTTCCATTTCTCATTATTAAAATTAAAGAAAAATGAAAAGTAAATTTGACGTATTAATTGTTTTAAAATGCAAATTATATACTTAGATAAAATGAAGTGTTTTATTTCTTTAACAAGAAGGCTGTCTTCGATTTGCGTCACATGTGAGACGCACGCCAGCTAGTTAGTGCTTCTCGTCATTGCTGAGAAGCACTATTATCTTCGTGATGTCCGTCCGTCCGTCCGTCCGTTCGCATCTATCAGGGAAGAATTGGCTGAACCGATTTCAACCAAATTTGGTACGTAGAATATTCACATAAAATAATGACCAAAGTGACATATTTGAACTGGAACTACTAAGCAGGGGTGCCACAATTGCAAAGTTTAACTTTTCGGTAATTGTGAATTTGGAAGGAATTTCAGGGAAATTTTGTATGAAGGAGGTGTGCAAAATAGAAAAACAAAATCAATGTTTTGTGTAGATATAGAAATCAGAGCTTCCACAAAGTAATAAAAAAATTTCCTTTTACACGTATTTGTGTTGAATTGTCAGAATCAATTTTAACCAAATTAAGTATTTATAATCTCATATATATATATATATATATATATATATATATATATATATATATATATATATATATACACACTAAATCATAATAGCATATTTGGACTGGATCAGCCAAAGAGTGGTGCCGCATTTTCAAATTAAACTATTTCAGTAATAATGGATTTGGAGGGAATTGGCTGGACGGATTTCAACGAAATTTTGCATATAAGATTCCTACAATCAGTGGCGGCTCGTAGCTAAAATTAGTGGGGGTGCTGCGCATCTTTTTCATAAACTGGGGGATGGCTACTGAAGTACTGACATTAAGCTTAAGGAATATATATTGTACTACAAAAATAAAGAAAGAATTAAAGAAAAAAGGACTCGTTATATTAAATGTTATCGATAATATCAAGTGGAAATAGGGGGTGCTGCAGTTCCGCAGTGCCTATACACGAGCCGCCACTGCCTACAATATATCATAATGAAATAAAGATGCATAAAGCGGAGCTAAAGAGTAGGCCTACCACAGCAAAAAGTTAAATGAGATTTCTTTTAAACGTATTTACAGAGAACTGACTTTTTATATATATATACAGGGTGTCCCAGAAGTCCGGCCTCATAGGTCAACTTTGTTATTTTGCAGAATATCTAAAAATAATAAGAGATCAAAGTTGTTTGCAATAGGCTATTTTTTGGGAGAAATGTTGTCTTTTTTCGTCTAGGGCCTTCCGTTCGATCGCTACTCTCTTGGCTCATCAGTGATTAAGTGACTCAGCAGAAATTCCTACGTCCACATAAAGAAGCTAGGAGCCGGCTATGGGAATAGGAGTTGCAACAAAAATGAATAACAAGTCCAAAAACTCAGGCAGCAGTGTTTATTGCACATTTACAATAAATTTTCAAATTGGTATCCATGCTGATGTACACACATTCTGATTCGTTGCCTCAAGCTTCTCCGTACACGTAGCAATGTTTGCGGAGTAATTTCTGCGCATGCTGCACGGATGTTCTCCTGAAGTTCTTCAAGGCTTCTTGGCCTGCTTTAGTAAACAACTGATTTCAAGTGTCCCCAGAGGAAGAAATCAAGGGGTCAGGAGAACGTGGCGGCCACTCCACTGGGCCCCTTCGTCCGATCCATTTTCCCGGCAGAAACGAATCTAACCATCTGCGCACCGTGTTAGATTAATGAGGAGGCGCTCCATCATGTTGGAAGTAAAACTTCAGACGCTCGTCTATGGGCATTTCGTCCAAGAAAGGCAGCAAATTGGTTTCTAAGAGACGAAGGTAAATCTCACCTGTCAGACGTCCATCTAAGAAGACAGTCGCAAAATTTTGTCACCAAAAATTCCACACCACACGTTGATCCGCGGATCAATTTGATAGTGCCCTTCTTGAACTGCATGGGAATTCGTCACGGACCAATACACAAAGTTGTGCCTATTTACAGAACCATTAAGATGGAAGCACGCTTCATCGCTGAACAGAATATGCCCCTCCAGGTTTCTCAGAATTTGTCGGGTTCCCTGAAATCACTCACAAAATTCCAACCGTCTGTCTGCGTCGTCTCCGTGCAGATGTTGAACGAAAGTTGTTTTGTACGGGTGGAATCTGTCCTTGGCAAGAATCCGCGGGACAGAACTTTTGCTAATCCCAATTTCTTGGGAAATTTTTCGGGTGGATTGTCAAGGACTGGCGGCAACTTTAGCGAGGACAGCCAGTGTGTCTTCAGCCCCAGTAGAACTTCGCGGCCGTCCTGCACGAGGCCTGTCATTCACGCTTCCAGTTTCGTTGAAGCGATTGAAAGCATTGCGTATCATTTTCTCTGACGGTTCCGGTTGCTCCGGATGACGACGGTGGTACTCCCTTGCTGCTCTACGAAGGCTCAAGCCGGGCAGGTAAAGAATCACCATTTCCGCCTTATCACGCGCTGCGTACATTTCTCCGCCTGAACTCCAGAACTGCCACTTGAAAACTGAAATTTCCGGTGTGACTGTCGCGTCTTCAAACAGCAACAATGAAAAATGAACGTTAAAATGAGGCGGCAACATCAACAATCACAGTTTCCACCGAAATCACCAGTAAATTAATTAATTCATTGTTAGGCATTAGCGGCCACACTAATGCATTTTAATGCCAGCAATTGATATCAATTGTTGTTGACATTTGTCAAATGCCACACTCTCTTTCATAATTCACACTTCTTGCCTCCTCACATAGCTCCTTTATGTGGACGCAGGAATTTCCGCAGATTCACTTAACCATGTAAACCCCTACTTTTTAAAAATATTTTAATGATATCATAAGGTTTTTGAGATATTGGTGATCCGCGTAAAAATTTTCATTGAACGTGATCCGTGGCATCAGAAAGGCTAAGAACCACTGCTATAGAGTCTCATCAATGAAAATATTTGCCATTATCAAAGTTGTGGACAATATAATTTTATTAAGTTTTGTTCAAAATATTTTTGGATCTTATGTGTTCTTCGACACAACAATTTCCTATAATCCTAACAACCAAAATAAAAACAAAAAAACCATCTCAATGGAGAGTGCAAATGTTAGCGTGAAAGGAAAACCAAGCCAACCCAACCCAAACCAACCCGACCCGATGGAGAGTACAAATGTGAACGTTGAGGAATTGTTCCGCAAAATTCCCTTTCCCTTAAACCCCTGCATTGAGGTTTTGTTGGAGTCCATAAAGGGGGCTGTCGCCCCCTTAAACCCCCGCATCCATCCGGGTTAAGTTAAGTGGTTGGGGGTTGGATTCGTTCTATTACCTCCCCCGTGTTGGATTGAGTGGTAGACACAACAATACAATAAAAAAATCATACAAATATGTAACAATTGTAGCTATATACAACTTAAAGCAAACAAGAATCCATAATTAAATATTTTGAAGAACGGAGGCGTATAACACAACATCCATATTTTTATAGAAAGGATTTTTTTAGGAATAATTCAATTGTTCACCTGAATTTATGTTCAGTACATGGAATGCCGCTAGGTGGCCGAGTTATTTACGATACTATGATAAAATTTTAGAATTGTTGATACCGTCGCCAACGCTGTCCATGGCAATCGACCGTTGCGTATCCGGAGGGGAAGGGTTTGGGAGTTAAACCCTCTTCCCCTCACGATTCGAATTTTTTTATTCCAGTATTAATTATCTTAAATTATCCGTCAGGATAATATGATTCTAACATTGTCATTTACGAAAGAAATCGTGGTAACTACTGGTAAAGATTATTCGAGTCATGCGAGGAAGTCACTTTTCTTCGTAAACTTTTGAAACTGACCAACTATTCATTGCACTACCTCCCAGATACCCATTGCGCGTAAACAGGAGGGAATCAGCAGGTCGTTAAAATTTTTAAAAAAATTATTAGAACAGTGAAAAATGAAGAGTGTTTCTCTAGATATTTTTGGGGTATTAAACAACTTTTAGTAGGTCGTAATAGACGTAACGTACGCCGCGAACTCCACTGTGATTTTTTGGGAGCAGAGCACCGCATAATTTCCTCATGGTCGCCGTACACTCAATAGGATTTAGAAATGGACCTGTCTGTAATACGCTGAATCGCCGGAGATCAGACATCCTGTCGGGGCTCGATGAAAAGAGGCGCTTTAGCGCTATGAGCAAAAGCTGACGACCGAACCTTATTCCCTTCGAAAAAAGGGCTTCTTTACTCATCCCCTTTTGATTATGGAAACTCGGCTTCGAAAGCGCCCCTTTCTAGAAGAGACTGAAGTCGCCGTCGAAATCTTTTCTGAGTCTAGCAACGGCGACGCGCATTGCCTCGGGAGGAAAGAATGCAATGGCGTTCTTCACGAAAACTTCTTAAAAAGCTTAAGGTTTCTCGACAGAATAAGAGAGTGATGTATACAAAATTCTTTCCCAAAGCATCCCAAAGATGAAATCACCAGCTAAATAGCGAAAGGCAGTCTTTGTCGTCCATTTAAGGAGGTGTTTTTCCACGTTTCGGTTTGAGAAAATTGTCGTTTACGATTTTCCTCGTCGACGCAGAGTGACAGCGAGTATTCTTTGGAAAAACTCCGAGGAATCCTTCGATACGGTTCTGGGAAGGTCTGGTTGGTCGGACGGTAATTTAACAACGATCCAGATCGGGAGGAAATGTTCCTCTTTTCGTCTTATGACAAAATTTCGCCACATCATTAGCGAGGGGTTATAATTTATTTCTATATTTCTTACGATTCATTCCTACCGTTATTTTAACGTATAAACAGGATGAATTCACGCCCTCATTTTAGTAAATAGAAACTTGTATATAACAGAAACACCTGTCAAATGAGTAAGGTTCGAAGATTAATTCTTTGACGTAAATCGAACGCAATCAATCAGTCCTAGTAAATTTTATGCTATTAATGAATATAAAGACAAATTTTCATTGAAAATCGATTCTCATCGGTTGTTGAAAACGTAATAACAGCATATTCTTTGCTTTGTGAATAATTATGGAGTTCTAATAATGCTGACATCGATGAGAAATTCATCATGTTGCAGAAGTTTACTTTATAATGCAATCAGTCAAAGGTATGTAAATTGATATACAAAAAGGAAGACGGATACCAATAAGAACATCGATAGAATGCTTCGTCAGTCACGAATAAAACCACAGCAACTATCCACGCGGCCATTTTTCTCAGCTGCTCAGCTAGACACAATTTAGAAGTAAAAACCTCACACGACCAACTGTTCCTCTGATGACCCTTCTCGTCTCGACCCACTAACGACGTCCAGCAGTCCACATGGCGTTCACGCCAGGTGACTCTTTACCCCCACCCTCGCGCACTTTTGGAGCTTAACTAATAAAAAAGAGCGCCAAACGGTCTTCCGCACTATGAGGTTTGTTTTCGCGTGTGTCCCTTATGTAGGGATTGAAGAGGGGTGCCCCATCTGAATCCAATTCAGTCCCGCTTTTAGGTTGGCGAATCAGCGGAATCAATCAGCTGGTTGCCACGATTGCCTCCCAACTTAACATCTTTCCACGTCTACCATAAGTTATTGATATGAGGAAAAAATCATATGCAATAGCTTCAAGGCGATAAATTAACCACCAGGCATTATCAAAGATCGATTTGGATGCGGCAAGCCATCGACTGTTTCATTTTACTATTAACTTACCGAAAATATTATAAATGTATAGAGGGGCAACTAGGGGGATGTAAAATAGCCTTATGCAGTAGATTGAACAGGTTGTTGAACTATTTAAGGAAGTCATTGATGTCAAATTTTGTCTTGTCGTAGATTCGAAATTGTTCATGAAAGTTCAACCAAGATTAGGGTTGCCAGACGTCCGGCAAAAGGAGGGCATCATGCCCTTTTTTTTCACTCCTCTGTCCTCCCGGCATTTCAAATTTTAGGATTTTGTCCGGCTTTTTCTAGGAAGTGAGACTGTGACTCCCTTGTCACACATACGACAATTCTGCGCACGTATCGAGTGTTATCCTTTTCTTTTGCTTCTTCGTTTGGAACTCTTGATTAGGTAAACCAGCAGTAGGACTTTTATGGGCTGCCATGATAAAAACATATAAACTGTAGAAGCGATAAACTTTTAATGGCGAACAGCTGCCTAAGTAAGCGTCTCGCGGCCTACTCTACAGGAGCGCTTCTTTTATTATATGTAGATATAAAGTTAATTTGTAACAAAAGTGTGTGCGCGCAACGTTGATTTTGAAATGAAACACGCTCTTTGTTTTTGCCATATCGTTTAACTCCGAAGTGCACCGCGCTTCTTTTTTTTAAAGTAACGATGAAACGTTACTTTGTAAATAATATGTATGCTCCCAGCGTTAATTTTCAAATGAGCCACTTGATTTGTTTTTGTAAAATCGTTTATCTCTGAAGTGTACCATTTATATCGATTTGTTGGTTTTTATAAGCGATTCGTTTAACTTCGAAATCGTTTAAAGCGAACTCGTTCAAAACGAGGGAGGCCTGTAACAGTAACTTTTGGATGCTTTTCAGTTATCAGTTAGCTAGTGCACTGAAGAGTCCAATCCTTTATTGTTCCCATTTTTAGTTGGAAAAAGATCCTCAAACTGAATTACTCTGGTACTTATGTAGATAACCGAAAATTACGATATTTATTTATCTAATATGATTACTAACGAGTAAAATAATTTCTTTTATTTTTGAATAGTGGCGACTCATAAATCTTCCAGAAACTCACCCCTCATTAACAATGGCATCACTTAAAAGGAAGTGTAAATTCTCCAGTAATCTAAAATCAAAGTTTCCATGTTTCGATATCGGTCGTAATGACAATGAGGCGAAGTGTTCTGTTTGTGACTGTTATGTTTCTGTTGGGATCCTTTGATTTGGAGCGTCACATTCAAAGTGAAAAACATAGAAAAATGGTAAGAATTTTGTCTTCGTGTGGAAAAGTGACATCCTTCTGTATCAAAAAAAAAATCGTTCAATATAAAAGCACGCGCCGCTGAGGGAACCATGGCTTTCCATACGGCGAAACATCATCAGTCTTTCAAATCTATGGACTGCACTGCATGTCTCTTAAGAGAATTATTTAAAGACTCGGAAACTGCTCTCAACACAACATGCGCAAGGACGAAAACTGAAGCAAGAGTGAACATACTATCGATTTGATTTTGAAGACAATGAGTGAAATATCTTGTTCCGGAGTTGCAACAGTTGCCAGCAACCATGACCCACTTAAGATCTTCCCAATCTTTGTGCAGAATTTTGATTTGAAAGAGGGTGGAATACGAACAAAAGTGCTTGAATTAACTGCTACTCCCGATGAAACCTCGAAGACCATACCAGAGTGTGTGTTGACGACTCTGGAGAGATTTGGTTTATCTTTGAAGTGTGTTTTCTTTACAGGTGACAATGAAAAGGTAAATTTTGGATGGGTGAAGAGAAGGAAGGGAAATAATGTTTTCTCACGCCTTAGGGAGATGCTGAATAGGAAAGTTGTTGTTATCCGGTGTCCTGCTCATATTCTCCACAACCGTATTCAACATGGTGCAGATGTGTTAAAAATTGCTGTGGAATCTCTCGTTTTCAAGATATTTAATTATTTTTCTGTATATACTGTTCAAACTGAGGCATTGAAAGGAATTTGTGAATTCATAGAAATTAACTATCAACCACTGTTATCTTCAACTAAGACCAGATGGCTTAGTTTAGCACCAGACTATTGAGGTTGTTTCCTGCTATAATCAGTATTTTCTGTCCCTTACTCGACCGCCAATACTGATAAAAACCTTTTTGAAAGTGAAATTTCTGAACTGTACCTTCGTTTCTTGGTCTCCAAAACAACACTGAGGCCGTAGAAAAAGAAAATAACTGTCTTAGAAATTTTCGCTTTACTTAAAACAACATAAGTATCTTTAAAAATAATGATTTGGGAAATTTTTTTGCCGTTATCAGTCAGGGAAATTATTGAAACGTTACAGGCAAAGGGTATGGGTGAAGAATGTCGGAGTTTTGTTGAAGAAACGCAGCTTGTTTATTAAGAATGTATTCTTTATTTAGAAAAGTGGATAAATCAATTTGAAGAATTTCAATGTTTTGAGTGAATGGAAATAGAGAACAAAAATTTTAGATATGAAGATATGATACCGTGTTTGAGTTATCTCAAGGAAAAGGAAATAATAATTGATGACGAGAAGTTACTTGATCAATATAACAATATGTATAGGTTATTCTTAGAAAACAAAGACGATCGATTCTTTGATTATCCCTTTTCATGAACAGTGGAGCTCATTTTTTAGAAGCTGCAATAATAAAGATTGTTATTCTGAGCTTTTAAAAATATGCGAATTTGTTTTTGCATTCAATGACTGATGCAAACGTAGAAAGGGTCTTTTCTCTAATAAATGATCTGTCGACCCCGGAGAGAAATAGATTTTCCGTGAAAACAATAAACGAAATTATTATGATCCAGTGTAATATGAGAAACTTCTCTTGTAAAGATTTCCATTCATACCTTCTTAAAAAGATAATTTCCTCTGAGAAGTATATTACTGAATTAATTTCATTCTTATTACATTTTGAGTATTTTGTTATTTCTATTGGTTCCTTGGTGAATTAATTTGTTGATCCTTCACCTTCCTTACTGCTCTTTTTCCTCGGAAGTGAATGTCCGGCTTTTTACTCCTTTGTTCTCCATTTTTACGCGTATGTCCTCCATTCTACCTTTGGACATCTGGTAACCCTAACCAAGATAGAGGAAAGGCGGTTGCAAATACATATGACTGTTTCCTGTTTGTAAAATTTATCGTCGAATTTAAAAATATTTTTCCCTTCAGAGGGATTTCTGTCCAGGGTATTTTTATTGGGACACTAGAGAATAAGTTAATGACGTCAAAGGAATTTAATTTTTTCTGCTTTGATGAGAATTGAATTTTTTACATTTCAATTAATTCAAACGCTTTTTAATGCTAAATGTTTGGTATACTGGAATAATTTTAATTGGGTATAGGAGTATTTTCCGGATTTTTGCCCAATAATAGAAACGAATAGACAATCAACGCGTATGTTGGTTTAAGATACGAATAGAAACAGTTAAAAACAAGATGGAAAAGTTCATTACATAGATGAAATACACAGAGATTTCAAAGGCGTTCTTTATGGGAAACATATGAAAATGTATCGAAAGATTGGGCGATTCTCGAATTTTTATCTCCGAAACTATAAATCGTAATTTTGTAGTTTTGCTGACTGTCTTGTAGTAAATGGTGTTCTCTATCCGAATAAAAATTTTAATTTATACCTTACAGATCATATAAGAGCATGGGAGAGAAATATGTGAATTCTTAACTGTTGGTTGCCGAAAGAACCGTCTTTGCCATCGATATAAACAAAATATGCGATGTTTTGCTCGGGATTTTCTTGAATTTTTATCTCCAAAACTATAACGCGTAATTATTTGGTCTCGCGGACTTTATTGTGGTAAATGTTCTCCTCTATCCGGATAAATTTTTTAATATACACCTTACAGATCATATAAGAGTTAGGGAAAGAAATATACGGTATTTAATTGTTGCTGAACGAATGCCATTTAACGAGATACGAGTATAAGTATATTAAAGTAATTATGTAAAGTGGAAGTTATAATTAACGGATTCATTTCAAAATCGCAATTGGGCGATAAATTTTAATAAGGATCACTCCTACTTAATTAAAATACGTCCAGTGGTTTAGGAGATGAAAGTTACAACAGACAGACGGACAAGACGTTTCCATAAGGCGTTCTGCTACGACCGCTTTGCTGTTAAAGAACGCATAAAAACCGTCAAAATTTCACAAAGAAAACGTAGGTGCGACATCAATTGCACAAACTTTCTCATAATTGGAAGCTTCTAGTTCATACAATAATGTCAGTTATTATACTATTAATGTATGGACAGTTTAGCCATAGATTGATAAACTATGACTGATGACTTTTACTTAAAATTCATCGTGTAAATCGACGTTTTTTAAAAATCGACCATGATCAGCTACCCCCGTTAACATCCTATATAAATAAGAGATTTCTTCAGATTATATAACATAAACATCAGTAAGATATTCTACTGATGGGCAACGACCGACTTCTAAATAACGTCAGCACCATTTAGAAGTAGGTCAGTGGTTGCCACCGCCTGCCACACGCGGACGTCAAGATAAAAATTGTAAATTGCAAAAAATGGTGTGTTGAGCACCGAAATATGTAGATAGGGTTTAAAAAAGTGCTCTGCAGATTTTTAAGTGTGTGTGTGTACCAAGGGTTCCTGACACATAGTAACTGCCACTAAACACAATGCATTGACGTGTGAATGTGTTCGATCCCAGGAAAGGAATAACATCACTTAAACCGGACTGAGTGAGCGTATGGATTAGAATTATTCTATTTTTATGGAGCTAAGGAGTTTTTTATAAGTTGTCCTTTAATCTTTATCTTCTTTCGAACAGTTTAGCCCTTATCCGCGCGAAAGCGGCAGACTACAGACACGGTATTGGAAAAACCACATTCTCTGATTCAGGGGAACAAAAAACGTGCATATTCATCAAACTTTCCCTGTATACTACTGCGTATGAAACAAAAATTAACATTTGACTAGAAGTATTGAAGTAACATTGCGCAGGAAAAGATGCAACCCTGTGGAAAAAGTGATTTTGCGCCATGATGTTTTTGAAGCGCTCTCACACGACATAAAAAGCGAAATATTTTTAATTTCCGCCGCCCCGCATTCAGCAAAGTTATCCCTCTAGTGCAGTGATTCCCAACGAGGGGGGGGGGGGGGGAGGGCACTGCCATTCTGCCATTTGCAGTTATATTTTTGCAGTGAGTTCTGAGATTTTCTATTTATAAACAACAGTTAATTCAGAATAGTGAATATGCAGTTCTTTTTATTAGAAAAGTAAGAAACTCCCACATTACACTGCCATGTTTTCGTCTTATTGCGCGAAGCTCCTTTGATGCTCTTCTGTCTCTAGGTTGCCAGCACCATCTACCAGTGCGTGACGTTTATTGGGCTGTTTTTTCTGTGTAGTTGTAATGCGATCACATGTTTACGTAACACCATGCCTGCGCGTGCGCTCTATAAGTTTTGAACAGTGAGCCGTAAGGCGTGTGCGTTCTTTGCGATATCTATTGCTATATTCAGTAATCCTCGTTTCCAACTTAAATAATTGTGTTAGAACGTAGTGTAGTATAAATGTGTTTACTGTTTACGTACTATTAAATCGATATCCCTTATTTGGAATGGCGCAAGCTAAGAAGAAATATTTGTAAACTCGCTAAATTTCCGTTTAAGGTGCTGAAGGATTTTGAAAATGGTTTCTTTTTTAGTTTTGTGGTTAGTCGCATTAAACTTCGTACCTCTATTAAATATTCTTTTCATTAATGGTATCCATTTTTATGTTGACTAATACAATGTAACTATGATGAAGTGACGTAACCTTTCGAGAAAGAGAGAGAGAGAGGAAGTCACGTGATCCCTCAGGAGAAGAGGAGATGGCCGTTGGAGACGAGGGAATTGGTAACCGCGGAGATTAGATGTAGTTTGAAAACAAAGAGTTCCATGTTTCTTCCAATAATGTCCTCCTTATTTTAATGTATTTTGTAGAGTAGTATTTGCTGCATCATCATCGTAAGAAGGTTGTTCTGTTATTGTAAGAGTAAGGAGACTGGATGCGGCTCACAAAACATTTTCATCCGGCCATTGTGTTTTAAAGAAAACACTGAAATTGTTTGTAAACATTGGCCGCTTTGCCAAACGATATGACGGCTTATGACAGCGGTTTCCAAAGATTACAGAGCCGTGCCCCCATCACTTAAGATAAAGGCATTTGCGTCCCCCTCTATATCATGCTCAGTCAAAATTCATAAACAATAACTACTGAACCAACAATTGCTATTCATATTACTACCACCTTAAGAAAAACATAGAGGACAACGAAACGTCCTATCCAATTGAAGGCTAGGATTTTTCTGTGCAACTTCTCACATTCGGAAGAGCTTTCCAAGTTGAGCAATAGCTTAGTCTATGATATATTTAGTTTTGCATCCGCAAAAGAGAGCTACTAACCTATTGCTCAAATTGGAAAGACTCTCTTCCGTATGTGGGAAGTTGCACAGAAATTCGTGCGGGTCGTATCACAGAACACGCACTTATTAACATTATTCTGGTAAAAATCATTTTTACTTGCCTTGCACGACTCAACAAATAAATTTTCATTGCGAATTTGATATTGTAAAAATGAAACGATTTAAGTTAAAATCTTATAAATATTTTAGAGTGCATGTGTGTATGTTTTTTATGCGTTTTAAGACCGTTGAAGCTATCGAATTCAAAAGTTCCATGGGCCATTCTATGGGCCAAAGGAAGAACTTGGTCTAGGTTTGCAGACCGTGGGGTCTCTTATACCTCATGGGGTCAACGAAAAATTATTTCCATAAGAATGCATGGGAAATGGTGTGGAGAAACCCCAAAATGCCACGCAGCCCTTCACTGATGTGGATATAAATATACCTAAATATTAATTTACGATCACGGGAAATGGCTTAGTTTACGCAGAAAAGACTGAATATTTTAATTCTGTTCATTTTTTTCGTATTACATGCTAAATCGCTCAAAATTTTCCTTAAAGCGCAAAATTTATCGGTTTAGATGGTCATTTTCCGGGTGGCAACAAAGCTAAATTTCTTAATTGTTGTCCTCTTCAAAGGGAGATAGCCACGTAGAGATTAACGCAAGGAAAATTCACGCCGTGGCGCTCCGTCGAGGAAGAATAGCCAACGCCAAGATAAAGGGTACAAATTGATTCATACCTAATTATAGTCTATATGAATACTTTTAAAGTTAGTCAAATGATTTTTAAAGAATATTGTTATATTTTACCATTAACATTGAAAGATTTATCGCAACATAAATTGATAAATCTACTTACATTTGTTTGGTAACTAAGATGTTGTTCACTGTTTACAGCATTGACATAATCCACATAATTTTATTGCTGCTTTAAAGGCTTCGGTGCATACATCCATGTGAATATTAAGTAAGACGTTAATGCGTAATTATATTAATGGTGAAACGTTACAATAAAATACATAAAATAGTAAATGGTAATGTAAACATCGCTTACATAATTAAGGAATGGGGAATGCTTGGTAAAGTTTTGATCTTTTTTGTATTATTTTTATTGTAATATGACATAAAAAGTGATACATCAATAAAAATAATAAATATCGTTTGCTACTTAAAAGAAAACTTTCCCGAGCGAAGCCGGGTTTTTCAGCTAGTCCTTTATATATATAAACATAAGAAGGTTGGGTAAAAAATGTACACCGTAAACCAGTGGTGGGCAAAGTGCGGCACGAGTGCCACTTGCGGCACGCCAAGCTTGTGGCATGGCACAAAAATTTTGAAACTTATGTACGTGAACAAACTTTATCAGCAATGAACCTCATGAAAAACAAACGTCGTACTCGACTGATGACCACCTTCGAACCCCTCTAATGCTAGAAACTACGATTTTGTACCCCAAATTAAAGGGTCAATCATTGAATTAAACATTTAATTAAAAGTTTCAAATCTTTTTTAATAAAAAAACAGCTCGCATTTCAATTAATATATGGTGTTATTTGAGGGAAATACAATTTTTAATGTAGTTTTTTATCACTATCGGATTTTCACAAAATTATAATATTTTTTGCTTCAAATTTACTTGTAACACGCGGCTATCTTTCCTTTTTGAGATTAGCATTACACACAAAAAGGTTTGTCCACCGTTTCCAACATTTTTGTATTCGCGCCGACCTTTCAAAGGTAAACAGGATTTCTCGGCACTTCCGTCTTGGAAACAAAGTTGTGAATATATAGATACGGGATCACAACGTTTGGACTCTTTTTTGGCAGTACAACATCATTTTATAATAATAAATGATTATTGGCACTATGAACTATCAAAATTTACAAATCGTCGATTTAACAACGTTTTGACGACGAGCCTAGCAATCTGTTGCTGCACTCCATGATACTGTGGCAACCAGTCTGAGAAACCCTGCGCTAAACTTTAAAATTAGTAATCTAAACATCAAGCAAACCATGAAAATTGGCTCAAAAATCAAACTTCATGTGTAATAATAATTAACCGAGATATTTTTCCTATTTCTTTGAACCTTTTAATTTTGATTTGACAATTACAAGCATAAATGGAATAGATAAAGGCGGGTCACTTTATGGCAACGCCTAATTTCAACAACGTTCGTATTTTTTCATTTAATGTTTACAAATGTCGACAAGTTTGGGTGACACGGGGAATGAGTGATGGAATAATTAGTTAAAACGATTTAGAAATTACAACTGCCTGATTCGAAACGAAAGGCCTACTCATTTCGGATACCTGTGATGACACAAAAGGAGAGGATTTACTTAATCCCTCTTTTCAAATTAACAGAACGAGGCAGAATAGTCGGCAAGGTAATTAGCGCCTCCGAGTAGCACGAACATGTGCCTTAACATCCTTTGACACCTGGCGCTAAACGCCTACCTCCTTTTCTTAAGCTAGCATTAGGTTTCCTAGGGTATAGAGTCCTTCGGGTATATCTACAAGAAAATTAGCAGCTCCACGCGTTTTGAATTTAAAGTTCGAATTTGGTAATTTATTAGCCTTAAATCACGTATTTGAATGGTTTTAGTGATAATTGGACGATTTGCATTCTAAAAATACATATTTTCCTTTTATAGATAAACAGTGGCGACTCGTTAGGTATAAAAATCGATTTGACCAAGCACGAGAATCTGCGGAAGATTTCAGGAACAGCCCCGAATACTGAAATAATACAAAATATTTACTGTATAAAATCCATAGAGTAAACGAAAAGATTTGTAAAACCTAATGAATGACCATAACCAAAGCGTTACTTCACTATTAAAGGATTTGAATTGGGTATCTTTGGAGGAGCGATAGTTTAAGCATTATGGGGAATTACAGGTCGGAAGGCATAGAAAAGGATGTTTTTGGTATAGTTGTAGCACTAACATACATAAAATACGTTAGATCGATTTTGGAGAGAGCAATATCGATGCTCGTTTTTTATCCTGGGACAATCAGGGGTCGTAAAATGAGAGTCAAACTTGGGAGAGAAAATTGTAAGGGACGTTTTGGTATATTGAACTAACTGCATCAACCACTTTGGTGAATTGCGGAATAACATGTAGATGTATCTTAAGATGGCGAGAATTTATTATCGGTGGTTAGTAAACGGAAAATATCTACTGCTACTTAAAGAAAACGCCAAAATTCGGAAATTGCATATGTCCACGCTGAATTATGGGAATTGCACCCGTAAACGCCAAAAATACTGCTTATTGCGTCTTTCAACCAATTAATGAATTTAAAATACGATTTTTTTAACGCTTAAAATTTCTTAAGGTAGAAAAGTCAACTTTAAACTATTTTCTGATGTATAATAGGATAATTCTAAAGCCGTTACCGATTCCGTCAGAATTACTTAATTTTCACAGTCAATCTTTGGTTGGAAGACGTACTTCTCAATGTCATAGAGATATAATACCGGCGGAATCCATCCACTTTCAACTCGAAAAGATTTCACTTTTCCCCTCCCCATCTATGTCTCCGTCTTAGCTTCTACGACAGTTACCATGGTAGTCGTGATCCTTCGATAAGACGTCGGGACGGAAAGTGATTTCCCGAGCGACCGATGCGCGACGACAATTAAAAAGCAACCGAGTTCTTGACCGCGTAGTGCAGTGGCACGCACGACGCCAACACGCGCACACGCTAACGCTAACCGTTCCGTCGCCGCAAGAAGCGTGCACGAAGCGCGAATGCCAAAATTAATCAAGATCGGGACGCAGTGAGAAATTACGTGAAATAATTTTATCCCTTCCCAGTCCGGTACGAGTGAGTGTTTGCCCACCTTTGCTTCGAGTAATTTTTCTATGAATAATCGCCAAAGGATGCACGAAATGTTTTGATTTTCGGTCTGCCAACTATTTTTTGCTGTCACTGACGACTATTATCTAATATATATATATATATATATATATATATATATATATATATATATATATATATATATGTGTGTACTTTTGTAATTTTCATTCGTAAAACCCCGGTGATCTGTGTGAGGATTAAAGGCGTTTGAATTTTTCTCGATAACACCTACATAGAGCTTCGTTTTTGTTTAAAATTTCTAGTCTCTTTATAAGTTTCTTCATTATTTTTAATTAGCTCTTTAAGAATACTATAATTCCAAATACAACCGTAGTTAATATTTTCATTATTTTTTAGTATGAGCATATGATTCTCAACATTTAATAAAACAATTTTTCTATATAGTTAACGTCTTCAGTCAGATAATGCGACATGTGAACTTTATACGTGAAATATTTTACAACTATTTTAACAAATTTTGCCTTTAAAATTTCGTCCTTCGTATTAACCAAGTTTTTCAATTTTCCTAGCCTACCCCAGATCCTGTCAACCTAGATAATCGGGGCTCTTTACCGTATTCTTTATGTTACCACATCAGGTTGTTTTGTTTTCTTCGCTTTATGTTGTCGTTCCCGCGTATCGAAGATATACAGATTACTTTTAATTACATTATCTGACTTTTAAGATTTAGTTTCACAGGACTTTTATTACGCGCAAGACAAATCGATGTATGGATGAAGACGGACTGCTCACGAAATATGTCGATTTAGGGATACGCTCATACTGTGTTGACGGAACATTTCAGCAAAGTGACAGGGCTGCGTTTTTCGGCATTTGCTCGCACACGATCAGATGTCGTCGAGCGACGGCGGAAAAGTCCTGGGCTCTGACGAGTGCCGGTTCCTTTTTCCGAAAATATCCCCTCCCATGTCCCATCAGCTGCCGAAACGCGAACAGTTGTGCGACATTTCTGCATGTCGCAATAACATACAGAATATATTTAGTATTATTTACGACTACTGGAGCAGCTTATCGGGATCTGCGACAAAAACATGACACTATGCTGCATGAATTTGTATAGAGACGTATCTTACACTAAGATCCACTTAATCTTCGAGAAAAACGATACATCGATTTACGAAGCACGTTTTTCTCGCGGCATTTCTTCGACGAGAAATCGTTTGATCGTCGAAAGAGAATACTTTTTACTATATATCGTACATGGAATAAGTGTGATACCAAAATTTTACAATTTAACATGCTAGTTCTAAATTGGTTTGATTAGGAATATCTCGTCGAGTGGTGCGAACACTTTGTATGCGCGGCACCCTTTCAAAGATAAACAGAATTTCGTGACAACCCAGCCTTGAAATAAGGTATATTAATAATAATAATATAATAATAATATTTTTACGTTCGAGTATTATAACCTTTAGCGGAAGGCAACGGGAAACCACCGCTGGAATTATCCCATGTTATGGTGCGGAGGAATTAGAAATATCATGATTCTACGCAAATTAAATATTCCGGAGTTAAAATAGTCTCCCGATCGGATATCCGGGGGAGACAGTTTACGAAGAGTCTAGAGAATAAAGCGAAGTCAGAGGAAGGAGAAAGATTAAGGATAGGGACCTGGAATGTAAGGACGTTATTAAGAGCTGGAAAATTGGAAAATCTCAAGAGAGAGATGGAGATAAACAAGATGGACATTATTGGGATAAGCGAGGTGAGATGGGAGGGAAATGGTGAGTTGAGGAGTGACGATACCAAGTTATACTATTCGGGGAATACCAGGGGGAGAAACGGGGTAGGAATGGTAGTTAATAAGAAGAATGAATCGAGTGTTACCAGGGTCATTTATGACAGTGATAGAATTATTGGACTGAAATTAAATGCTAAACCAAAGAACATGCTAGTCATCCAAGTGTACATGCCAACCGGCGACAATGACGATGGGGAAGTGGAGGAAGTGTATGAGAGAATAAGTGCCATACTGGACCAGGAAGGAAAGGGATGCTGTAAAATAGTGATGGGAGACTGGAATGCGAGTGTGGGAGAGGGACGAGCCGATGGAGTTGTGGGGCAGTTTGGGCTGGGACAGAGAAACGAAAGGGGAGACAGACTTATCGAGTTCTGCAAGGAGAGGAACATGATAATAACCAACACCTGGTATAAGAATCATAAGAGAAGGCCATATACATGGAAATCGCCAGGTGACATGCACAGGAAACAGATATACTATATATTGATAGAAGGAAGGTATAAGAACGGAGTGAAAAGAGTGTGTGGGCTCCCAGGAGCAGACATAGCAAGCGACCACGTGCTGCTAATGGTGGAAATGAAGATCAAAATGAAAAGAGTTAGAAAAGCATAGATGGCTAAGAAATGGAATCTAGAGAAACTGAAAGAAAGGCAGAAAGAGGAAATCGGTTATGATATGGCAAACCAGATGAAGAGAGGAACTACACAGAACGAAGGAGTAGAGGAAAAATGGAAGAGAATTAAGAATGGAATAGTAAATGTGGCGGAAAGGGAAATAGGATACAGGAAAGGCAAGAGAGCTAAGAAACCCTGGGTAACAGGGGAAATGATAGCAAAGATGGAGGAGAGAAGGAGATACAAGAATGTAAACACAGAGGAGGGGAGAAGGAACTACAGGCGGTTGAACAATGAACTGAGGAGGGAGACGGAAAGGGCGAAGGAAAAGTGGCTGGAGGAGGAGTGCAAGGAGATACAAGAGATCGAGAAGAGGGAAAGGTACGACCTAGCGTATCAGAAGGTCAGGAGTATTACTTGGGATGGACAGAGATCTGGAGGAGGAGGCTTAAAAGAAATTGAGAGCAAGGATGGTAGGATATTGAAGGAGGAAAGGGAGGTTATATCTACATCTACAAGTTACCCTGCAATTCACCAAGTTGGTGGGTGGCAGGGGGTGCAATGCACCAAATCCTACCTTAAGATTGTCTAACGCAATTCGAAATTTCCTATTGTGATCTCGTATTGTCCTCGGAAAGAACGAGCATAGATAACGCTCCGTCCTACAATCGATCGTCTCGATCATTTCTACCTATATACGTTGGTGCCACAATTATTCCCACCACCTCCTCTTTTAGACTTTCCGACCTATATTTCTCCAGGAGTTTCAACCTTGAGTCCAATCTACGGTCCTCCAGTGATACCCAGTTCAAATCGCTCAATAAAGAGGTGACGCTTTCCTTATGTTCGTACTTTTGTTTTACAAATCTGGCTGCTCTACGCTGTACTCTCTCTAGTTGAATTATGTGTCCCTTCTCGTACGGATCCCATATGCTCGCTGCGTATTCCACTTGCGGTCTTACCAGTGATAAGTAGCATGTTTCGCGTACTTTCTCTGTAGTGTTTCGTACTATTCTACCTATGAATGCCAGTTTATTGTTGGCCGCACCTATAACTCGACGAATGTGCATGTCCCACGAAAGATCTCGACAAATGGTTACTCCTAAATATTTTACATACTCAGCTTGTTGAATGCTCATTTCATCTATTTTATATTCGAAATCTAAATCTTTGTTCTTACTTTTCCAAAACGTGACTGCGGCACATTTAGTATAATTAATTTCCATTTGCCATTCTTCGCACCACGCTGAAATGGCTCTAAAGTCTTCACGCAGTGACTGATGATCCTCCTGGTTTTTTATTTCTTTATATAGAACGGTGTCATCGGCGAAAAGCCTAATTTTACTACGAACAACCGAGCAGATATCATTTACATAGATTAAGAAGAGCAGAGGGCCCAATACACTTCCCTGAGGAACACCCGAAGTAACTTTAACGGGGGACGAGTATTTCCCATCGATGACAACTATCTGTTCCCTATTCGAGAGGAAGTCTCTCACCCAACCGACAACTTTCGGATTGATATCACATTGTCCTAACTTCGCAATTAATCTCCTATGAGATACTTTATCGAACGCCTTCCTGAAATCAATGAATATGGCATCGACCTGAGTATTTTTCTCTCCGCATCGCAACAAATCGTCCACAAACAGGCCGAGCTGCGTTTCGCATGATCTACCTCTCCGGAATCCGTGTTGGCATCCGCTAAGCAATGAATGACTATCTAAATAGCGGATTACAGAGCTAAAGACTATGTGCTCAAGTATCTTTCACGATAATGAAGTTAAGGATATCGGCCTATAATTTTCGGGGTTCTCTTTGTCGCCACCCTTATGGATGGGCGTAACGTGTGCCCCCTTCCAATCTTTAGGAACTACTCCTTCCCTAATGGATTTCTCGAATATAATTTTCAAATACGGCGCGATTTCAGCAGATAATTCTTTCATTACACGCGCTGTAATTTCCTCCGGTCCAGGAGATTTATTTGGCTTAATCGAATGAAGTTGGAGCGCGATGCCATTTTCCGAAAATACCAAATCTTCCATCGAATCACCCTGATGCAAAGGAATAGGGGTTTCGCATTCATCGTCATCACGAGTAAAAGCTTTCTGAAAGTGATGGTTTAATAGGTTTGCTTTATCCGTACTATCTTGAACTACGTTTCCCGTTTCCGATCGCAGTGACGCAATAGTGGGGCCCCTATCTTGAACTTCCCTGACGTAAGACCAAAATGCTTTCGGGTGCGTAGATAAACGTTTAGCCTTTATTGAAGGAAATATTACTGTTCGTTCATAATTTATTTATAAGCAATTGACTTAATATGATGATTGATTCCTTGATACTTTCATCAAATCGTAAAGTCGTTGTACTCTTTGATTTTCCATCGCGAAATATTTTTTCCGGCTATTAACAGGTTAGTACAATCATGATTTCTTTCACTGGTACAGTGATGGCGACTGAGGAAATGAATTCATAGAAAATTGTTGAAAATATTCATTGGCCAACGCCGAAATTACAAGCTACAACTACATTTCGCAAACAAAATCATTATTTTGGCACACGCTGCAAGATCGCAAGATCAACTGATGTTGTCTTACTCATGAAATTACTTAAAAAGAATACCGATGTTGCCTCTTAAGCTAATAGTTTGTTCTTTTCCTTAACCTGTTTCAACCTGGATGGTTATCCTTCTGGTATCTTATCGAACGAAAATCGTTTGGCAGTTTCCTCAATGAAATCCTATCAACTTTGTTTAGATAGAAGTTTCTCATAATCTTAAAATCAGTTTTGAGATGCATCTCTTTAGTAATTATTTGAAATCAAATCATCTTACAATTAGTTATTTAATTCAATTGGGTTAATTATCAAGAAAGGTTTTATGTCTGAAGGTACGCATTCTACTTGGAGGTAAAAATGATGTTATTCTTAATTTCTGTAATATTTATAAAGATACGATCGAATTGTTGGATCTTTGAAGTAAAGGAACTTTGGGAGAAACGGGAGAACTAGCATGGAAATTTTGTGCCGCCAGTATTTTCATATTTGTGTAGTTGTGCCGCGGAATGAAAATGATCGGAAAGCACTGGTTTAGGGCAAATTTTATTCGGAGGAAAGAATTTTGCGATAAATTAAAATATCTTTTTTTGGGACAGTATCATTTGAGCGCTCTGCGGTTACATTCCACGAAAAAAAAGAATTCAACTCCACGAGTTGGAATATCGATTATGAAGCTGAAAACGACTTTTCTAAACAAAAATGCTTCTAATTTTAGAAAAACTGAATGATTGCTTTATTAAAAACGTAAAAAAACGTATGGATTCCACCTCGTGTCTTGTATTCAATTAAATTGACAATTAGTAAGTATCATTGTGCCCATCCGTCGGTTTAATCAAGCAGTTATTAACTTTAGCACACATTAAACTTCATGGTTGAACTTAGTTGTCACGTCCATTTTACACGCGGAAGGTCCTCGGTTCGATCCCGGGCAGAAGCAAAGTTTAACTTAATCACTCCTGCTTACTTTTGATAAAATTTATGCTAATGAACGATAGAAAAAAACAATTTGTTTGATTTAATGAGTAGAATCCTTCTTGGAACGAGAAAAACTCTTCTGTGACCGAGAATCGAACACTTGCCGGTCATAGAAGAATTTCTTCTCGTTTCAAAAATATTCCCAACATTACAGCTTATGCCTGTCTGCATAGGATCTTAAAATCACATCATTCTTCAAGTAGAATCGTGTTCGCTTAGGAAGTGGCTATGTTACGTTATGTAATAAGTATCCGGAATGTTGCGAAGCATGGAGAAAATTTTCTAAAAGGAAATTTTTTCCTAGTATTCCAATTTTTAGGCCTGTTACACACCGAGGCTTAATAGGTGAGTTAAGCCGTAACCGAAGTACTAGACAGTTCCATACATATTTCTGAGTAAATAAGACAATACATTTTTTAAAATATTGTATTTTGATGTAGATTCACAGATTCATCTGATGCAGAATTTTAGGAAGTAGCAGCAATTTTGTGACACAAAAAGACAGACAGACAAACGACTTTATTTAGGGCGAAATTGAGACTATATAGTCCCTTATTACATTTAACCCTTTCGTCATATAAGAAGAAGGGTAGAAAACTGTAGTCGAGCCACAACCAAGTTATTGGGAGTATATGTTGATGAGAATATGAAATGGAATAACCAAATTAATAATTTATCAATAAAATGAAATAGAGCACGATTCAATATGTCATTACTTGCAGCAAAAACTAGCATGCTATTTAGATTAAGAGTGTACTGTGGCTAATTTTTTTATACTAAAATATGGCATAATATTGTGGGGAAATGCTTCTGGCTGGGAAATTATTTTTAAAATTAAAGAAAAGTGCTACATATAATGGGCAGCTCAGGCTTCAGATGTTCCTGTTAGTCAGTATTTAAAAAATATAATATGTTAACTCGTCCATCATTCTATCTGTATGAGCTAATAAGCCATGTCCATAGGAATCAAGATTAATTTTAAAATCTCCAGTTTGAGCATTAATGTGATACAAGAGACTAAAAATTAGTTATGCGAAGAAAAGAATTTAAATCTCATTCGTAAATCTCCAAAAATTACGTTTTAATGTGATTTTTTTCACATTTTCGCGCATTTTATTTATATTGGGCCACTGTTGTCCCAATTGTTGAATTCTATTCTTGGCCTCATAATAAATGCATCAATTTACTGCTTTAACACGGGTCAGACTTTTATACATGGGTATAACTTATTTACTAAATCTTTTAAGTAATTAGAGGGAGGAAGGAAAAGAGAATGGGAATGAGCAGAAATTGAGAAAGAGGAAGAGGACGTAGCATTTGTATAGGATTAAAAGGAGTTGCAGTACAAAAATAACAATAATAAATTATAGTTGATTATAAAAAATATTATACTATTGAATCATGCGCCATTGCCAAATGGTGGGAATTTATAAAACTAAATATAAGGTCACGTAATTTTCAATGGATTTCTGTAACTGATAATGCAGCAAATATTTCGAACCGAATTTCACATAGGATTGAAAAAATAACATTTTATGACTTTTATTTAAATTTCTTTAACTAAAGTGATTTTTCTGGAAAATTTTAAAAACTAATATAGTTAAAAGAAAAGTGTGATATTAATATATAAATAAAACTCATTGCAGTTCATGTATTTAGTTAATAGTAAGTAAGTTACTACACAATTTTCCTTTGATGGTAAATTGACAGTTCGTTCACATTTTATCCTGCTATTTACGAGTTAATCAGGGTAAAATAATTCATTTATCAAGTTAAATTCAATACGTTAAAATAACTTATAATTTGCTCAAAGATTTCAAGTAAATTTCAGTTACTTCTTTATTCATTATATCTAATTATTTCGATTTTCCACTTACTTTCAGCAAATATTTGTATAATCATTTGACCTCTCAGCAAATAATTATTTGAACAATATAATTAAAACAAAGATAACTTTCAAAAACAATGATTTGATTATGCATGAAAGCCAAACCAGATCATATGATTTCTTACAGATTTTTTGTCGAAATCATAAATATTTGGAATACTTTTATGATAATCCCCTCATATTTGACGGGAAATTACGCTAGTTTGTATTGTAATAATCTAAAAAAATTCATTGAAAGAGTGAAAGATTTTTGTTAACAAATGTTATTATTCTGTAAGAAAATATATGGAGAACAATTTTGTGGCTTTGATTTAGAGGATAATTTACAAGTCAAGTCTCTAGAATGCTAAGTATATGCTTGTATGTAAGTTTATGTTGAGAAATAATATATGTAAAACTTGTATAATAAGGTATGTGTGACATCTATTATAATTATTCAAAGTTTTAAATAGCAATGAGGACATATGTGAAATGAATATACATACTATGTAACTATGTACTTTTGTAACATAGGCTTTAATACAATTTATGTTTCCCATTCCTAAGTTTTTGACGTGACACTTATTTATTGACAGACTTGCACAGCAACTATTTAAATGTAATGCGTAAATAAATTCTATTCTATTAGAGTCTAATAATAATTAGACTATACTGAAGACACGATAGCAACTGAGGAATGGCAATGGCGTAGAATGCGAGCGGAGGGAGAAGACAAGGAAGCTGCGCTGTTAAAAAAGAGCCCAATTTACAAACTGAAGCTGACTTACGTATGTTAGATCAGCGTTTTTCAACCGCCGGTCCACGGTCCAGTATTGGCCGGTTCGTGACAGTGCGTTTTTCTCATAAAGGCTTGCGTTTTCAGTTGTCAAAGTGTAACACTGTCAAATGATTGGTGGTTTAAAATTGATTTTACTGGTCCTTTGTGGATTATTCAGATAATGCAACGGTCCGCGGTAAACTTTCTGTTATTACACCGATCCGCGATGAACTTTCAGTTGAGAACCGCTGACTTAGACGACAGAGCTCGAGTTATCGAAATCCATAGCTCGCTCAACTTACACAGCTTAGCTCAAGACTTAAATTTAAACACGAGAAATTAAAAAAAAACGTAGCACACTCAGCATGTGTGGGATTTCTTGGAGAAACAGAAAATCGAGCCTTCCGTAACATCGCACTATGCTTTCTTTCCGTAGATAATTTGACCCTTTCAGTCAAAATATTGAACCAAATTTGCGAAATTTCCAATGATTATATAAATTAGTGAGCATAACGTCTTTTTATGAAAATTCGTTCGAATTAATCATCCCATCAGCAATCTACTTGAAAGAAAAGCCGTTTAGGAAAATCTGAAAATAGAATAATTGGATGGGCATGGAGGAGCAGACGGACATGGAAACAATATCATGCTCGACAAAACATCCACTAGAACTCACTTCAGGCTCAATGGAAAAATGTAATGTAACGGATTACCTTTAACGTGGAAGTTGGTCTTCTCATAAACTTTTCAAAAAATTGTTTCCGCCCGGGCTCGAACCGAGGACCTTCCGCGTGTAAAGCAGACGTGATAACCACTACACTACGGAAACCACGGACAAAAACGCCTTGTTTTTATTCAATTGCAATTGAAAGGGCGAATTTCAAGATTAGAAGTAAATATCTCGCTGTAGAAATACATAATTCCCATGGATTCTTACATAACGCTAACAAAAAGGAAAATTATTTTAGTTTGTGAGAGTAGCATTGACGTTATTTTACTAAAATTGATAAACTAAATAAAAATAAGGAGCCTTACTAATTATAGTTTCCGTAGTGTAGTGGTTATCACGTCCGCTTTACGCGCGGAAGGTCCTCGGTTCGAGCCCGGGCGGAAACATTTTTGTCCACAGTGCCTGTTTCGTAAGAAAAACTAGTTTTGGTATTGCGTAGTTCATATTTAAAAATTCATGACACATTTCCCTATCATTTTTTATTTTCCATGTGTGTAGTACAGATAACTATAAATGGGACTTCAGATCGAACTAATTTTGCAGTTAGTTTGTTCAATCTCCCACATCGACAATGTACAAGGCGCGTCGTGCTATACTTGGAATAATAGAACAAGATGGAAAAGAATACTCCATAAATGGAATACACAAAGATTTCTCGAATTTTTATCTCCAAAACTAAAATTCGTAATTATATGGTCTCGGGAACCATCTTGCAGTAAATGTTGTTCTCTATCCAAATTAATTTTTGAATCTATACCTCACAGATCATATAAGAGCATGGGAGAGAAATATATGGATTTTTAATTATTCTTTGCTGAGAGAACCGTCTTTGCGATCGATGTAAACAAAATATGCGATGTTTTGCTCGGGATTTTCTCGAATTTCATTCTCCGAAGCCATAACTCGTAATTATGTGGTATAGGGAACTATCTTGTAGTAAATATTGTCCTCTATCCGAATAAATTTTCTAAAGTATACCTCACAGAACATATAAAGGCGTGGGATAGAAAAACATGGATTTTAATTGTTGTTTGCTGAGAGAACCGCCTTAGAGATCGATGTAAATTTGATGTGATATTTTGCGCAGGATTTTCTCGAATTTTTATCTCCGAAACTATAACTCGTAGGTATGTGGTTGTAGACTTTCTTGTAGTAAGTGTTGTTCTCTATTCAAATAAAATTTTTAATCCATACCTTACAGATCATATAAGAGCTAGGGAGAGAAAAGTTTGGTGTTTCATTGTTGCTTGACGGATGCCATTTAACGAGATACGAGTATAAGATTATTAAAAATGTAAAGTGGAAGTTCTAATTGACGGATTCAGTTAAAAATCACAGTTGGGTAGTAAATTTTAATAACGATCACTCATACTTACTTATATCCGTCCAGCGGTTTAGGAAATGATGGTTACGACGGACGGACGGACTAGACGTGCCCATAAGGCGTTCCGCTATTACCGCTTCACTGGTAAAAATCGCCTAAAAAGGAAGAATTTCAGTGTTTTATTAACCTCCATTTAAGACCGCCAAAAATAAATTTCTTCATAAAGTGCAATAATTCATTCAGTTACCTAAAACTGAAACAAAGTTAACTACTTAATTGAAGAACTAACATTTTTATCGTCGAAGGATTGAGTAATCCGGCTTAAATACCTAAACGATTTAAATATGTTTTTAGCAATATTTTTTCTATCTACACGGGAAGCTTAATTTCTTTCCCCACTTATTTGATTTCTTAGTGTTCAAAATGTCCCACACAATCTCATGGAATTTGGGTCTGATCGAAAGAATCGAGCGAATCCTAAGTGTACTGTTAAGTTGCGGGATACTTCTGTCGGTTAGTCAAAACTCATTCACATGTTTCCGTAGTGTAGTGGTTATCACATCCGCTTTACACGCGGAAGGTCCTCGGTTCGACCCCGGGCGGAAACATTTTTGTCCGCGGTGCCCGTAGAAATCTATAATAAAAATAAACGATTCCACCTGCACCATAAATCAGAATTTATTATCTCCATTAAAATATCTTATTTTCAATTCGTACGGATTAATAAAATCGTAGCACTTGATCGATTATTCCCTTTTCGTGAGTAGTGGATATCTTGTTCGCTTCGCACGCGGAAGGTTCTCGGTTCGAACCCGATCAGAAGCACTTCTTTGATGGATTAAGATGAGTTAAATTCAACCCGTTGCTTCGTTTTACTCGACCGCAAACTTTTTATTCGGCTAGCTGAGGAATAGAATGCTATCTAGTTAAGTAAAAAAGAGCGAGCTACACTGGCAAATATATAAAATGTAAGCGAAGGAAATTCTCCAAAGCCAGTCAAACTGATAAAACCCGGTTAAAAGGCCGGATAAAAACAGTGGAACCCGGATAAAAACCGGATAAAAACCCAATACGTATTTCGGCTACAAAGTAACCATCATCAGGGGTTAAAAAACGGGGGGAAGGGGGACTTGAGAGAGGGCAACTGAAACCAAGACCAGTGGCACGCTCTCAAGTGGATGTCCAAAGCTGTGTCTGTGTATTTATACCTGGTTGGTGGGCAGGGAGGGGGAGAAGAAAAAGGGGGGGACCTAGATGACCTAGGTGATGGGAGAAAATAATAAACAGCGTTCTTTTTAAACTAACCTCCCCCCCTTTTTCTCCCATCACCTAGGTCATCTAGGTCCCCCCTTTTTCTTCTCCCCCCCCCCTGCCCACCAACCAGGTATAAATACACAGACACAGCTTTGGACATCCACTTGAGAGCGTGCCACTGGTCTTGGTTTCAGTTGCCCTCTCTCAAGTCCCCCTTCCCCCCGTTTTTTAACCCCTGATGATGGTTACTTTGTAGCCGAAATACGTATTGGGTTTTTATCCGGTTTTTATCCGGGTTCCACTGTTTTTATCCGGCCTTTTAACCGGGTTTTATCAGTTTGACTGGCTTTGGAGAATTTCCTTCGCTTACATTTTAGAATGCTATCTGTAACATTTTGCACAACACAACATAACCACTTATTGCATTGGGTATTTAGGTATTTTTATTAAAAAAGCAAAGATAAGTCATCACTAAGTCATTAAATCTCTTCGTCCGTTTTGTGTATAGAAGTCTTCCTACCGGTTTTTATTATGTATACTAGAGTACTTGCCCGTCAAATATGAAGGGTATGCGTGAATTAAGTATTAAGTAAAAATAAAATTGAAATTAAATATTAATGAAACTAACTTTTGTATGCACTGAAAAGTAATCAATAGAAATAAAACTCACAAAATTGAGTGTTCCAGAGAGTAAAAATAGTTTTGGGCTAATAGAAATTTTATAACAAAGAAATACATTACGCTATAGAATTCTTGTATTCCCAAAACTATTTTTAATTTATGGAACATTTAATTTTCTCTCTCTCTCCGTTCGCTCTTTCTCTCTCCTATCTTTCTCTCGTATTAAAGCATCATAAAATTATTCCAAAGATATTTGATTTCGTTATGAAAAATCAGTAAAACTTGCTATGATCAGGTCTGGCTTCCATGCACAATAAAATCAGTGTTTTTGAAAGTTATCCTTTTTATATTGTTAAAAACTATTATCAGTGAGACCAAATTATTGTCCAAATATTTTCTGAAAATAATAGTAAAATCGAAATAATAAGATATAATGTATGAAGAAACTAAAGAAATTTACTTGAAATATTCGAGTAAATTATAAGTAATTTAAAACGTTTAGAATTTAACTTAATAATTGAATTGTTTTACTCTTACGCGTAAAAACAGGATAAATGTTAATGAACAATCAATTTACCATCAAAGGAAAAATGTGTAGTAACTTACTGTGAGCTAAATACTTACAAGACCTGCAATGAGTTTTAACTATATTTTAAGATCGTAATTTTTGTTAACTATAGTAGTTTTGAATTTTTTTCAGAATATTGGCTTTCTTTAAAGACATTTACATAAAAGTCTTAGAATGTTATTTTTCAATCGTATTAGAAAATCGGTTAGAAATATTTGCTGTATTATCATTTAAAGAAATCCATTTAACATCCAGCACGTTTCTCAGATTTTCATACCATTTCTATTTAATTAACACTGAATTCAGCTCATTATTGAATAGTATTTCAGCTCTTGTGGCATTCCTTCTCGTAAATAACGCAACGAATGTTGTTTGCAGAATATCGTTTCCCTCTCCTTCCATCTTTCTCTCTTTCTCGTATTAAAAGCATTCTATACGCGCTTAAACTTACAAGAGTTGAGATAACAATAGGATTTCGAGGTTTAACAATGTAATTGGTAGTCATGGCAACATCCCTTTAAAATGGCAAAATTTTCCCAAAATATGTGAATTAAACGTTTAACATGAGTAATTTCGAACTGTAGGCAAGATACGAATATCGTAGGTTAATTCTTTCTAATTTTAATCTCAGAAAGAAGAAAATCCTGCACGTCGAAAAGTCGATTTTACGAATTATCTTATGGGGAATGCAAATCATTGTCTGGAGTGAAACCCTGGATGTTTTTCGTAAATTCTCCTTCATTACAGCATTTTCATATCCAAGTAGATTATCTCTGACGAAATTAAAGTTTATATTTGCATATTTAATCGAGTTATTCGGGTTTTAAGAGCGTGACATGGACCTACTAACCAACGGACGGACCAACATAGCTTTTTATTATAAGGGGGATGCATTGGAAATAAATAGATTTCCATGTAATGGAAGTCTTGATTACTCAATATATTCTGTCGCTATATTAGCCGAATAATGAAAAATTAAAAATTAAATTTTCAAACCGCATTTATTGATAGAAGGATTTACTTTCTAAAATTATGAGTCCACAATGATTCTTTGGCTTGAACTTTTTTCTCCCATAATCAAAGCAGAAAAATTTCTTCTGTATATCAGCTTTAAATATTCTAGATCTTTTAGTCTTAACAAATCAAAACTTATACCATGCTAAAATATTCAACTATTCTGTAGAAAGGATAAATATATTTTGATCACAAGGCCTAATACAGCTTTGTTAATTACAAAAGTGCGTAAATGGTGTAAATAATAAAAATATATTTTTTATCATTAAGATTATTAAAAACTAAATTCCTTTACAAATAAATCTTGTTAAAAGAATGTTTTTGTCAGGGTTGGAACCGAGAACCTTCCGCATGTAAAGCAGATGTGATAACCACTATACTACAGAAACACCACTCACTACTAATTTCAGATATCTCTAATCAACCGGAAGTAAATTCGAGCAGGAGAGTCGTTTTTATAACGGGCGAGGTACTTTGAGCTCGTGGCAGCAGGGGAGGGAGTGTGATGTTGCCGAAGGGGCCGAGGGAAAAGGCAGAGAGACAGTGGTTGTGATCGATGCGGAGACGTCGGTGATCTGAAATTGGTTGTGGCCCTTTTTGAAAACCGCTACATTATAAATTTATCAGGACTCTTAGAGATGAAGCAAGACAACGGTGACCAAAATCTGTTCCAAACAATCTGAGATTTAACGATTTAATGAAAATTGTAAGTTTTATGTTCCACGAAAAACCAAAATTCTATTTTGCTGAAGATTTTCGACAGTGGCTACGCGTAGCAAAAATGTTTCCCCCCGGGTTCGAAGCGAGGCCCTTCCACGTGTAAAGCGGATGTTATAACTACGTAAACATGCTTATCAGTTATAGAACATCTTCAATCCAATAGAAAGGAAGTATTCAAACTAAAGTTTCGTTTTTATTAACATGTACGACACAAGTTAGCGATCAACTAAAGTGATGATTTTTCAATTTAAAACGTCAACGTACAATAAATAAATCACTTTCGATGGACAAAAATGTTTCCGCCCGGGCTCGAACCGAGGACCTTCCGCGTGTAAAGCGGACGTGATAACCGCTACACTACCGAAACACGTGAGAGTACTACAGCTGTTCTGGATTGCTTCTTTGTTGGAGGGCTTTTTCTCCCTCGCAGGTTTCTGCAGTGTTGGCTGGTGAATGAAATACTCCCATCCCTCGGTTTACGAAAGCTCGATTTACGAATACGAAGAGCTAATATTTTTAACTATTTTTCTATTTACGAACAGCATTTTTCGATTTTACTAAGATAATTTTCGCAAACCAAAAACGCGGAAGAGAAATTCAAATACATATTTTAGTTATTTACTTTAATTATTTTAATTTTCATACCTGAAGGGGGGCGTTTAAACAGATTCCTTGGCTACGTCACTGATACTCAGGTAAGGATTTATTTTTAAGAGGGGTTCGCGAGATTTAGATTTTTATGTAAAGGGTTCGCGGGATGAAAATGTCTGGGAACCACTGCCATAGACGGGGCACCTGCTGTGTTAGGCGATTTCCTCCTCCCCCACTTTTCCTATCGCCCTCAGTACGCCACGACCCAGGACGACACGCCCTGAGTGTACCTGTCTGCTTTAGGTACCCTAAGTACCCCTCAGCTTACTAACCTCTCCTTTTTCCATCGGTTATGCCGAGTGTCAAGACTTTCGCGCGCGCTTACGAGTTGTGTCTGATCTTCACCTCAAGTACGAGCCTACGGAGATATCGCCGCTTACCATTCGGTGTTCGATTGGACAGTATTATACCAGGCAGCTGAAGACACTATTCGATGTTCGAGTGGACATTATTATTCCAGCCGCCTGAAGAGATTATCCTACCTATCTGGTGTAATATAACTGACTTTGGCCAAGAGACAAATTCCGTCTCGAATTGTTTTTCACAGTTAAATTTGTATTTCTTTAGTGTGCTTATTATGTAAAATTTGGTTATATTCAACAGAGTGTATGGTTCTAATTAAATAAGACCCTTTAGCATATAGCATATCAGTTGATGTTCTTGCATCGAAAATTATGGTTCGCTGCAGTATGGTTGACGATTGTGAGACGGAGGGGTGGGGATAGCTCAAGCAATCTTAGGGCAGAGGTGTGCAATCTTTGTCCGATGGCGGGCCGCATTAGTATTTCCGAGTGTCTCGGCGGATCGCATTTAAAGTCACGTTCGTTTCGATGGGCCGCATTTAAATCTCACGTCGTTCTATGGGCTGCCGGATTTCAACACTTAAAGAGGTCGAGCGGTATTCTCTAACATGAGTCGGAAAAATTGTTACCGTTTGAAAAATAAAAAAAACAGGTTGCGAGTAGATTTAATAAATTAGTTGTTGCTCTGCAAATAATTACACAAGTACTTTTCATTTACAACAGTTTTACCGAGAGTTGCGAGCGAAATTCAAGGAGCGTAACTTTGTCCTGGCTGGAGCGAGCAGCTGTTGGTGCTGTTACTACAATTTTGGATGGGAACGACCCAAATCTGGAAAAGAATAGGCAGTGTAAAACTCGCATTGATGAAGAAATCCGATTGAGAAGCAAAACAAACTTCCATTTTTTCGTTTTTTCGTTCATCAACTTCGTCTTTTCAACTTCAACCATCAATCTCAGGAACTTCACGTTCTGCAATTTCAGAAGACGAAGACGTCGCCGATCCGATAGAAGTTTCTGACAGTAGTTTATCTTCGTTAGCATAACTTTTATAAAGTTAACTAGGGTAATTGCCCGTTGAATATGACGGGATTATTGAAGTCGACACACTGGAGCTAAGCTGTGTAAGTTGAGCGAGCTATGGATTTTGAAAACTCGAGCTCTGTCGTCTAAGTCAGCGGTTCTCAACTGAAAGTTCATCGCGGATCGGTATAATAACAGAAAGTTGACCGCGGACCGTTGTATTATCTGAATAATCGGCAAAGGACCAGTAATTATGCAAAAGAAAAAAAGCCTGCAAGTGAGAAAAAAGGGTATTTTTAAGCGTTCTTTTATGGGGATTTCTATAGAGCGTTCCAGCGGACCAACGGACGGACGGACAGACGGACGGACGGATGGACAGACAGACGGATGGATGGACAGACGGACGGACGGACCAACGTACAGAATAAGGATATCATGTATATAATGAATTAAGTTTTTTATGAAAACTTGCACAAACTACTGTAATAATGTTTGCTTCAGTGATTTTATGATAAATAAAAAAATAAATTATATTTGAGATTTTATTTTAAATGGGTGATTTTTTTTGGGCTTAGGAACCGATCGTAACTTTTCCCGTATAAATGAATGGAAATAGGGTTTTTTATTTACGAATTTTCGCATTACGAAGGGTTTTCGAGGAATGAATTACGTTCGTATACCGAGGGATGTGTGGTTTTTACTATCTGAGGGAAGTATTCCGCAACCTAACCAAAGTTATCCCGACCCTGTCAGGAGGGCACACTTACGAATTTAGGGACATTTAGGGATAATCCTTATTAGCCTACTTTCCAAAAAACGGAAAGTAGTCTAATGAGATCGCCCAGGTGTCCGTGTGCGTGTCCCTAACATCTTCTTCATGAATGAACCGATTTCAACTAAATTTAGTACATAAAATCTTCACATAAATAATTAACCAAAATGGCATATTTGGACCGGATCAACTCAGCAGGAGTGCCACAATTTCGAAGTTAATATTTTCAGTAAATAAATTTGGAAGGAATTGGCCAAACCGATTTCTACGACATTTTGTATGAAGTAGGCGTACAACATAAAATAACAAAATCAAGATGTTTAATACACATATATAAAGCAGGGCTGTCACAATACAAGGCATAAAAACAATTATTTTTACAAGTAATTGTGTTGAACTGTCCACATCAATATTAACCAAATTTAATACTTATAATATACACATATATACAAAACCAAATTAGCATATTTAAATCGAATCAGCCAAACGGGTGCCACAATTACAAATAAAACTCTTTCAGTAATTAATGATTTGGAATGAATTGGCTGAACGGATTTCAATTAAATTTTGTATGTAAGATTTGTGCAACATATCATAATTAAATGAAGATGTTTGAAGCAGAGCTAAGAGACAGGGCTACCACAGTAAAAAATTAAATAATATTTCTTTTACACGTATTTCTAGAGAACTGACCGCATGGATGTTAACCAAATATGTTATATAATCTTCAAAATTATCAATAAATAACCAAAATACCATATTTCATCCAGGTTGACTAAACAGCGCTACCACAATATCAAGGTTAGAATTTTTCAATAAATATGAATTTCGAAAGTGTTGGTTGAACAGATTTCAAAGAAATTTCGTTTTTAGGACGAGTATAGAATGGGAAAACGAGATGAATACCTATGTTTATAAAGGATCAAAAAAGCAGGGCTACCACACGATGAGGAAAAATAATTTGCTGATTTCAAAGCAAATACATAAGTATATGATTATACTACGGCGAATTTGACGAAAAGCACTTCTGTGAAACCTGTGTACACCCCTACTTGCTATATATTAAAATTGTATTGAAAGGAAAATAGGCTGATTAGTTCTTTCCAGAACTACTTGTTTTTATTCAGTTCATCACTTTTAGTTTTAAAAAGTAATACTACACTCGGGAACTAAAAAAAAATTCCTTAGTGTTATGCACGAATCCATGGGTATGATGTATTTCTACAGCAAGATATTCACTTATAAACTTGAAATTCGCCCTAACCATTTAATAAAAACAATAGTCACGGTAGTGTAGTTGTTATCAAGTCCGGATGGTCCTTGGTTCAAGCCAAGCCCGGGCGGAAACATTATTTCGTAAGAAAAATTAATTTTAATACTGCGTACATACATCATATTTAAACATTCATGATATATTTTCCTATTTAATTTTATTTATATAGTGTTTTATTCGGGGGAAATTAAATTGCTATTACTACTTTGGCACACTGCTAGAGCAATTTTCGTCCGCAGAGCAGGACAATATTTAGCAATCTTGCCGCATTTACTATACATTGATAATTGTCTTTTTATTTCCCTACTTATCCTTCGTTTAATCCTTGGAGTGCTTTTTAGAAGATAAAAAAATACTTTGGTTTTACGCAGTCCTTTTCCTAACTCGCTGGGACAGGTGATAACCGACAACGGAATCACAAATAAAGAAACCAAGCTCAATTTACATCGGAGTATTGACAAGCGCGCGATGCAGTTAACCTTGAACCGTTTTCATTCCATTGTTCCCCACCTCTTTTTATCCTTTTCCTAATTCCGTTTCCCCTTCTTCACCAACCTACTACCTCCTCATGATAGCGCGTAGTTTTCGATCATCTCCGACGCAATAACCTCCCGTGTTACGCAATTGCCGAAGGGAAAATAAAACGAATAAAAAACGCTTCCGGAGGTAACACACACAATTCGTTCGTCTCTATTGCCTCCTGTATACTGTCACTCTCAATGCTATAATTAAGGATTGTCGGATTATCACATTTGCCTCTGAAAAACTCATTCCTTTTCCCTGATAGGGCTTATTGTTAGGTTGAATTTTTTTTCTACATTTTTTGTTGGTTATACATGAAATTATTTTTACAATAAAAATTTATTACAAAAATAGGATTTTTCTGGGGTTTTAACTTTATTTTTTAACTTTCGGCACAGTTATTGCAATAAATTTCGATTGGAAAACTACGTCATATACTAGCAACATCACATCTAACAAAAAATTTAAAAAGTAGAATATTGAACCTGTTCCCACAATTGTTTCATAGATGGAAAATTTGCCTATCCCTATACCTAATTGAAATTATCGACCGCCTCCTATTTTAAAGGTGGGAATGGGAATCGCTGAAACACGTGCGTGTGCGTACGCACATTGGAAGACAGCGTCACGACGATAAAATAAGAGAGGTCGACTGTGATAGATAGTGTTATCGAGGCCCGTTTTTCCCAAGGCAATCAGAGATCATGGAAGGGTCAAACCTGGTAGAGAAAATTGTTAGTGTTGCTTTGCATCACCTGCCACCTACTGCTTTGGTGGGCAGTGGGGAAATATATGGTTGTAGATTGCTCAAATAACATTGAGAAATAAGATTGTTCCAATAGCCATAAAAATATTTGTACAACCAGATACTACATATCAGCCGCCATCAGTGGCGATCCTTGATGTTAATCCTTCTCCAGGAAACACGAGCGTGGAGGATGAGGAAAGAAGCTTCAATAAATGTGCCGCTTGTTGTTAAGGGCCTCTACCATTCCCTATCCTCCCACACTGTGCCTCGTACTTCGAAAACATTCTTTTAGACATTACATCGGAGTGGGGTTTTCCTCTGCAAGTTCCAATCCCATCATCCACCCCAATCTCGAATTCTATCCACTGTTCTTCAGTCTAACTTAACAAGGTATTTGAGAAAGGTCGAAGTGAATCTACAATTCGAACGTGTTGACATCGTTCGTTAGAGGTCAATGCTGCTTCATATCTATTATTATTATGAAACGTTTATAGTAACAGTGGATAATTATTGTTCCCTGGAAATAAAGACTAATCAGAGCTTAATACAATTTCAGTTTATTTCAAATTACCGAAGACGGTCAAAGAGAGACGTTTCGCCAGCCGTAATAGAAACGAAGCAGTGTTGAAGTAGTAAGTCCAATTTTCATACATATTTCAAGTTTATATCTTTTAGTATTAATTAAAGTCAAGTAATTTAGTTTGGCGGCTTTCTTCGTCATTATATTAAAAATGCCGATTTATATACTATTGGGTACTGGGTTCGATTCTGAAGACAGCAATGTCCACCATCTGTATAGATATGGAGTATCTGATTTTGTAATGAATTAGGATAAAACTCAGCAGCGCCTAATGGAATGTTATTTTATTTTCTTATCCCTTATATGCAAACTAGTGACCATAAATTTTAATATATTTTTAAATTTAATTGTATTTTACGAAACCTCACACAATGTCTAAATTTTTACGCTTCTGCTCGTTTTCCATTTCTCTTTAACCCACACGTCTTCCTCCTGCAGTCTTACTCCTCCCTTAGTTTATATCACACTTGTCTGCTTCCCTCCCCATGCTCTCCCTTCCCCCCTCTCTCTTCCCCTATCCATTTTCTCCATCTTTCTTCTCATTCCTCCATCCCCTGTTTTTTATTTCTAACTTTTTCGTATTTCTTGTTCTTGCTGTAAATAAGGACAATTTTGGTCATTATATTTTTCAAAGCTAGCATCAAAATAATTCTCTGAAAAAGCATTGAATTGTGCATTTTACCGTACTTTCCAGAATGAAAAATAAGCTTATTGTTTCGTCGTTCAGTCTTTCTGTTCCCCTATTAACTTTTGAACCGATTGACCGATTTTATATTATTTATCCTTGGTTCGACTGCAGGTCGAATATGCGTCGTCTGTGTGGGATCCCTACGAAAAAGAACTCACTAACGAGAGAGAAGAGGTTCAGCGCAGGGCAGCTAGATTTGTAAAGAGAAATGAAGATAATAAACACAGCGTAACATCATTTATAGAAAATCTGAAATGGACATCGTTAGAGGAACGTAATCTGCAGGCTAGATTTAAATTGCTGGAAAAGTTTATGTCGGAGGGACTAGCGAATGAGGTAGTAGGACTTATCAGAAGCCCGACGTATCTCGGAAGGCAGGACAACGAGGATAAGATTCGCGAGATTGTAGAACGGAGCGATATAGAGGATCGTTTGTCCCTAGGACGATAAGAGAACATAATAGGAAAAGGTAATGTAGGAAAACTAGGGACCTTTGGTGCACTGCAACCCCTGCCATACACCAAAAAGGTGACTTGCAAGGTATCATGTAGGTGTAGATTTTCGTGGTAATTGGTGGATATCTTTGACCACTGAGGACGCCCTGTCTAGGAAAATGTTTTTCTTATATTTGAAGGCGCGAGTTTGATTCTAGAAATTTTCCTCTCATTCAGTTAACATAAGAAATGCGAAATCCACCTTGCAGTGCCTTTTTCTTTAGGTGTTAAAAGAAGGGAATCTTACTATTGGCGTGGAGTTTGTACTATTTTAGCGAAAAGAAATAATGATTTCAATTTTTAATATAGAATTTGACTTATTGAACATATTTATTCAAATTCCACGTAAGAAAGCGCAAGTAGAAGAAAATGTTTCAATTTTAACATGTATTTCTATTCAAATGCAAAATAAAAGATGTATTAAAAACTAATATATTAAGTATGGCGTCCGCGAGATATTATTAAACGTCTTTCAGTTATAGCGAGAGAGACAGTTCCGTTGCTTAAACGCGGTGAGTGATCAAGAGATCACGAGCGCGCTCGCGAAAGCGAAGAGAGATCGCGTTGGGATTCGCGATTTACGAAGAGGTTGCGCCGGTACGCAATAATATCCTTTATCCACATTTTATTAAATATTATGTATTTTCCTATCCTAAAAATTTTTATTCGTAACTATCGAGCATAAGTCTTATTAAAATAATAAACCCTCTAATGAACTGAATTTAAAGAATTTTTTAAATAGATTCTTCATTTTTATCAACTGCGTTGGAAACAGACTACAAACTAAAAAAATCATATGAACATAGTCAGATCCCACTGAAACCATTGAATTAAAGATTTCACAATAATTTTGCTATTAATTAAAATTTAATAGTACTCCTTTCGTCAAGACAGCAATTGTTAAAGATTCCAAATTTTTCTATTTATCCTAAAAATTGCCTACATTCATGGTAATTTGGAGTGGTTTCAAATTTTGTCATAAAAATAATTTACCTTATTCTTTCATATACAAAATAAAGCTATTCCCGGGTTAATATCTCAAATTTAACTAATCTTGAAATGTAATATTGAAAACCCATACATGATTTCCATGTATTTCTTATGGGGGATATGAAAAGAAAGAATGACATAAAAAATGAGCACTAAAGAGGTCAAATATTGGAATTTGGATAATGCTCTGTAGTTTTATCTGATGACCGATCATTCTACCAAATTTTAGGTCAGTAGCAGGAGCATGTTCTTCGAGTTACAATCGGCGCAACCGGCCGACGGGTTCCTTTTAATATCTTTAATTATGGGTCTGGGTTCTCAGTGTATTTTTTGTGTTACCTATAAAAAATTCTAATATAGGGTATAACCGTTACAACACTAATATTTTAGCCTTAAATATGTGTTAAGTTTATTAACTTGAATATAAAATTTTGAATATGAAAATCCGAATTTTTATACATTACATCAAAAACGAAAAATGTGCCGAATACTTTGAAATCTTAAAAATGTTACTGATCTGCAGCATGTATTTAGAAGTATCAATAAATTAATATTCTCAATGAGAATCACGTATTTATTTAAGGTGGATACATAACCTCTAAACGAAAATATCAAAAATAAAAGAGTAACTATATTTCATTATTTTTTACCGAATTATTTTACGTTAAACGTAACGGAAAACGAAATGTAGATTTTAGCGTAACGAAAAATGAAATCGCTTTTCTGCCTCTAACGAAAAACGTAACGAATCATTTTTTGGCCAGTACTGGTTTAAACTAAGCATGATTGATCCTTATCATAATTTAGCCACGTAGGTATTATGATTTGGAACTGCATCCATCAACTAGAACTTGCACTTTACATAAACACTTAAATAAACTCGCGTCTCGTAAAATGGCATCTGTCAAGCAACAATTAAATACCATCTTTTTCTCTCCCTAGCTCTTATATGATCTCTAAGGTATCGATTGAAAAATTCATTCGGACAAAGGACATTTGCCACAAAAAATTCCGCGAGATCACATAATTACTAGTTATAATTTCGGAGATAAAAATTCGAGAATCTTTCGATACCGTTTCATACGTATTTCCCATTAAGAACGCCTTTGAAATTTGTGTGTATTCCATTTGTGGAGTATACTTTTACATATTGCTTTAGATGAATTTCGAACGTTTTATTCTAATTTAAGGATCGCATAGATAATCAATATGATTTCGTAACTTTTATCATTAACGATCAACGAATCACCACTGATATGGGTCCATTTTTTAGCTGGCATGCACGAATTCTTTATTCAAAATTTTAGGTTCATACGGTTAACCCGTGTAATTTGATCCGAGCCACGGCCTGAGCTCGGAAATTCATTTTTCAATTGCTAACTCGCTCCCCTCCGACCCCATTCCCTCGCAGCCCCTTATTCCTCTCATTATCTAACCCGCGCCGCCTCTCCCATTCGTCCTCATCGGTGTTGTGCGTACCATGCCAGAGGGCGCTGAACCCTATCCGCCCTTTCACCACGGTCCGCCGATCGCCCCTCGTCTCTAAGGGCAACAATACGATCGCAGGGGTGGGACCGTAATGGGAAAACGGTATTGTTGCGAGAGAGAGAGAGAGAGAGAGAGAGAGAGAGAGAGAGAGAGAGAGAGAGAGAGAGAGAGAGAGAGAGAGAGAGAGAAAAAAGAGAGAGAGCGTGTGCGGGTCGGAAAAGAGAATTCGGAGGGTCCGAATTTCGCCGACCGCCTCCCGCAAGCACGGATAAGGTTCGTTAAGGCGCAGTCATTTCTCGATAGAACAACGACGACCCTCGCAGATGCGAGTCGTTAAGATGAGGATATGATAAAGGGTTAATTAATAAACCGAAAAGTACATACGATTAGTCACGGTGATATATCCCAATCCTCGTTGACCATGCCCGGTGAAAACAGAAAACTTGACGAATCGAGTGCGTGGCGGATTGGGCATTTTTACAAAACTCTCGCAAAAGCAAATATTGAATAAGGTCGATTAAATGGTTGCATTTTCAAGTGTAAATGTATTTAATTAAATTTATTGTGGAATGAGCGAGCTGTGCTGTATTAAACAGAAATTACTAACGTAAGCGAAAACGATAAGTGAATGTACCTTCATTTCATAGACAGCGTGGTCGTATTCCGGGTCAAATAGCCAACTTTTGATCGCAATTGAATCCTAAAATGACACAAATTAACGATCAATGTGTCGAATCTTTCAATTTGAAATGAGAATGGTTGACTTATTTTTTTATCGTATTGCATTCGCATATGACTGTGCGTATACGAGGATTGATGACATTAATGAAAGCTCGTGATCGAGATAACGTCCGTTGCACAAAGCGTGGCTGCGTTATTATTTCCCATTGGACCTTAAGAGAGGCAACGTTCTAACTACGCACCTGGCTATAAAATGAGAGAGGCGAACTCGTCAACAGTTTTTGTTTTTATGGAATTAGTGAGCCAACAAAATATATATTACAGACATATGTATATATAATTCTGCACATTACATTTTTCCAAAGATAATAATAAAGACTAAGCCATAAACTTTTATTTAAAAACTATTTTTAATTTTCACTCTAGTAAATCTGCGTAAATCACGGTATACGTAAAGGTGCGTCCACACTTGGCGAACGAGCATACTATCACGAACGGAAATAGATGAACACGAACGACCATAGACGCACGCGAACGAACATAGAAGCACGCGAACGAACATAGAAGCACGCGAACGAACATAGACGCACGCGAACGAACATAGAAGCACGGAAACGAACATAGACGAACGCGAACGAACATAGAAGCACTGGAAAGAACATTGACGAACGCGAACGAACATAGAAGCACGCGAACGAACATAGAAGCACACGAACAAACATAGACGCACGCGAACGAACGTAGAAGCGCGGGAACGAACATAGACGAACACGAACGATCACTGACAAACGATGTTTGAGAGACATTCGTAGGTTCGTCGCTTTGTTCGTTCATGTTCCAACTCTTTGTAGTCTTCAGTTCTTTCGTTGCCTTCTAGACACGAAATAATTCGTAGGAACACTGTTATTATTGCAAGTGCGGCCTTTATTGTAATGCATAAGCTGCTTGAAAGTATTGATAGAAGGAGAAAACTCCGTTGGTCGACGAATTCATTGTTTAAGAATAGGAATTTCTATAGTGCTTCTGATTTACTAATGGACCTGAGCCGTGAAAACTGGAAATTTTGAAAACTTTATAAGGATGTCAGCACCGGATTTGGAGAAACGAACACAAAAGGCGGGACCCAGAATTGCTAAACAAGACACGTTTTTTAGATAATCAATTCCTGTGAAGGTGAGACTCTGTGTAACTCTACGATACTTGGTAAGCGGAGAGCGAGTTGAATTATACTTGCATGCACCCAAGCATCAAACTTCTTGCCCAATATGTATTGAGGGCTTTTGGCGTCCCATAAAATGGGTAGGCCTTCTACATCCGCAACAAAAGATACGGTGACGTCGTCCGACCACTCCATCTCTATAAACCCTGAACCCTTTGGCTAATACGTACACATCCACACTATACGAACATCCTCGAACGAACATTTCCCTTTGATTTACCGATAGATGTTGTTCGTTCGCGTTCGAATATACGTCCACACTGTATTTTTCAATGTGCGTTTTTATGCTCGTTCGTGTTCGTTCGTGCTCATTCGCCAAGTGTGGACGCGGCTTAAGGCAGTCAGAATTTCAAAGAGCCGCATATCAACTCTCAAAGAGCCGCATATCAACTCTCAAAGAGCCACATGTGGCTCCGGAGCCGCCAGTTGGCCATCCCTGCCCTACTCTTTACGAAGAGCACTAAAACTCATCAATGGTGCAGTCAGAATAAGTGTCTTAAATCTAAAGCCGTTATCACAGATTGATTTACCTAATTATAGTTAAATGTTATTGCCTTGGGAACTATTTTTAACATGGGAGCAGGCGCGCGTGGTGACTGAGTCACCCCACCAATGTTTACACTACACTCATCCACTCGTGACACGTTTTTTCCCGAAGATAATACAATAATACCTTTCTTCCGAACTCTCTTGAGCATATTTATACTACTTTTAGGTCTCAGTAGCATTTAGTACGTGAAACAGAGCATTTAAAAAATCTTTCTGGGGTGAATCAGCCACCCCGCACCCTTCCACGTTACAATTCTTATTGCGGGTCATGGTAAGATTTGTATACTATACCTGCCTGTAATTTCCATAAATCCATGGAATCTCTTAACAATTGACCAGTTTAATGTTTCTTCCCTCTCTTTACTTTTTATTAGGTAGGTGAACGTTTCGATTTACATCGCGACTTGGAGAAAATCCGTGAAATTCTTCTCAATATTTACGTAATATTTCTATCAAATAACCCAAATTCAGTGCTCAAAAGAAGTAGTTTCATAAAAAAAAACTTGGACAGGCTTTAGCAAAACCAGCAGTCATTTCTCGGTTGCAACAGAAAACCTTACCAAAGCAACTAAGGGAATTGGGTCAAATATTTGTATCGTCTAGAAAAGAAACTGTTTCTGGACCTGCAAAATTCCGTTGTGTCGTATGCCCAAGATATCAAGACACGAAGACAACTTCTTCCTGTTCTAAATGTGAGAGGCTGATGTGTATGAAACATATGAAATACGTGAGTACTGCCTTGACAGCGAACAACACAACGAGAAGTGAACTTCGATAATTCTTATTATTATTGTCTTAATCATAATATTATGTTAAAACCATAAGTTATCATAATTACTATTATCTAAGTCTAATTATTATTATTATGCACAAATATTGTTATTATTATACAAGTTATTTTGTATGCAAGTTAGCTAATCAGAAGTGTTGAACAATAAAGATATATTTAACAAACAAGTAAATTATAATGGTTTAAAATAAATTTGAATTTCCCAAAGTATTTCCTTACTAATCCAAGAATAAAAAATAAAAATAAAAATCATGAATAATTACGCTGGAAAATGTAATTGAGCGCGCCTACTGCCGGGTTAAAGGAAAGAGGAGCGAGCTTATTAAGAGGCATTAGATTCGATACAGGAAGTTAGGCGAGAGACAGAGACATATTGCATACTGAAAATTGACAATAAATACTTTTTTTAGCGGCACAACCTAACTAGCAAAGATTTTCGGATATAAATTTGAATAACAAATACAGGTAAACCTGGCTGCTCGCGGGGGTTACGTTCTCGGAGAATCCCGCGAACGGTAAGTAGTTAAAGTAATGGGAAAAATGAGTTCGGTTCCCAAATCTGCGGGAATGGACCATAGCGCCGCAGATTTTTCACGTAATTGACGACCGAAGAAAAAGTAAATATAGAAAGAAAAAAATGTATACCTGTGTGTGTTGTCATCAAATCATGGAAGGGATTATAATTTGACCCGAGGATTCTCTATAAATACGGGTTAAATATTTCTCAGGGAAGAGCCAATAGGGTAATTCGAGGGTTAATACAATGATCGACAGCTTTTTTAATTATTCGCAATAACTCAAATTCCAAAAAAAATACCGTTCAAATAGAACCAAAAATAAGACCTAAATGTAAGTGAACTCAACTCTAAGAACGTTGCAGCTTAAGTTTACGAATTTTCGGACTTTACAATCACCAGTAAAAGCATATGTCACGGCCAGGATTGGAATCGAGGACCTTCTTCTTGTAAAGCGGATAGGATAACCACTAAGCTATCGAAACTTCAATATTAATCTTATATTTATTGAATAAATATGTGGAAAACAAATTTAGAAAATTTCAAATGTTTTTTAAAACAAGTTTTCCTTATGAGATGCTAACGATGTTCGTTTGTCCTTTTTAAAGATTTAAAAATTACGAAGAATTATTTTTTCTTACTTTTAAAAGAAGATAATGCGTTTAAATAAAAAGCTATTTCTTCCGGTGGAGCAGGAAGCGAAAATGTAGAACTTTTGCTCGAAGCAATAAAACGTTCGATCCCATCTCTTCCGAAATATGCGAGCCGCGGTCAATCGAAACAAGAAAGCGAAAGCCTCTTGAAAGCAACTTGACGGCGAGAGCGAATGCATTTTCAGTAAAACACTTCCCGATGAACAAACGTCTAATCGAGCGCAACGTGAGCGGAAATCCAAAACTGCCGACACGCTTCATTTTATCACGAATGAAAAAACAAAAGATCGGCCCAGTCAACAGTAACGACTCCCTTCCAGTAAATCACAAACTAATTGCTAAGAACAATCTAGAAAACTCGAGTCGCTGGCATTAAAAGTTTTGTAAAATTTCCGAATAAGAATATAAAATTTTGCAAGAAACCACTCCTTTAAGTCATTCAAGCATAGAAATTTATGGAAAAAATACATTTGCTGCTCAGAACTTTAAATGAGAATTGATTTTAAACGAGAATATAAAAGCACGCATCGAAACCTGACATATTATACAACTCTTGAATTTAAAAATAAAATTGAGGTAAACAGGATGAGTGAAAGAAAGAGCTGATAAAGTTATTATAATGGCATTCTTATTATATAGAGAATTTTGAATCGGTGATACAAATATTGTACCATCATGCAAAAAGATAACAAAAATTGGCATTGCAGAATTTGTACCACTGTGCCTTAAAGAGTCAAAGTTCTAAAACGCGGCTAATACGAAAAAATACCGAAGATATATTCAATATAAATCCATGGAGGATAAGTAACATGAAGATAGCTAACTCAGGAAGACAGCGGAATAATGAAACATTTTTTTTTTACTTTCGGTTTCATCTTGTTTTTAACAAAGCTAGAATTAATCAGGGCGTGTCACCTTTCATTTTTAAGAGCGGTAGCGATGACGACGCCTAAGAAACTAATTCGTATCTTCGCGGTTCCATCTCGCATCCTCCCTCCCCCTCCCGCCCCCCTTACCCAATTATTGCGTTCCGAGGCCATCCACGCCTGACCCACTCCACACGCCTCTCCTCCTCTTCACGTTTGCCCGAATAAACGCTCGTCTTTCCCTAAAGGTCTTTTCATCGGATGGCGTGCGTCTAACACGGGGCAACGAATGGCCTTCAGGAATTCCCTGATGACATGCTTTCCGCGTATGTTAGGAGTCTCAAAAAAGTGAAAATGAACTTTATATTTTAATATCGAGCGTAATGCTCATTCGCTCATTTTTTTAGAATATTTAAAAAACAGAGGTAGGTAAATGTGTTGGTGCAAGACTAGTGGAGTTACCTATTCAGATTGATTCGTTTACAGATATTTTGCCGTCTGAGGCTACTTATTTGACGCCCCTCTGACTATTTTACACATGTAGATCTTATCAGAAGCCCGACGTATCTCAGGTATCTCGGATGGCAGGACAGCGAGGATAAGATTCGCGGGATCGATTTTATGGCGGAGCGACCTATAGGATCGTTTTTCCCTAGGACGATAAGAGAACATAATAAGAAAAGGTTACGTAGGAAAAATAGGGACTTTTGGTGCACTGCACCGCCTGCCTTTCACCAAAAAGGTGCAGGGTGCCATGTAGATGTACCCCAGTTGTCAATAATAAAGCGTAGAAGCAAAACGAAATTCGAATGAATATTAATATAAATAAACGCGAAGAGCAGGTGTAATTAATTTAAAAATTAATTAATAAGCTGTCATGTGGTCGTTGTCACATTAAATCCAAGAGTGGTTAACGAAGTTGCACTGACTCCTTTAAGGGTGCACGCCATTTCGCAGCCCAAGGTCAATTCAGTATTATCTATTACATATAGACGAAGTAAAAAAAGCGATAGTGGAACTAAAGAAAGGGAAAGCCAGAGGCAGCGATGGAATACCAGCTGAAGTACTTAAAGCCATGGGATCAGAAGGAGTAAAAGCAATCACGAAATTAATTAATAAGATTTACGACACGGGAGAGTGGCCTCAGGATTTCCTAGAAGTAACAATGACCCCTCTAAAGAAGAAGCCAAAGGCAATGCAGTGTAAAGACTACAGAACGATAAGCCTTCTCTTACACACTTCGAAGATCATCACGAGGATTCTTAATAAACGGCTTAATAAAGGCAGAAGAAATGCTAAGGGAAGATCAATTCGGTTTCAGAAAAGGACGAAGAATTAGAGATGCGATAGGGGTAGTTAGAATCATATCAGAAAGGGCAATAGAGTACAGTCAAGATATCTGCGTATGTTTCGTAGACTGGCAGAAGGCCTTTGATAGAGTAAATTGGGTAATGTTGATGAAGATATTAGACAGGAAACTAATCAGGAATCTATATGTGAATCAAGTTGTAAAGGTCAGGTTGGAGAATGCGGAAACCTGCGGAGTAAATATAGGTAGAGGAGTAAGACAGGGCTGCTGCATATCGCCAACCCTATTCAATATATATGGAGAAAGTCTAATGCAAGAAGCGTTAGAAGGCACAGGAGATTTCAAAATTGGAGGAAGGATTATAGGAACAGTAAAATACGCAAGAAAGGAAGAGGAACTCCAAAAAATGATAAATAGACTAGTAATAACAGGTGGAAAATACGGTATGGAAAGAAATACAGAAAAATCCAAGGTCATTCGAATATCGGGCAAAGAAGAGAATCTGAATATAAGTATGGAAGGAAAGCCTTTAGAACGAGTTTCAGACTATAAATACCTTGGAAGCATCATAACAAGAGAAGCAAAATGTACTGATGAGATCATAACTAGAATAGGAAAAGCAAAGGCGGCTTTCAGAAGAAAGATATCCGCAATAAGTTCAAAATGCTATGTATGGAGTATATCTTTGTACGGGGCAGAAATATGGACGTTAATGAAAAATAACATCAAATGCTTGGAAAGCTTTGAAATGTGGATTTGGAGGAGAATGCTGAAGATAAAATGGACAGATAGGATGAAAAAACGATGAAGTGCTACGAAGAGTAGGAGAGAAGCGAATGATTATACAGACTACTAGAAAGAGGAAGGCAAACTGGGTTGGGCATTACCTGAGGAGAGAGAGTATGGTTAAAGACGTGTTAGAATGAAAACTAGATGGGAAGGGGGAAAGAGGTAGGAAAAGGTTCCAGCTGATAGACGATTTGAAAGGGAAAGAGAGTTATCAAGATATGAAGAGGACAGCAGAAAATAGGAGTATATGGAGAACCAGGTTTAACCATTAATAATCACGGACCTATCTACGAACATACTACCTATGCTGATGATGATAGACGCTCCTTACAAAGGAGGGTCACATGATATCTATACTATATTGACGATTCTTACTTATTATGTCATTATTAACATATATAGAAGGATACTAATGTCTAGCCCACACTACAAGACCTAGAGTGCTGAAAGTTTCTGCATTTGTAGAGGCTATGGAGAAACCTCCAGAATAAATGGAACCTCTCACCTAAATGACATGGGTTTGACTCCAGAAATTCCGAATGTTGCATTTTCCCCCATAAGAAAAGCATTGCGCCATTTTTGTAAATTAATTTCGGAAACTGGCCTATAAGCTGGAGAAATGAATTTTTTTGAGCGCTGCTAAATGGCCGCAATACCTATTAGGAATTGGTATCATTTGTGCTTAGTGTCCTGGGTTCGGCTCCAGATGCTCCGGAAAATCTCCCATCAGTTAGCATGGGGAAAAGGTATTCCAGTGTGTAGACCAATCTAAGAGAAATAGCGAGCTGAAATTTTGCACGATTATAGGATTTTGCTCACAACCGACTAAAAAAATCGAAAATTTCAAAATTGTTAATTTTTAGGGGTTGTTTTTACCCCATTTGTGCATTAAAGTTTAATCATTTTTATCACGGAAACTATAAGTCGTAGGTACGAGTTTTTGCAAACATATTGTACCATATTATATATAGAAAACAAAAATCTTGAAAAAGTTTAATAATGAGGCCGCTAAAAATTTGCAAATGTTTAAACAAATTGTTAAGATTTGTGTATTTTCGAATGTGCTAGGAAGCTGACATTTTTTTAATGGCAGAATTTGTAAAAAAAAACAAATAGGGATTATAGAAAATTTTATATTTTAATTTGTTTGAATGTTAAAAATTCTTAAAATTGAAACAAATAGATAAATATTTAAGAACTATGGGGATTTCAAGGGAGCTGAAATTTTTAAGCAATGAAGAGCTTAGTGCAAATGCACAAGTAAACATTTGAATATCTCCATGAAATTGTCGAGGCCGTTAAAATTTTTAAAAATTAAAACAATTAAATAAATATAATTTCACGTCTAGATGTGCAGTAACTTCAAAATTTGGCAGAAATATGTGCAATTAGTACCCAACAATGGAAAAAGTATAATATTCTTAAAATCGCAAATTTTAGGACTTGTTGTACTCCAATATCTATCCATAAGTTAAGAAATACAATCGGCGCAGACGTGAAATCTTTTGAATTAAAAAAATATTTCTAATAATGATATATCTTTTTTTAATTTAATGTTTTTTCAAGGTGAGATGGAATGCTTGCAGAATGCAACCACCAACTACTTGTATAAATAAATAAATAAATAAATAAATAAATAAATATATATATATATATATATATATATATATATATATATATATATATATATATATCATTATATATAGACGTTTCTTACAGTAGTTCAGACGTATAATGAATCCCGCCCTAAAACGAGAAATACTATGCGCGAGGCTTTTACTAACTTCCGGAATAAGGTATTAAATAATTATTTGAAGGAGGACCCTAAAGCGTTTTGGTCCTATGTAAAAGAGATCCTAGGTAGAGACCCTACCATACCTTCCATGCGTAATGACTCGGGTGCCGTTATTCATGACAGCGTAGAGAAAGCCAACCTGTTAAACGGCCATTTTGTAAAAGCATTTACAGCCGTCAACGAACAACGCATACATAATGTACCCTCCATAAGGAGGGACCAGATGGACGATATAGTATAGGATGTAAAACCATTGTTGATAATAAATTAAGCTACAAGTTAAAAATTTCAAACCCAAACATACCAAAATTGTACTGTTTCCCAAAAATACATAAAGATGATAAAGCCAAGAGACCGATTGCATCAGGAATAAATAGCCCAACCTATAACTTGGCCAAATGGCTTAATAGTGAATTTAAACAGATGTCCTTTCCCGACAAACACTCTGTTAAAAATACCTATGACGTGATAAGTAAACTAAAAAACATAACATTAAAAGAGTCTGAGATTTTGGTCTCCTTTGACGTTAAAAGCCTCTTCCCAAGTGTACCTCTGGAAGAAACATCCCAAATTTTAAAATCATTGTTACTAAAACAAAATTTTTCTGATGAAATTGTGCTTGAATATTTATAACTTACTAATTTATGCATGTCACAGAACGTTTTTTTATTTAAAAATGAAATTTACAAACAAACACAAGGCACTTCTATGGGAAACCCTCTATCTCCTTTTTTAGCCAACATTTTTGTCCTCTTTTGAAAACGATTGCAAAGAAAAATTTCATTACTTTCCAGATATACAGATATATGGTTGAGGTACGTGGATGACATATTCACAATTTTTTATTTAAAGAAACAAAATGTAGATGAATTTGTTAATCAGTTAAACAACATATATCCTTCAATTAAGTTCTCTTATGAACTTCAAGAAAACAACACCTTGCCATTTTTGGACTTGCTTATCATAAATAATAGACAACACATTGAGTTTGACATTTTTAGAAAACCTACACATACTGATAACTTTATTCCTAACAACTCCTTTCACCCTATGAACCAAAAAATAGCTGTGTTTCAATTTTTAACACACAGATTATGTAACATCCCCCTCAATAAAATCAGATATGCAAAGGAACTTAAACACATAAAACAAATTGCCGCTAAACTTGGATGCGATAATAATTTCATTAATAAATTAGTGAGAAAACATAACTTTAATAAAACCTTTTCCAATGCCACTTCCCTTAAATTAGACAACAAAAAAGAGGACAAATATGTAAAATTGCCTTATTTTCCACCATTAATCAGAGGCTTGAACAGAATTTTTAAACATAAGAATTATACCATAACATATATAAATCCTTATAATTTGAAAAATTTACTGGGCAGTACAAAAGACAGAACAGAATCTCTGAACAAGTCCGGTATTTATAAAATACAATGCTCACACTGCGACAAAAAGTACATAGGACAAACAAGAAGGAAACTAATAACACGCTTCAAGGAGCACATGGCTCACTTTAAATATAATCGTTTTGAAAAATCAAGCGTTGCCAACCACATTTTTGAAACAGGTCATAGTATACACGTAAACGACTTAACATTGATAACTTCAGCCAATAACGTACTAAACTCGTTAGAAAACCTTCACATTTACAAAAACCGTGATACACTTATGAACACAGACACAGATTTCAACAAGACCCTATACAAATTGACAGATTTAAACGACACACACGCCGAAAAATCTTTCCGCGATTCACTTGTTTCTCGGTCGTCTTCTTAATACTTTCCGTTTCAAACCTGGCAGTTGGCTTCCAGTCACTGTTGAAACAGGTTTTACCCCTGACGATGCCCACCTTGTGGGCGAAATGCATTGGGTGCTGTAACCCTCTAATTGTTTGGCTAAAGGAGTATTTTACCTTTATTAATGCATTATACGGGAAAATATTTCAAACAAAGGTTGCAGTAAATAAACTTTCCTACAACTTTTATTCGAAAACTTTTTTAAATTTATCAAATATTAAAACAATTATTTCAAAATAGCGGATGTGACAAGAGTAAACAACCACTTCCGGTAAACCGACTTTTACCAAAAACTAATTATTTCTTCTGACTTTTATAAAAATGTTAGATATAAAATTTCTCGTTGACCTGATTAATTGTTTTACGGCATTAAGTTCTATAACTGGATGAATTTCAATCAAAATCTATGCAGCTATTGCCGAATAAATGGTTATTAGGTAAAAATCGATAAAATAAACAACCTTCCCTCGTTTCGTGATACCAAGTCTTTTTTCCGGGTTATATCCTGTAAAAATATGAGATTTCAATCAGATTATGTAAAATCGTTTATCCCGTTTTGCCATGCACACGGGACATATTACATTCTCTTTGCAAAAACCATTTTTCGGACTTAGTGGGACATAAAACCTGCATATTCGTCACTATCTCGAAATCAAATTTTTTCACGTACACAATACTTCTCCAAATACTTCTTAAACGAGAAAGGAAAAGGGGAAATATGAGGGCTGCGTAATGTCGTCTCCTTACCTTTGAAGCGGTTCAACGGCGTCGAGACATTGTCCTCTCCAAGTCTAAAGAAGTTTCTCTTGAGACACACACGCACACACAAGCTCAGCATTACACCATAAAACGGCAACGTCACTTCATAATCACGGGCAATACACTAGCAGATCACAGGGATGGGAGTACTCGTCGAACGAAGACACCACATACACACTATAACTGGAATGGGAAAATAAGTTTTAAGTTATCTGAACTCCTAGATATTCTTCAACGCAAAGAGTGGAAAGAAACTAAAAATAGATTTAGTAGAACAATAAACTTATCCTGGCGAAAAGAATCTTAATTTAATGCAAATTAGTCTCTTTCCCCGTCGAAAATCCTTACAACTACACAGGATTTATAATTATATATTCATTATAATGCAGAAATATATTCGTAAAATGGATACCTTCGGTTACCAGCTCTTTTGGAGGAGTTAAGAACTGGCAAGCGAGGCAAGAATGCTAAACATAGAGCTAAGTAATGGAGGTATGAGGTTTTTATTGCTGTTTTCTTTTAAGCAGGATGTTATGAGGTCTTCAATGCCACGTGACTCGCTCTCATATTACGTCATTCCGTGACAATTGTCTGTTTCTTTAATAATTGATTTGTTTATTACGATTTATATGACAGTCCCGAGTTGACAATTTACGCTGAAATTTTCTACTTCGATAAAATTATCCCGAAGTCATTCGGTGTCACGGCGAACGGAGGATTCGCGCAATTTGAGTTTTTTCCACTTTCATGTTTAAGATTTCTCCAAAATCTTTAATACAAAGCGGAGTAACATGTCTTTGGTTATTATTTTGAAGTCTTTAATGGCGGTTCATAAAATATTCTGATAGCATTTTGCATTTATAAATTCAATAGAATGTTCACAGGAGAATCATTTCAAATAATACTTACCAATTACTTAAAACTAATAAAAAGCTTGAAGTTTTCCCGGCGAATAATCATGTTGAACTTGTCTCGGAGATTTCTTCCGACGTTTTGGCGACTGGCTCTGTCAACATCTTCAAGAATCCAGAGGAACTTGAATTCCAGGATCACTGCAAAACGCCCTTTTGGACGTATACGGCCGATACTTTTTCCGAAAATCGCGATAAAATATTGAAATTTCACGTCAACTGATAAAAATTTAATAATGCAAGCATAATTCATCAAGTAATTGTTGGCGGTGAGTGTATAGTGGTTGTCTCAATCGTAAGGGCGCTACCTCGATTCCTTCGTGGATTGGTTTTCTTTTCATTTCGCCTCATTTTACAAATCCTTTTTCGCATTAAAATTTAACTGAGCAACCACGTTGATATTTTGTTTGTTTGAATGCCCAGTCAATTTGCCTCTCTTACAGCACAAATGGGTATCTCAGAGGCAGTGCAATGAATAACCGGGGAGGGAGGTGCCTGCTCTTTCGAAGAACTCCAGGGGGGCCAACAGCTTAACGTCCCTTCCGAAGGACAGAACAGCTGAATTTGCGCGGTCTCCTCAAACTACGCAAACAGGGGGCCGGGTGACCTTGAGAAAAATCCTACTCGCGCAGGATTTGTGCCTGCTGCCCTTTCGAGCAGCAGCAGCAGGCGCGAGTAGCAGCCAGCGTCCTAACCACTACACCACCGGCACCCCCCGTTGATATTTATATTTGTGTTGATTGGTGGTGATTCGGAGTTTTTCTCAAGTAATTCAACGCACGATTGTCTCCTTAAAGTTTACATTATTAAATCGCATATTCTTCATTGATCTCGGAACACGCTACATCCTTTATTGATGCTTATGACATGGACAGGATCCCTGAAATTACTTTTCCGAAGACTTTATCCGAATACTTATCAATTAAAGTTTCCCTTATAACTCTCCCCATCATTGGCCCCAATGATGATTGGCGGCTGTAGATTATTAATACTTTTAATCAATCAACCGAATTTCTGAGGGATTCATAAAAGAAATATTTTTATTTATTTATATTACCTACTGTACTTTTAACCGACTTCTCACCAGTTCATGTTTTTTTATACTTTCAACGACCGTTTGCCTGATATACCTCCGCCTATATTATAAGTATTCGGATGAGGTCTTCGGAAAAATAATTTCAGGGATCCTTTCCATGTCATAAGCATCAATATAGGATGTAGCGTGTGCCGTGATCAATGATGAATATGCGTTGTAATAATGTAAACTTTGGGAAGACAATCGTGCGTTGAATTTCTTAAGAAAAAATCCGAATCACCACAAAATAACATAGAAAAAATAATAATATCAACGTGGTTGCTCAGTTATATTTTAACGCGAAAAAGGATTTGTAAAAGAGCAGAAATGAAAAGAAAACAAATGCAATAGGGAATCGAACTCTCCCCCTTAAATTTCGGCCGGAACCACTAAACGCTCACCGCCAACATAGACTTGATTAAACGGTCGTGCATTATTAAATTTATACCAGTTTCGTGAAATTGCAATATTTAATCGCGATTTAAAAAAAAAAACTACCGGTCGTATACGTCCAAAAGGGGGGTTTGCAGTGATCCTGGAATTCTGAGCTATACTACTACCAAGTTTCATAAAGGTCCGTGACCACACTCCTTGTAAGACGTAACTATGCGTCAACTGTTAACAATAATAGTCATTATATGGGGAAATGTTTCAAACAAAGGTTGTAGAAAATTAAATTTTTGTTCAACATTTTTTTCATTACATTTTTACATTTATCAAATATTAAAGCAAATATTTCAAAATAACGGATAAGTGACAAAAGTAAACATCCACTTCCGGTTTACCGATTTTTACCAAAACTAATCAGTTCTTGTGACTTTTATAAAAATGTAAAATATAAAATTTCACGTTGACCTGATTCATAGTTTTTGAGTTAGAGCACCCACAAAAAAGCTATGAAATTCTCTCTCTCACACACACATCATCGAGAAAATGGTCAAAACGTATTCAGGGGACCTCAAAACGTGTATTTCCACTGAAATCTCGAAGTCGATTTTTTTCATAAAAACAATTCAGTAGAGCGCTGATTATTCCTGGCAATTGGGGAAAATGGTAGCCATAAAAACATAACTTAGCCTGTAAACCTTGTGCGATAGGTTACAGGAGCTAGGTAGAAGAATGGAGGACTTGAGGACGCTTTTGGATATTGGGAGAGAAAGAGAGGTTCAAAAGAATCACAAGAAAACTATAAAAGGCTATGTTGTCCGTCCGTTGGCCCGAGTGTAAAGTTATTAAAACGCGAATAACTCAATCGAGGATGCAGAGAGAAAATTGAAATTCGGCAGAAACAATCTATTTAAATATAAAAATGCTTTGCATAAATAAAATTTACGAAAAAATCCACAGTTCGACTCCAGGAGATTATTTCGATTATTCGTAAATTAACACTCAAAAATCGACTTTCTGTCGTGCAGGCTTATATTCTTTTGGAAATTAAAATTGGAAAAACTTAACCCACGATCTTCCGATTTAAATTATTTTAAAGAAAATTAATAAAGTCACTTATTCTATTCTTCTTTTTCCGAAATCGCTCATTTTGAACGTTCAAGTGATATATTTATGGGGGAAATATTGCCATTTTAACGATAACTGCCTTAACGACGATGTAATTGTCAAAACTCGACGTGCAGGCTTTTATTCTTTTGGAAATTAAAATTATAAAAAACTGACCTTTGATCCACTTTTTCTATCTATCTGCGATAATTTTATATTCATCTTTTTTCCGCATACGGCTCGAAGTAGCTCAAATTAATAAATCACGTATTTTGGGGTAATATTTTCATTTTAACAACTGCTTTGACGACAATGTAATCATCAAAACTTGAGCTCATTGTCAGATTGTCTCAAGGCTAAATGCCTTCCCCTCCCCTACCTCAAAATTTGTTTATCTTGACAACCGACTGCTGCGAGAAACGAAGTCAATATAAATAGTGATAGTTAAAATAAGTCATTTAAAGTTAAAATTTTTAATTCCGTTTTATATTAATTTGAATCCGTAATTTTTGACGGGCAATATACTAGTCTTAATATGGGGCTAACAGTTTATCCCGCCTCTCCAATAGAGAATATCAGGCATCACAACAAAAGAACCAAGGCAGTAAATAAAAGCTACATTATAAATCACTCGCCATTATGGTGAACTGCAGGGTAAAACTGAAGTCAAAGAAAAAAGAATGTTAGGAAAGAGGAAAGGTATATTATCGTAGATGCATTAAAAGAAGGAATCCGGCATGAGAACTTGAAGAGAAAGGATGTATGTGCCTAAATCCACCGTAAGGTGAGCAACGATGTATGCATGTATGTAAGCAGGGTTAAACGTAAATATTAATCGAACGGAATTTTATTTCAACTGAGAATCCAGACAGGAAAATATTCTGAGTATCAGCTCCTATTCGAACGGTATTCACATCAATGCGTTACACAAAGGGCCGTCCCGAGCTACGGGCGAGCCGAGCGGCTGCCCGGAGCGCCGAATGTTTGGGGGCGCTCTCCTTATCATTTATCTACGAACTACTTGCAAGTGAATAAATATTGGATACCAATTTATATCGACGTACAGGCTAGAATCTTGACGGCATTGCTTTTAATTTTTCATTATCAACAATTTTTACAGAGCGATGAATAAATTAACGCGTACTTTGTAAATATCCCAACAAACATTTACGGATGGGGGGCGCTGGAGTGCTATCTCGCCCGGGGCGCCTAAATTCCTCGGGCCGCCCCTGATTACACACCTACGGACTCTCGCGTGCCCAAGCCCAAATGCAAAAGAGGAATTCCTTAAAGACTGAGTCGCCCATTTATTCCAGACGCCCACATCTTTACCAAGCACATTCATATCGCTCCGTTCTCGCAGCTGGCCTCCATATCGCATTCTCTCGCCCATACCAACTACTTTATTCTTTTTTATTTTCTGCTCTTCCATTTTCACGTCCTTATGGCTATAATAACCCAAGAGGTTGATTTGCTAGAAATACACAAACATTTTCACGCCGATTGCCTCTTGTCTCCTTCCGATATCCAAATTACGATCCTTGAACTGGTTGTTCGCATACCATAAGTTGCATACCGAGGATAATCAGCTGGCACGCACTGGCGGTATCAGAAATTATATTTTTTTAAGCAATTCTTGAAACAGCCGTCTGGGAGATCAGGATGGATGATAAAGATGTTGGCATTTTATTAATCCGAAACTGATTGCTTAAGATAAAAAATAAAATAATTGTGGCCGGGGTCGTTCGATATTCTGGTTTACTACATCAGGTTAAAAACACTCTTAAATATTTTTCAACTTTACAAAATTGATATCCGTTGTGAAATTTTATATTAAGCTACGGTTATCTTATAATTACTTTCTCCGTACGTAGCTCTCGTAGACTGCATAGGACCCGCGGACCGCAGGTTGCCCACTCCTGATACTGTCCGTATCTTTGGCGAAAATCGATTCCTATAACATTCAATATGGAATAAGATTTAAATAAAGGTAAACTTCTTTTTAAAAATCCGATGTCGCCACCACATGACTTTCTCCATACCTGTAATATTTTTAAAAATTCTAAAAAAGTTAAATGATAATAAATATTATAAGGGACTGCGAGAAAATTTAAAGACTTTATAAAGAACTGAAATAAACTCAAACCATAACCTTCTGATATTGGATATATCCCTGAAGCTCTAACAATTAAGAAAATAAAAAGGAGCGTTACTAAGCCATAACTAAGCGTAAAGTTTTGAAAAAAAGTCGTTTCCAGGCGATGTGGTGGCAGCTAAAAAATATAATTTTTACTTTCTCCGTAGTATAGGGGTAAGTATTGTTTTCATGAAAAAATAGACTTCGAGATTTCAACGGAAATACACGTTTTGACCATTTTTGTCGATGATGTCTGTCGATGTGACAGCTTTTTTGTGGGTGCTCTAACTCAAAAACTATTAATCAGGTCAACGTGAAATTTCATATTTAACATTTTTATTAAAGTCACAAGATCTGATTAGTTTTTGGTAAAAATAGATAATTTGAAAGTTGGTGTTTACTCTTGTCATTTATCCGTTGTTTTGAAATATTTGCTTTAATATTTGATAAATGTAAAACTTTACTAGAATAAAAGTTGTAGGAAATGTAATTTTCTACAATCTTTGTTTGAAATATTTTTCCATATGATGCATTGTTTAAGAGATATCTTATATTTTTAGCTGCCACCACCACGCCACCTACCGACGACTATTGTTAACAATTGACGCTTAGTTACCTCTTAGTAATGCTCCTTTTTCTTTTCTTAATTGTTGGAGCTTTGTGGCTATATTCAATATCAGAAGGCTATGGTTTGAGTTTATTTCTGTTCTCTGTAAAGTCTAAAATTTTATCACAGTTTCTTAAAATATTTATTATTATGTAACCTATTTGGAATTTTTAGCAATATTACAGATATGGAGAAAGTCATGTGGTGGCTGCATCAGATTTTTTAGATATCTCTTGAAAAATGCATTATATAAGAAAATGTTTTGAACAAAGGCTGTAGAAAATTAAATTTCCTACAACGTTTATTCCATATTTTTTACATATGTACATCAAATATTAAAGCAGACATTTGAAAAATAGGGATAAGCGACAAGAGTAAACACCCACCTCCGATTGACCGAGTTTTACCAAAAACTAGTCAACTCTTGTTACTGTCATAAAAATGTCAAATATAAAATTTCGCGTTGACTTGATTGATAGTTTTTGAGTTAGAGCACCCACGTAACTCTGTCACACACATACAGACCGATAAAATTGTCAAAACTTGTTCAGGAGACCTCAAAACATGTATTTGTGTTGAAATGTCGAAATCAATTCTTTTTATGAAAACAGTACTTTTATAATTATTCTGTTAATTAGTGTGACGCAAAATCTGCGCACGAGTCACCTTTTCAGCGCGTGCCATAGCATGCAGACCTCTTTTCTTTGTTTAAGTCGCCTTTCCCTCTCATAAAGAGGAAATTTTCGTAGCTTGCCAATCCTGCCTTGAGACCATAAGGCATGAAGCTGTAAACTAACTAACGCTGTATTCAACAAACGCTATTTCACGTCAGATTCATCAAAAACTTCGCGCGCGTTTTAAATATCGTTTCACGAGCACACTTTCCGGATAAAATTCATAGTTACCCGTCACGAAGGAGCTTTTTTGTACGGTTTCAGCATTCGAATGGATCGAAACGAGTACCTCGGAGTCGGCGAAGCGTTGAACGGTTGATGGATTCTGTACGGAACGGCAGATGGCGCGAAGCGAACGTCAATTATTATGCTCGTGTGCCTCGGACAAAAGGTGGGTTTTTTCCTGTGTACGCGATCGGAGCGGGCAGGTGCTGTATAACAACCACGCGCCGCTTCTCCGTTCTAAATTCGTGTCTCGGTGCAAAACCACTTCCATTTTCCTCCTGCCATTTTCCTATTTCCCTGATTTTCTATTGTTCCAACGCCGTCATTTTGACAGCGTCGGGTTTTATGTGTTTTTCACGCAAAAATAGGTCGCCAAGTTGTTCAACCGTTTCCCGTTATTAATTGTTGTTTCGACCGATAATATTATCATCGCGCAAATATAGTCGACGTATCCGTCGTTAAGGGCAGTTTTTTTTGCTCGTAATATTTGTTTCCGACGGCCTTATTGAAGGATTTTGGAATCATCCGCCTTATAGTACTCGCCTTTGAAATATCTACCCGTTTTAAGAATTTCTTTATTAAAATTCTGAGAAAGTTGATTTAAATTCAGCTCCCTCGGGTTTTAATACATAGTAAAACAAATATTTTCGGAAAGAGCAGCAATTTGGCGGAAAAAATTCTGAGATTTTGGGGGAATGTGATTTGCTGTTAATGCTTGGTATATATTTATGCAATCGTGAGAGCTGATGTTTAAAGCACCACGGCGATACCACTAGAAAGCTTAAGGCTGTTTTTCCGCGGATTTAAAAGGTTTTGGACTCCATGGAAAGGATGAGAAAATCATATCCGCCTTTCGAGTAGAAATCAGCCATCGTCAGTAATGAAAAAATCTTCTATCGACAACTGATGAAGTCTTATTGCGTTTTTTGTTTTCCCAACGTTTTTATGGCTGCAGTAGAGATACAGTCTGTCAATTTGACTTTTGTTAGCTCTTATTTTTCTAAAAAAATGCTTATGTATTCGGTTTGTCTGTCCGTACGTCTGTTCTGGCAATATCTCTGGAATCCTGTAAAATGGAGAAGCCAAATTTTCAGGATGTGGTGATCTATATGAGGGCTAAATATGTTCAGGAATTGTTAAATCCAGGATCTGCTAGTGGAGAGCAATCGGTGTATTTTCCCCAATCCCTTTGTTTGATTTCATCCCCGTAAGAATAGCATGATATCGGTGCAGGGCATTATAAATTTGCATTTTTAAATTAGTTAGGAGCTCGGGACATGAACAGTTCTGTAGCCGAAAGACTAAGGTTTATATTTTTACTTTCTCCATACGTAGTATAGGGAAAAGTACAATAGAGCGCCGAATATCCGGGGATCGATTAACAATGGGGTGGATTATCCGTGGTCGCGGACTGGGAGTCGAATTATTTTCACGTTTACATTGTTGAAGTCTGATCTTTTATTCTCACTCCCGTTACGTTTAAACGTTAGTTTGTCGTTGTTCTTTGGAGATGCATTTACATTTTTACATTGTTGGAGTCTGGTCTTATATAAATTCACATTCCCATTAAAGCTAGACTTAGTAGATCGAGGTGTTTTGCGATATTTTGTAATGCGAAAAAGTTCCCGGTATTTTAGAATTTTCAGAGGGAAATTAATAACTTTTTTGTCATCCAAGGAAGATATATTTAACAAGAAAATTTTGTTAACGCGAAAATTTTGTTAACGCGAAAATTTTGTCTTTGTCGCGGTTGAAAGGAAATGTTAAATAATTAAATGACGCGAAAAAGTGCAAGGGTTTCAAACTTAGCGGACGAATTCGGAATTGGACAACAAACGGTGTGGGATATTACCAAATACAGATCGAAACTTGAAGAATTTATCTCTAATTGTGAAACATTTGCCGGAGCATCTCAAAGAAAATCAATGGAATGTGCGACGTATGAGGAACTTGATTCGGCGCCACCAACGAAGAGCAGAAGGAACTCCAATATCCGTGCCGGTGATTTTGAATCAGGCAACATATTTTTCCAAAAATTAGAGATAAATGTATCATTTGAATTTTCTTCCGGTTGGGTAAAACGGTTTAAAGAGAGGTATGGCATAAGGGAGCTACAATTATAGATATATAAACAACCGTAAATCTGCTTCCTACCTTGCGAATTTCTCTCTCTCTCTCTTTATTCAGACAGCAGAGCAATATCTTAATCGTGCACATTTTATTATTACAATATAATCTTTAGGATATTATTAAAAAATGATTTCAAGCAAGTTCCCGTTCATTCACTCAAAACGCCGGTTGACAGAAATCACGAAAATCCATACCTGGCCATCAGGTGACCGCGCCGCTAAAGATGTCGGCATTCGTCCTCTCGGGTTGTCTGTTGACATGAAATCGCCGCCGCCTAGCGGGACCGCGTCCTTTCCGAATGGTTAAACGAAAAAGTGGGTTAACCTTTAGGTGATGTGAAGGGGTTAACCTGGTTACCGCAGGGGCCGCGGAGAAAAAACATTTAGACGTGTGAGAGTCGACGGGAGTAAAGGATGAATGGGATATTGGGCGAAGTGGCATGAATGGGGATTGGGAGAGAGCGAAGGGGGATGGGGTGGGGAGGAAAATATGGGATAGGGAGAGAAATTTATTTCCTTGGAGGGTTGAAAAACTATGTTTTCTCAATAGTCGAAAGAAGGTCGGGAAAAAACAGATGAGTATTTAGGTTACAAAAGCATCCGTCACTCAAAGCATTTGGCACTCTCAAATCACTTCAACAGAATTAAAATTACTAATGATTAGCGCACATAATCTAACAATAAGGATGATTTACTTGTTAGACATGACTAATCTAGGCTTATACTGACAATGTAATTAGGACTGCAATTAATATCATCATTGTACTAAGGTAGCTAATATGCATGTATGTATACAAGTATATTTGAATTTTTCCTCATGCTATGCAGGGACTATCTGAAGGTTTTTGTTTATCCTCTTCTCTGAAGTGAGTTTTTTCGGTGATGGCCAAGCCTGATCAGTCACAATTTTTATCCCACAAACCTTAAACCCATAGATCTTTATCTATAAAATTTCACTAGCCCACTTTATTGTACGTATTAATGTCTCATAATTTAATATTATATAGCATTGCCTCTCTTTTTCAACTGATGCATGAATTTCAATTTTATCATGTAAACTATACCAAAGTGATTTCAGGGCGGATAGATACAAGGGTTTCTTTTTCCTAAGACAATAAGAGCGCGTATCAAGAGAACAGCATGAAACTTGAGTGATATTCTCCCCCTGCCACGCGCCAATTGCGGTGGCTTGCAGAGTATTCAGATTCAGATATGACGAAGGATTAAATGTAACAATTTCGCCCGAATAAAGTCTTTTGCCAGTCTGCCATTAATAGTGATTCAGAGATAGTAAGTAGCTTCTAAAAAGAAAGCTCATTTTTTCTAGAAACTACAATGAGCGAATCACCGCTGATGATGGCTATAGTCGAAATTCACTTGTGCCTTATGCAACCATTTTATCGCTATTGGGGAACCATATTTTTCAAGATGACTTTGGCCATGAGGTGAGCTCGATCATGGAGTGTTAGAAGAAGTAGAATTGACCATATTAAATATAGCGCAACGATGAATAGGAGTTAATATATTACACGTACTTGTAGTGAAAACGAATTTTTTAAAAATCTCCTTTTCAACTTGGTTGCCTCGAGATAAACCTATAAACACCTTCAATTCCGTAATAGATTATCTTCTATACCTCCTCATCTTCTTTGTTGATTTTACAATATATTTTAGATTTATTATCATTACATCTACATGGTGTGTATGAGTGTATTTTTTGGCTAATCAACCTCTTGGATTATTATAGCCATAGCTCCTTACACTCCAAACCCACTCACAAGGGAGGAGGGAAACCCGGTGCCGGCATTAGCCTACTCTTAACGAAAAGCACCAAGGGGGCCAACGGCCTAACGTCCCTTCCGAAGGACGGAACTCTGACTGCGCGGTCTCCTCAAACCACAGAAACAGGGGGCCGGGCGACTTCGGAAAAAATCCTACTTTCGCGGGATTTGTGCCTGCTGCCCTTTCGAGCAGCAACAGCAGGCGCGTAGCATCCAGCGTCCTAACCACTACAACACCGGCACCCCCCGTCTACGTCTACATGGTACCCTGCAATTCACCAATCTGGTGAGTGGAAGAGGGTGCAATGCACCGAGGCCTACCTAACAGATTTTACTCGCAGATTTGACTTTCCTGTTAGAATCTCGTTTTGCTCTCGGAAAGAATGAGCCTCTATAAAAACACAAGAAATAGCGTAATCTCCTCGTACCTGCCTAAATGTCGGTCTTTGAGTCAGTCTAAGGGATCTACACCTACTACATGATACCCTGCCAGTCATTTGTTTCATGAATGGCAGGGGGGATGAATGCGCATTGGGTCAGAAGATGACCTTGAACTTTAGAAAAGCCCATTTTTCATTGCAATTGCTGTTTTAATTTTTTTAAGCCCCTCCAAAGTGCTGGAGGTATTATAGAGTCTATAGATCTGTGCTACTTGCGAGTAACGGTGTTTCAGAAGAGAGATGAACTTGATGGAGACGTGGGAGTGCCGCGGAGAAAGGGAGAGAGACGTTAACAGAGATAGAGGTAGGAGAAAGAGAGAGCGAGAGAGGTGAGGGAAGACAGGTGGTAAGGAAGGTGAAGGGGTGGAGATCATTTTTATTCATAAAATAAAAAGGTTGAAACGTCCAGAGCATTTGATTTTCAACCGTCTTAAGATTGGGACCCCAAAAACTTTTACAGTAGCGAAGGAAAGAACGATAAAGACGTACTTTAAAGAATGGTACTTAAGGAAGAAATCGCCAGATATTTATAATTACAAAACATTTTTTAAAACACCAGCTCCTATGTTGCGAGAGAAAAAAGCTAATACGTCTTGAACGTATGCCTTTCAAATATGAGTGTTCTACGTCATGTACTAATCCCTTTTGCTCAATTTTTTAAAACAATATCTATTTAATATTTGGTACTCTCTCTTAATACGATTCACATGGGGATTATAAATTTAATGTTTATATGTTTATAATAGGGAAAATCATACCGTTTTAAAGTTAGTTGATTTGATAGGTAAATACATACGCAAATGTGTACATGAAATCAGTGAGATCGATTTAGGCAATGCAAAAAGTTACCAATTAATTTCATTCTTCAAGCTTCTATTCGATAAAGTGTGCTTTTCGAATTCTAAAAACATTATTGTCTTAACAAAAACATATTTACATTAACCTGGCAAAATAATAACAGCCATTCTTTTAAAGAGAAAATTTTTAAATTTCAAATTGCGAAGATTTAGCGAGCATGAAACAAGAATTGTATCGTACAGGAGTAAGCGATTTCATTATTGTCCATTTAAAATGCAGCTTAATAAGTCCGTCACACTAGATGCACTTGAACTTCCACATGAGTAGAGAGTAGGAGAAAAAATCATCTTGTGGCTATTGCACATTAGACTCCAGTTTAATGAAATACGTTACGCTGATGAGCAACTTTAAAATTTGAATGAATTATCGGCATAATGGGTTTGCGTAAACGAAGAAATTTGAGAACTAAGTCATAATAATAAAGGAGAGATTGTATTCAATGCATCTTTCAAATTTTACTTTACAATGGCGGTATATTGCCATTTATGGCCAACTTAATTTTTTTTATACGTTCTTTTCTAGTTGGCTCTCATTTACAAATTATAAATCTTTTCAAGTAAAGTGTTCTCCGAATATTTAATTCGATCTATTAGCCACCCACCCCACCTATATGTTTCCAATGCAACGGCGGTTAACAATAAAACCAAATATAAACAAAAGTGTGTTCCCGCTCGGGTTCAAACCGAGGACTTTGCGCATGTGAAGCAGACGTGACTCAACGGAAAGGGAACATTCGACATGGACTTTCGTTTTTACTAACGAGCAAGACATATTGACAGAAGATTAAAGCACACACGCGGGCCACACTGGCGGTCCGCGAGGCGCATGCGCCCCTTTCTCTGCCCTAGTGTGGCCCGAATGCGAATTTTTGTATCAAAGACACCGTCCAAAATTTATATAAATGTTTTATTTTTGTGAGAAGGAGATAGGATTAACCTTATTTACATAGGTACAATAGCACGGGCTTTCTAAATAATTCTTCTGTTTTGCGAAAGACGTCGATTCGTTCAGAAAAAGTCTATTTTTTCGACTCTGGCCCTCATTAAATAACTGTAATATTAATGCGGCCCTAACATAACATCCATTGTCTTGATGCGGCCCTGATGCCTCTTCGAATGGTTGAACTAAAGGGACGATATTTCAGTTTAAATGCCAATTTGTCATAAAAATTAACTTTCGATGCGCGAAATATAAAAATTACCTTTTTCTTGCAAATTTCGAAAGGCGCTGCAGGCAAAAATGTTTTGGTCCGGGCTTGAACCGAGGACCTTCCGCGTGTAAAGCGGACGTGATAACCACTACAATACGGAAACTAGACGAAGGGTTGCTCCTTATTTTTATTTAGTTCATCAATTTTAGTAAAATAACGCCGATGCTGCGGAAACTGATTTCTCACTTTTGACCATCTTCTACCCAATTTAAAGGGAATATTCGATGTAGAGTTACAGTTTTAGCGCGTTTTATTTATGTTTTCGCTCTCTGTCTGCCCGTCGGTCCATCTGCGCAATCTATTAAACTGAAATAGCAAGTAATCGATAAGAGACTGAAATTTGCAGGGTTTATTTGGTCTATGATGCCATTCATAACGCTGCCAAAAAAATGTTTTTTGGAGGAATCGGTGGGCGGCAGAGGGTGCGTTCAAAATCTTTAAATCAAGATTCTGAGCGAACGGTTATAGATAGAAAGTTAAAATTTTAAATTAATTATTGAATAAATTACTTTGTCATAAAACTATATTACTAAATTCATAAGAAATTTTAAGTTTAAAACGCTAATTAAACCTCAATTAATAAAGCGCGCTTTTTTCTATTGCGAAAAAATGTTTCCGCCCAGGCTCGAACCGAGGACCTGCCGCGTGTAAAGCGGACGTGATAACCACTACACTAAGGAAACTCAAAAACACCAGGAAGATTTGAAAACACAATTTCGATCTAGAGATTCGTTTTTATCAACGTGTACGATACATATTTAGGATCAACTAAAGGGACGATTTCCTAATCTAAAAGTTCTGTAAACAATAAACATTCACTTTCAATGCACGGAATATTAAAAGCTTTTCTTATAATTTTCTCCAGGCGCTGCGGGCAAAAAAATTTACATTTGTAAATATGTTGCGCAATGGTTAAACGTATATATTAAAGTAGTGATTCACAATTTAGCTCGTTTTACTTTTAGGTCATTTAGGCATGTCAAACACGAAGAGATGTCAGGGCCGCATTGAAGCGATGGCTGTCATAGAAGGACCGCATAAGGATTATAGTTGTTTAATGAGGGCCAGAGTTTCAATAGTAGACTTTATCTAGAAAACTGGACCTATGTTTTGCCATTAAAAACAATACTTCAGGAAACGCCTTCAATTGCACCTCAATAACTATGAAAATAAATCTTGTCTCATTAAAAAATAATGAAATATTTGTATCAAATTTCGAAAGATCTAGTTAAGACAAAAATTCGCATTCGGGCCGCAATAAGGTACAGAAAGGGCCAGACGCGGCCAGTCAGTTTCACATACCCGGTTTAGAAGTTGTTCGATCTTTCCTACACGCTGTTGCAAAGAAAATGTTGGTAACAACTAAAATATTGTAGTTTTTAATCACCTTTCAGCTTTGTTGTTTTTGTATATATGAGAAAAAATGTTTATTTAACGAATGAAATGTTTTTAAACAAGCATTGCTGTTGGTGGGAGTAACCCAAAGTACTTAATATTTATATGAGCTACATATGTAATAGACAAAGCTGCACGAAATGCGCCCTCAAATCAACTTCGTACTTCATGGTGTGAGAATAACACAAGAAGTAATTAAGACAAAATATAACCTTATCTGTTACATGTTTAATTAGCTTTTACAAATGCACAACATTAAATTTAATGCATACAATGAACAAAAAGACAACAGACAGACTGACAGATAGACACACAGACATCATCGAGAAAATAGTCAAAACGTGTTCAGGGGTCTTAAAACATGTATTTCCGATGAAATCTCGAATTCGATTTTTTTTCATGAAAACAATACTTTCTCTATACTTCGTATATGGAGAAAGTAACAAGCGATGTTTACATAAACATTTACTATTTTATGCCTTGTATTGTAAAGTTTTACCATTGATATAATTACGCATTAACGTCTTACTTAATATTCACATGGATAGATGCACCGAAGCCTTTAAAGCAGCAATAAAATTATGTGGATTATGTCAATGCTATAGCCAGAACGTAAACAGTGAACAACATCTTGGTTACCGAACAAATGTAAGTATATGTATCGATTTATGTTGCGATAAATCTTTCAATGTTAATGGTAAAAGATAACAATGTTCTAATATTCCTTAAAAATCATTTGACTCACTTTAAAAGTATGCATTGATTATATTTAGGCATGAATCCATTTGTACCCTTTATTTTGGCGTTGGCTATTCTTCCTCTACGGCATGCCACGGCGTGGATTTTCCTTGCATTAATATTTACGTGGCTATCTCCCTTTGAAGAGGACAACAATTAAGAAATTGAGATCTGTTGCCGCCTGGAAAATGGTCATCTAAACCGATAAATTTTGTGCTTTATGGAAAATTTCGAGCGATTTAGCATGTAATTCGACAAAATATGAACAGAATTAAAATATTCAGACTTTCATGCGTAAATAAACCATTTCCTGTGATCGTAATTTAATATTTAGGTATATTTATATCCACATCAGTGAAGGGTTTCTCCACACCATTTCCCATGCATTCTTATGGAAATAGTATTTTGTTTACCCCATGGGGTATAAGAGACCCCACGTTCTGCAAACTTTGACCAAGTTCTTCCTTTGGTCCATATGATGGCCCATGAAACTTTTGAATTCGATAGCTTCAACGGTGTAAAAACGTAATATTTATAAGATAGTGGCTCACAGGTGGGTGCTATTAACAATGCGCGTCATCATCTACATCTACATATTACCCTGCAAGCCACCTTGACGGTGGATGGCAGGGGGTGCCGCGCATCAAGTTCCTGACTAATTATTATTCACTGTTATCTATTGTGGTCACGTATTGTCCTAGGGAAAAAGGTCTCCTTATACCTCTCTGTCCTACTATCTATTTCGAGAATTTTGTCCTCATTATCTCTCCGTCCGATATACGTTGTTTGTCGAATAATATCCTTCATTTCATTTACGAATATCTCCGACCTATATTTATCTAGAAGTTTAAGTCTCGCCTGTAATCTACGATCTTTCAACGATGGCCAACTCAACTCTTCAATGAGTAACGTAACGCTCTGTTTTTTATCGTAATTCTTTTTCACGAATCTAGCTGCTCGCCGCTGTATTTTTTCTAAGTCGTTTTTGAGTCTCCTCTGATATGGATCTCAAACCGCTCCTGCGTATTCTATTTGAGGTCTAACCAAGGATAAATAATAGGATTCTCTCATCTTTTCCGTGCTTTTCCTGACTATTCTACACACAAAAGCCAACTTCTTATCTGGTAGCTTCCAATTTTAATTAATTATCCTTGCTAACTAGGTGCTAAGCTCAGTTGTCTCTACGCTGCTGAAGGAGTAAATGTACTGTCAACATGTAAATGTAACAAATTAAAAAGTTGCGCAATCTTTTAAAATCATTATTTTAGATTTTGCGCCATCTAAATTTCGGTGCCCTGTGGCAATCTTCAATCGCCCCGCCCTAGTTACGGCTCTGGTAATAGTTAATCTGCTGAATAAACTATATTAATAATAATTGTATATTATGCAAGAAGGACAAACCGGAATAATTTCTGAAGAAAATAAAGCATTTGGTGATTTCAAAAGGTTTAAATATATAAACGTAACAATTTTTTACCTATGGTTAATTTTTTCAAGCAAATTTGTGAAATTATTGAGTAAATCATAAATTTGCTGGAGTAACGGAATAATTACGCTTACATAGTTCTTCATGCTGAATCTGAAATCAATGTAAGACTTAAGAGTGCTCAAAATTTTTTATCGTTTCCTCTTCTTTTCAGCTTTTTAATAAATAATAATAATAATAACGCATCGCCTTCTATCCTACCAAGCAGATGTGAACAAAGACAATAGAACTCTCAGTTAGCAATTTCCTGGCGTTGATGATAACAGGAAAAATCTTGAAAGGTAAACTTATTTCTTTTTTTACTCGCTGCCTCTCTGTGTCCTTCTCTCTAGAAACCTTATTCAGCGCTTGAGGATATCCATGTTAGCTTTTTCTATTATTTTCGAAGAGGATGTATGGTCGAGCGCCGACCGAAATATTTGGACAATGATATGTTCACGAGAAGCAAAACGGGGAAACCTAATGCGACTGGGATGACGCACACTAAATAATGGGCGACACAGCACTAATTACGATAAATGATACACTTCAGATTTAGAAATCTTTCACTAATCCCCGTCGAAATAATATAAAAATATTTATAACGGTAAACTCACGATAAAATGTATATCGGATAACTAAAATATTGACTCATAGTGTGATATGTAGTACATGTCCTATACCTAATAAAAGTGTTAATACGTAATGCTTTACCTGAAAACTTACTGTGTTAAATAAAATTAACTTAGGTTTTTCTTTAAGTGCATCCTTTACTTTCTACATATTTATTAATTTTTCATTTCTTCCTACTATTGTGCATGTCAACAGGCACACCGATCAACCGGAAAAGGTTCGGTCCCGCGGGATTCGACAAATCAACGGTTTACTGACTTAATTTTTATTTATCATTAATACAGAGGCTTGAAAGGAAAATACTCCCTGTATAAGGTACGTGTGTGAGCTACATTTCAGTTGTAAAGAACCAAAATAGAAAAGATCCCAACGAGGTCAAGTATCAAAAATGTGAGTTCCGTAATATTTTCACGGGGAAAAACATACGAATATAAAAAATCCATCAGGAGAATAATTACCATTCTTTTTATTCCCGTCACATTATTACTTTCTCCATACGGGGAAAGTAGTTTTCATTGAAAAAGATCGATTTCAAGACTTCAACGGAAATACACGTTTTGTGGTCCCCTCAGCACGTTTTGACCATTTTCTCGACAATTTCTGTGTGTGTGTGTGTGTGTGTGTGTATGTGTGTGTGTATATGACAGCGTTTTTGTGGGTGCTCTAACTCAAAAACTATTAATCAGGTCAACGTGAAATTTCATATTTAACATTTTCATAAAGTTACAAGTATTAATTAGTTTTTCGTAAAAATAGATCAACCAGAAGTGGGTGTTTACTCTTGTCACTTGTTCGTTATTTTGAAATATTTGCTTTAATATTTGATAAATGTAAAAATTTAATGGAATAAATGTTGTAGGAAATGTAATTTTATACAACCTTTGTTTGAAACATTTCTCCATATAATGCATTTTTTAAGAGAAATCTTATATTTTTAGCTGCCACCACCACGCTACCTACCGACAACTATTGTTAACAATTTACGCTTAGTTACGTCTTAGTAACGCTCCTTTTTCTTTTCTTAATTGTTGGAGCTTTGTGGCTATATCCAATATCAGAAGGCTATGGCTTGAGTTTATTTCTGTTCTTTGTAAATTCTGAAATTTTCTTGCAGTTTCTTAAAATATTTATTATTATGTAACCTATTTGGATTTTTCATAAATATCACAGATATGGAGAAAGTCATGTGGTCGCCACATCAAATTTTTATAATAAAACCCTATGGTGGGGTTTGCGTATAACGCTGATGTCATCAATGGTACTTTTAAACGAGTTTTTAACAAACTTCCCTTTTAGGTGGAAGGTTGAAATTTCGCAGGAATGTTTAATTTAGATTTAAAAATTAAATAATGCGAAAAATACGAAAAAAGATCCGGGTGCAACTCCAGGGGACGATTTCCGTTTCCCGTAAGATAACACGTAAAAAGCGACTTTTTAAATTTCAAGCTTTTATTATTTTGAAAATTAAAATTAGAAAAAATTGACGTACGATTTTCGAATTTAAACTATGTTTTAGGAAAATTAATGAAGTTTCTTATTTTATTAAAATTTTCCGCCTACCGTTCGAAATCTCTCATATTAAACATTTAAATCACATATTTTGGGGAAATATCGACTTTTAAACGGGATTTTGCCTTGCCGACCACGTCATTGTTCAACTTCGAGAATCAGTTGTCGTCTCAACCCTCATACGTGTAATATATAAGAGTGCATAGATTGCCTTAAATTATCGCAGGATTTTTCACGAAAATGCGTAATCCTAATGGGACGGATTTAGTTTGGATTCTTTTGCTTAGTTCAAGTTCAAAAACACTTTATTGTCCTTTAATCACATACATTTGCATTACTACAAGCTAGTTTGACAGCAAATTACAAAGTTCTTAAATTACGTTCGGCTTATTACCCGTAGGTATTTTGCCGTCTTTCCTGATGGGATTTAATTTCTTTGTTCAAGTCATATACTATTTATCTCCTTAGGGAAAAAATTTTACAGGTGAAAAAACCCTAACTTTCTTTTCGAATTTTAACAATTTTATCAATATTAACAAATAACAATATTAATAGTAGATATTTACACATTCACAAGTTATTTACAGTGGGGTGAGGCCCCTTATTTCTTTCTTCGCGTCTTATGCTTTTTTCTTGTTGGGTTCCTCTCCTTTGGTTCCTATGTGCCGCTCTGCTCCTCGTTATCTTCTTTTCGCGGTGATCTCCTCGCTCTTTCTGTTGGTTGGTCCCCTCTGTTGTTCTGCTCCTCTTCGCTGCATGGCGATCTTCTTTTCTGCTTCCGCTGGGTGGCCGCCTCCTCCTCTCATCAGTCTCGCTGATCCTTCGCTGCTTCTGTCGAGTGGTCGCCTCCGCTCCTCTGCCCGGTCCTTTCATTCTGCTGTCCTTTACCCTTCCTCCTCCGGGAGTTCTTTTCGTGCTGTTTTAGTCTTTGCATTTATTTTATTAATCGTTAGACTGTGGAATATGGTTTTATGCTTGTATGGGAAGGGAAGTGTATTGACATTTGTTGGGAGGAGGTCTTTTAGTTGGGCGTTTCCCGTTGTATTTGCTTGCAACTGCTAGTGGAATTTTTTCGTGGCTTCCCGTACATATTTCTGAATCGTGTCTACTCCCGTTTGTCGTCGTCTGTCCGCGTTTGTCATTAGTGGGTCGTGTGTCACTAACAGTAAATATTTATTTTGCACCGTTTGTAGTTTTCGGTAATTCGTCTTGTGTGTGTTGCTCCAGATTGGCGCTGCGTAGGTCATTGTTGGTCTTATTATTACTTTGTAAATTGTCACTTTGTTTGTCGCGTTTAGTTTGCTTTTGGCGTTAGTCAGTGGTTTTAGTTGTTGCGCTGTTATTATTGCTTTTTGTCTCGCGTATTGTGTTTGCTTGGTCCAAGTCATATTTCTGTCTATATATATCCCTAGGTATTTTATTGCGTTGCTCCAGTCAATAGTTTTACCTTGCCAGGTTATGTGTTTTTTCGTCATTTGTCTCATGGTCTTGCGTTTATTTGTTATAATTATTGCCTCGGTCTTGTCGTTGTTTATTTTTATTTTCCACTTGTCAGCGTAGTCATTTATTACTTCTATTGCGTTACTAAGTTTCTCTATAATCGGTTGTAGTTGGAAGGAGCATGTAAAGAGTGCTGTGTCGTCTGCGTAGATAGCTTTTTCAACGTCATTTGTGGGGGGAGGTCATTTATATATAGGTTAAACAGCAGTGGCCCAATAATTGAGCCTTGTGGTACTCCTGCTTCTATCTGTCTTTTGTCAGAGAGCGTTTGTCCTATTATCATCTGAAATGTCCTGTGTTTTAAATAGTTTTCAATTAATTTAATCAAGTCAGTCGGAAAGTTATAGTGAATGAGTTTATAAATGAGTCCTTTGGTCCATACTCTGTCAAACGCCTTCTCTACGTCTAGAAGTAGTATTCCTATATTTTTATTTCTGTTGCGCGTGCAGTATTCTGTCAGTCGGAAAATCTGGTGTACTGTCGAGTGTCGTCGTCTAAAGCCAAACTGTTCGTCTCTTATTATGTTTTCCTGTGTCACGTGCTGCATAAGTCTTTTTGCATCGTCTGTTCCGTTAGTTTTCCTAGAGTTGGGAGTAAACTGATTGGCCTATAGTTTTGCGGGAATTTGTCATCCTTTCCCGGTTTGGCGAAGGACAGAACTTGGGCATTTTTCCATATTTCGGGGAAGTGGCAGGCGCTGTGGATTGCGTTTATCAGATCCGTTGCGTATTTAATGGTGGCTTTTGGGAGGTACTTAATCTGTATATTGCGTATTCCGTCTTCTCCCGGTGCCTTGAGTGGTTTCAGTCTCTTGATGTGGGCCAATATATTTCTGGGCGTAAAGTCGACGCGCGTTGCGTCTCTGTCAGCTATTGTGGCGGTGCCGTGGAAAGTTTTGATTTCTCGTCTTACTAATTTTTCAGTCTCGTAATTGTCTGTGTCGTTTTCGCGGAACTGCCTTTCGTAGTTATCCGCGAGGGCGGCTGCTATTCCTTCGTCTGAGTAAGTCAGTCCTCTTTCTCCATGGAGTCGCGTTATCTGTTTGTGTTTTTTCGTCAGTTTTTTGGTCATTTTCCAGAGGGAGTTGTCTTTCGTGTTTAGTTTTTCAAGCTTCGTTTGCCATTCGTCATTGTGCATTGTGCATTGTTTAGTGCTGTCGTGAGTCTTTTGCTGATGGCGTTTAGTTGTCTTTTTGTTTGCGCATTGCGCGTCCTATGAAATGCGTTTCGACCTTTTCTTTGTCATTCAGTAGAGTTTTAATCTTTTCTGGCAAGTCAGTTTTGCTGTTCAATGTCGTTTTTGGTTTTGCTGCTTTGGTGGCGTTTTGAATTGTTGTCGTTAGTGCTTTCGCGGCTCTGTCAATTGCGTCTGGGTCGTTTGCGGGTCGTGGGATGATTGTCTTTCTTAGCTCCTTCTTATACGTCTTCCAATCGGCATTTTGGTAATTATACTTCGTGTTTTCATTTTCTGGCTGTATGTTTTTGTCTTTTCGTAGTACGTAAGTCACTGGGTTGTGGTCTGAGTTTAAGTCTTCATGTGTAATTGGGTCGGAGTAATGTGTAATGTCTTTTAAAATACTGAGGTCTATGACGCTGGGCGCGTGCGTGTCAGTTGAGGGGAAGTGGGTCGGCGTCTGTGGGTGGATTAATATAACGTCTTGTCTTTCGTCCCGCATGTCAAATAGTCTCTTGCCATTGTAGTTGTTCTTAGTGCACCGCCACGCTTGGTGTTTAGCGTTAAAGTCGCCTGCTATAATTGTTTTCTCCTTATGTGCAAGTAACTCATTGATATCGCGTTTGCTGATTGTTCTCCCGGGCTTTGCGTATATGGAGTAAAATCTTGTGCCTTCTGTAGGCAGGACGCAGCCCATGTGTTCTATGTTTATCTCTTCTTGCTTAGTGGCTTGAAATTTGATGTCGTTTTTAATTAGCACTGCTACTCCCCGTCTTCTTGTTTTTCGGTCCTGTCTTATCGCCCTATAGCCTCTCACGAAAAATTTGTCCGCGTTAGTAAAGTGTGTTTCTGATATTGCCATTATATCGGTTTTGTGCTTGTTTAGGAATGTTTCCAGCTCTCTAATCTGTCTTTTAACTCAATTTGCGTTCCATTGTGCTATTCTTAGTATCTTCAATGCCATTGTAAAGCTGTCTTCAGTATACATTCTACCCTTTCTTGATGGGATTTAGCGCTTTGCAGTGTGGTATGCAGATTTCTGAGAGTGGTTAAAATATGGCGAAAGTCAAAATTGCTAAAGATGTCCCTCACGATGCTTAAAATTTCTCCTAATTCTCCCTGCAGGCTTTCCCTTCTTGCTTTGCTTGCATATGTCTGTTTGGGTTCGGTGTTTTTTGTCTCTAATTTTCCTACCTTTTGTGTTCTGGCGGGGCAGGTGGGATCTGACGCGGCATGGTTTCCTTGGCAGTTCTTACATTTAAGTTCGTTCTTCTGTGGGCATTTGCGCGAATCATGCTCATTACTGCAATATCTGTACGCGGGGCGATGATTGCAGAATCTTGCCGTGTGTCCAAGCCCCTGACAGTTGTAGCATTGCGTAGGTCTATTGTTTTTGTAAGTTTCCCAACGCACCCCTATGTGGGCCAAGTGCACCCTCCTAGTCAGGCCAGCTGTGTTTGCATTACCTGGAAAAATCAAAATATGGATGGGCAGCGGTTTGCCGTCTTTAAATACCTGAACCACTCTTTGGGTGTAGCATCCTTCCCCTTGCAGTAATTTCCCTGCATCCTCTGCTGAGTATTCGGCGGGGATGTTTTTTACCACAATTTTGCGCGCCCTGTCCTCTCTTTTGCCGAATGTGTGAAAGTAGTGGTTTTTGTCTTTTAGTGCCTTGGTTGTTGTATCATAATCTGCCTCGGTGGCTGTGTAGACCGTGATCTCCTTGCGGTTTGTTCTGCTTGTCTGTTTTGAGGAATTCCACGTCAGAGTCAGATCTATCTTTACCTTCTTCCTCTCCGTACATTTTTCCAGACCTGGTATTTTTTGGCGACGGTTGGTAAAAGGGTCCTATCACGTCCATCTCCGGCTTCTCTTCCCCGTTTCAGGCTTTGCGGTCGGTCGCAGTGCTCGCTATGCTAGGCCTTACGCGGTTGTTGTCAGCTTTAATGGAGTTCCCTAGAAGAATATTGTTGTACTGTATATGTTTGTGTCGGGAAGCGCCATTATCGCTTCATTTGATACATTACGTCAGAAACAAGTGCCCGGCTATATTGAAGTTCCCGAAGACGAGGAGGTGTTGCAATTGTTTTTGCATTTAAAGTCAGTTAAGGAATCTAAGAAATTAGCCAGCAGGGATATTCACGAAATCGCCTGCCTACTGGATTTGGCAGCGGACTGGACCGGCCTGGCCTTACGTACGAAAGACCTTATCTACAACCGCTTGCGGCTCCTCGGGGTCGTAGCGGCTCATGGATGGAGTACGGCCATTCGCCTGCTGGCTTCAACCAACACCATGCTACACCTCCCGCCTGACTTCCTGCCATCTGCACCGGCGCCGCCGGTGATAATCCATCAAGTGCGGGCCGCCCCCGCCTACCCGGCCTCACGGGGCCGCACGCAGCCCAATCGTCGCGGGAGAGGCCGCCCCGGCCGAGGCGCCTTCTCCTCCCGCTAATTCCATTGAGGGAATCGGCTTGGCACCTACACTACTTTCGCCGGACTCTGACGTCCAGGAATTTCTACGTTTCGCCACCTCAGGAGACCCAGGCGATGGGATAGAACTCTACGACGAGGACCTCTTCGACTCGGCCACTGCGGATGGAGCGTCCACTGCTTCCGCAGATTCAGGCCTTCCCTCTTCTACTTCTGACGCCCCAGAAGACCCACCTGACGATGACGCTCCGTCGGATTTGTTCTGCCTCCCACCGTGGGACGGCGACGCACCGGAAATTCCGCTACACGTGCCGCACCCACAACTACCAACGATAAACATCAATCGTGAGTTAACCCCTTTATTACCTGCGGCCCCATACCCTTATAACTGTGCGTCGACCTTACAAACCTTGTTACAAGGTGCTAACCTGCCGAAACCCCCAACCGCCCCGATGGCATATTTGCCATCCATTCCTACGGAGAATTTAAAGAATTATTTGGAAAACATGGTAACGCGAGGCATATTGTTCCGGGATAAACCCGTTTGCGCCTTCCGCGCTCACCTTATTGCTACAGCCGGGGGGGGGGGGGGGGTTAATATATGATTTATCGCCATGGCCTTCCCATTATCATAAGCCAAAATTTAAATTATGGGATAGTGCGCGGACATTAACGTCGATTCCCAGGGACGCTTGGTTGGTGAAATTTGACTTGGACTCTGCCTTTTATCAAATCTCCATTTTTCCTGACCACCGCAAGTATTATGGGATTCATTGTGATCACCAGTATTATTCATTTACCAGACTGCCCATGGGGCACTGCCTGGCCCCAGCTGTCTTGCAGCGTTGGGCACGGGCAGTAGCACACGAAATTCGCCAAAGATTTCAACTTATAATGGTGTGCTACCTGGACGATTGGCTACTCCCTGGGCGTTCAGAATGCGTGGGGAAGAGGGAACGCTGAGCGAATCCCACAACCTCAACGTGCTACTCCGCGCCAACGTCTGTCGCTCCCAGCAGCACCCCCCTTTTGGGAAATGAATTTCCCACCCTTTCACCTCCCCTTCCAGCGTGAGGGGAAACGGCAGCGGAACTCCAGGTGCCGAGGCGCCTGCGAAACAGGCAGACCAGACAGAGGGCAGAGGCATCCATTAGGGAAATGGACGCTGACCCTCATTCCTCCGCAGGGATGGCAGAGATTCTGCGCTCACTGACGGCAGTGACCCTTTCACTTCAACAGCAACTCCAGCAACAGGCCACCCTCCTTCAGGGGATCTTCCAACAACTTACTTCCCTGCTTCAGATTCGCCCCTAGGCGAAGGAAGCAGTACCTGGCAGTAGTCTCCTGGAATGCAGGAGGCGGTATTCGGCAGAAAACCCCAGAGTTATTTGCGTTCCTGAAAAGACAAGGCATTGCTGTGGCCTTGCTTCAGGAGACACACGAGAGACCTGGAAATGGAAAGTCCATGGTTATCGTGTCTTCCGCTCTGATCGGCCGACGGATGCTGCAGCTCTTCCTCGTGGGCGCACCGCCATCTTAGTCGAAGATAGCTATGAAGCCTTTGAACTCCAGCTGCCCGCTCTCCAGCAACTTGAGGATGCGGCTGTGCAGATCCGGACCTCCAATAGATACCTCACCTGCATCTCCGGCTACCATTCACCTCTACGGGATTTTGTGGAAGAAGACTTCAATGATCTTGCGGACCTCGGGTACCCAACTCTCTTCGGGGGCGACTACAACGCCAAACATCCCAGCTGGAATGCAAAGAACTCCAACCGGAGGGGTCGGCTCCTTCGACAATGGGCGGACACGGCCGACTATGGGATATTAGGGCCCACACAACCCACTCACTCTGGCAATGTCATCGACATCTTCCTGCACCGAAGACTGCAGACGTCGCTTCATATCTTCACCCTGGCTACCTTGCCGAGTGACCACAATCCTGTCACTGTTCATCTTGGTGCTCGTCCCGTCCAACTCCCGGAGGGCACCATTGAGAACTATGGGAAGGCGGACTGGGACCTGTTTCGTGCCACACTTACGGACAGCCTACCGGAGGAGCTACCATCCCTGATGTCCGCTGAGGCCATCGGTGAATGCGTGGAGGTGCTCACAGACAAGATCCGGCGGGCGACAGTTGCTGCTGTCCCTCTCACTCGGGCAAGGGCGCCCAACTATATGGAGCTTCCACTTCGCATCAGGCAAGACATCCTGGAGAAAAACGGTTCGCCGCCGCTTCCAGGCTACTGGAGACCATACTCTCCGCCGCCAGCTAAATACGATGAAGCATAACATCCGAGGCTCCATTTGCCGGTTCCGAAGCGAAGCTTGGGAAGCCAAACTCCCCTCCCTGAACGTCAAGGACGGCTCGATCTGGAGGATGGCGAGGTCTCTCCGGCAGGATACGAAGTTGAATCCAACCCTGCATCGCAATGGCCATATAGCTGTTGCGCCCCGTGAAAAAGCGGAGCTGATGGCGGGCTATTTGGAAACAGTTTTCCGAAACGAAAAAGCAGAGTCTGCAGCTGCATCTTCTCCACCTTCTCTGCCGGATGACCCAGAGGAAGACCCTACTCCCCTGGATGAGAGCTCTCAACCTCCGATGGTGACCTTCATGGACCTTGCCCCCGCTTTGAAGGCTTTGAAGACCCGCAAGGCACCAGGACCTGATGGTATAAGAAACGAGGTCATCAAACAGATTTCAATTGCCTTTGGTGTCTGGCTGTCACACCTCTTCACAGCCTGCATTCGCCTTGGACACTTTCCATCGGCGTGAAAGATGACAAAAATCGTCTGCATCCCGAAAATCAAGGCATCCCGGGACCCGACGAAATACAAGCCGATCTCTCTCCTGAGCGGATTAGGGAAACTCTTTGAGAGGATCCTTCTCCCCCACCTCCATGGTCATCTGAGGGAACATTCCCTTCTCCCCGAGGAGCAGTTCGGGTTCCAGGAAGGATTCTCTACCACACATCAACTGGCCCGCGTCTGCGACTTTATTACAGACGCCTTCAACGCTGGTCAGCATGTGGCAGCCGCGTTTTTTGACGTAACGAAAGCCTTCGATAGGGTCTGGCATCACCGACTCCTGTGCCGGATGACAACACTTCGCTTTCCTGCCTGGCAGTCCTCCCTTATTGCCAGCTACCTCACAGGGAGATCCTTCAGGGTCCGCTGGGATGGCCTGCTCTCCACTTTAAGGGACATCAACTCCGGCGTTCCGCAGGGTTCCGTCCTAGGTCCAACGCTGTACAACATCTTCACGGCAGACGCTCCGGTGGACCTAGGATGGAACAGCATCTCTGCCCTGTATGCGGATGATGCAGCTATCCTCTGTCGATCCTGGAATAAAAGGATGGCCGCCAGTTACCTCCAACGTGGGACTGACTCCCTGATCGCCTGGTTCGAGACTATCAAGGTGGACATCAACGCCAGCAAGACCCAGGCAGTACTCTTCTCCGTGTCACCAACTCCGGAGCCAGAAGGGATCATCGTTGGACATGAACAGTTGGAGTGAAAGGACAGAGTGACATAGCTGGGAGTCGTCCTCGTCCGTAAACTCCTATTCCATCCTCATGCGTACAGAGTCGCACACAAGTCCTTGGGTGCCAAACTTTCCTTGGCTCCTCTCCTTGGAAGCAGATTTATCCCGCTACGCCGGAGGATCCATCTATACAAGGCACTTATCCTACCCATCCTCACCTACGCGTCTCCAGCCTGGAGTGGGAGACTAACCTGCGTGGGACAGCAGTTCATCAGCATGGCTGAGAAAGCCTGCCTCCGCTCCTTATTTCGTCGCCGCAGGAAAGGTAGGGTGAAAGATCTCTACGAGTGGCTTCCAATGGACACCATCCAGGACACCATGCAGAAGCTGGCTGTCCGCTTCTGGGAAACCACTAAGAGAAAGAGTGAACCAACACTCCGCTCCATCGCAGACGCCAGGCCCATGCCTTGGGATCGGCACAAGCGCCCCTGTGCATCCACGGGAGCAGACACGGATCTTCCCCTGAAGAGGAGGAATAGATAGGATGAAGGCACCCACACCCCCAGTTCCCATCTTTGACACCAGCAGACACTTAAGTGCCTCAAGTGGAGAGCAGTTGTGTGGCAGACCCTCTCTCAGGAAGAGAGGAGTTAATCCAACGGAAGAAGGAAGATGCGGTTTGCAGGGTTTTCGTGCCTCGTTGTCTCTTTTACTCTGTCCCTCTATGATCGTTTACTCGATCTGATCGCTCACGATCTGCTCGATCTGATCATGCTCTATCTGATGTCATCTCTATCTGATCTCATCCGATCTGATCGATCCCTTCGCTCCTTGCGATGATGTTCGATCGATCTCTTTTGCTTCTCTAAACGACTAAATAGATATAGAGTAAAGGTGCGTTTCCACGCACGCGTCGCGCGCGTCTAGAACTGACTCTACCCAATCAGAGGCCTTGCTTGAGACGTTACGCGCGTTGGCCGCGACGACGCGTTGGAGTTGAAAAAGTTTCTACTTCAACGCGAATAACGCGTGAAAATTTCAAAATGGCCGTTATATGAGAAAGAACAAACGAACACCAAGTTTATTTGTTCGCTAACAGCCTCCACGCCTGTGTACGGTATAGAAATGAATTCCGTTGACGAATTCATTATTAACGATATCCTCATCCCTCCTTTTACAATATAAAGGATTAAAAGATATATGGATAAATATCTCCGGGAGAAAGCATGGAAAGGAATTGGAGATAAAGCTCAGAAAAATGGCGATTACAAAATTGAATATATACGATTATTTCTATGTATGAATTTCATTATCTAATATGGAATGAGGTTTCCTCATAATATAAATGAATACATTGCCAGTAAAAACGTGTCAGACACGCTGGAAAAGAGTCCGAGATCGGCATGTGAAATGATTCAGAACCCGTAAGTGATAATAATAAAATAATCACAACTTAAAATGCGTGCGTCATAACAGTCAATAGTCTACGTGTTCGCCGACGCACGGATGTAAACAGGCAGTATCCCCAACGCGTCGTTCGCTACGCGCGTAACGCGTGCATGGAAAGGCACCTTAAGAGAGAGAGAGGAGAATGTGGGGAGTGAGATAGGATATAGAGTGGAAGATGCAGAGAGAGTAAGGGTGGTATAGAATTAGAAAAGGACGGGAGGAAAAAGATAAAGAGGGAGGGATATGGATTGGGACAGGTGGGAATGAGTGATAGGGGAGGTGGGAGAAAAAAGAGCCAGGTAGAGGAGGCAGGGAGAGAGAGAGGAAGGGAAGGAGGGAGGAAAGGAGGGAGGAAAGGAGGGAGGAAAGGAGGGAGACAGAGGGATGGCGAGAGGGAGGGAGGGATATTATTATGTATCCGTCATATGACGGGCAATACACTAGTAAAATAATAAAACTCGATTCGAATGAGTGACAGTAAGAAAAAACTCGAAGACATCGATGTTGGAATCAATTCACAAACATCTCTTCTAAGGCGGAATTAAGAAGACTAAATTGCTAGTAAATATGATGATGGACAATCGCAGAAAAGACCAGGAGGAAACATCCGTACAAGAGATTGTTAAAATTCAGCAAAACAAGCGGGGAGAACTGGCATTGATTAAAAAAAAAAAACAGAAAAAACCTTGCCTTATAGTCGTGTAAATATGATGATGACTACTTTGTAGTCCAAACTCCCATCTGGTTTTCCCAACATTTTTATGGCTGTTGGAGACTCACATTTGGCCAATTTTCACACGAAATGTGGCACTGAAAACTATATGCGCGATAAGAACCATTTCAAAGCTTTATTGCGAGTCCATACCTGGAAAACTCGTTTGTAGAGGGCAACGCGTGACGTCCCCTTGAAACGCCATGACAAGACTTAACAGGTCCCCTAGGAAGGAACCTTGTGGTACTCCGGGATTCTTTTAAAAGCATCGCATGTGTGCTCAGGTGGGGTTTCCGACTAATCGTGCGATCACGGAAAAAAGGAGAAAGAGGTAGTCCCCCGCCATTCAACATATCTTGCGGTCGTCCCGGATAGCTTTCAAGCTAATGGTCAAGGAGGGCGGAGAGAAAGAGGATGGAGAAAAGGGGGTTGGAGAATGGGTGAGGTTTGGGAAGGGCGAGGAAGAGATCGCATTCCGTTCTGGGCTCGACATACTATAGATGCATTCTCTCACAGCAGATTTGAGAGAAAGGGGGGGGGGATAGCGGGAAGATGGCGAGATGACGTGTGAGACACACGCACACACACTCAACCTATCCACGTTCACGCAGACCGTCCCCGCGTGACGAGTCGTTATGTAGGTGTGGATAGGTGGGTCAGAGAAGAGTTCACGGCTAAATGGTTAAAAATGAACAACTGGTTATATTTTTTATGACGAACCGCGCTCTCTAGATTCATCAGACTCACAGCTCTCTCTCTCTCCCCGTCTACTTCTTCCCTTTTCAGTTTTATGGGAGAGGATTTCGCGGAATGGTGACACATTTGTACAGCGGCAAATCAAAGAGTGCGAATCGGACCAGTCGGCTATCGAATGAATTATTACGATATTTTTGATAGGAAATTAATGGTGTGATTTTTTAAATTTACTAGTATAAAATCCAGTTGACATGATGGGGAAGAAATATATTATTTGTGGTTTAAATTGTATTTTAGTCATTATTCTCTGAGACAATTTATTCTTATTTTTTAAAAGTCAAAATTATTTATCTTATCCAAAATTAGGTTCCAGATAGCAACGTAAAGGAACAAAATACCTTGATGCGTTGTCAAAGAAAGTAATAGTTAATTTCGTCAAATATTGAAAACGATTATATCCTACGCAAACACCCATAATGTACATGTTTCATTAGAGTTGGATTACAATTTCACAGTTCAAGAATAAAAACGTTTATATCTCTATCTCTCCTTCCTTTTCTTCCTCTCTCTCGCTCCCTCCTCCTTTTCTAAATCCAATTAAGCGTAAGCAATTTAATGAAACCTGCAACGACGAGGTCGGCTGTTCCTGGTTACGAAAGATTTTATTCTCAAAAAACCTAAAATTTTCATATTCAAAGCAATTTTATGGACCGTTTCGAATCGTATATAAAAATCGAGGGTAGGAAAGTAAAACTTCGTTCTTTTTGGCGTTATTTGGCTCAGGTCCCGAGTTTATACGATAATTACAATAAATTTTAAAGTGCAAATCAAAAATATAAATGCCATTTAACGGACAGTTTATGGATACAGGACAGTTACCTCGTATTTTGTATGCTTATATTGTTTACTCGTCGGTATTATAAATAAAGGAGTTACCTTGTCATTTAATCTACATCTACATATTACTCTGCAACTCATCATACATGTGGGTGGCATTGCATCAGATTCCCTAAAAAATCTACCTACAGGATTAGATATCGCGCTGCGACCTATAATCAACAAACTACAAAACCTTGGCCACTTTGTCAATGACGCTCAAAACCGCAGCCGTTTCCTCAGTCAGGTCAACCATATTCTGTATAGGATCCTCATTTTTTCTCCGGAAGGCATTCAGGAAAACAAATCCCCAAAAAAGACCCGGGTTTGACTCCAAAAGATAATTTCTATTTCAAATAAGGTACCACGTAAGAATCAATTTAGGGGCGTCCAAACTTTCTACAACTACGTGGAAGTGTATTGGGCCCTCTACTTTTTTTAATATATGCGAATGATATCTGCTCGGCAGTTCGAAGTAAAATTATACTTTTTGCCGATGATACTGTTCTATATAAAGAAATAAAAATTTGATATGGCTACCACATAATTTTCTCCATATCTGTAATATTTCTAAAGATTCCAAATAGGTTATCTCTATCTTTCTTAATCTATGTGAATGTTATCTGCTCGGTAGTCGAAGTGATATTAGACTTTTTGCCGATGATACTGTTCTATATAAAGAAATAAAAATTTGATATGGCTACCACATAATTTTCTCCATATCTGTAATATTTCTAAAGATTCCAAATAGGTTATATAATAATAAATATTGGGTCCTCTATCTTTCTTAATCTATGTGAATGTTATCTGCTCGGTAGTTCGAAGTGATATTAGACTTTTTGCCGATGATACTGTTCTATATAAAGAAATAAAAATTTGATGTGGCCATCACATGACTTTCTCCATATCTGTAATATTTCTAAAAATTCCAAATAGGTTACATAATAATAAATATTTTAAGAAACCGAGAAAATTTTAGACTTTACAAAGAACAGAAATAAACTCAAACCATAGCCTTCTGATATTGGATATAGCCACAAAGCTCCAACAATTAAGAAAAGAAAAAGGAGCGTTACTAACAAGGAGAGGACGCGGTAGTGGGGGTCACGGATTTTTATGAAACTTGTATTCTAGGATCACTGCAAACCCCCCTTTTGGGCGTGTACGGCCGATACTTTTTCCGAAAATCGCTATTAAATATGGGAAATTCACATCAACTGATATAAATTTAATAATGCACGCAAAATTCATCAAGTAATTGTTGGCGGTGAGCGGATAGTGGTTGTCTCAATCGTAAGGGCGCTACTTTGATTCCTTCGTGGGTTGGTTTTCTTTTCATTTCGCCTCATTTTACAAATCCTTTTTCGCATTAAAATTTAACTGGGCAACCACGTTGATATTTATATTTGTGTTGATTGGTGGTGATTCGGAGTTTTTCTCAAGTAATTCAACACACGATTGTCTCCACAAAGTTTACATTCTTAAATCGCATATTCTTCATTGATCTCGGCACACGCTACATCCTTTATTGATACTTATGACATGGACAGGATCCCTGAAATTACTTTTCCGAAGACTTTATCCGAATACTTATCAATTAAAGTTTCCCTTATAACTCTCCCCATCATTGGCCCCAATGATGATTGGCGACTGTAGATTATTAATACTTTTAATCAATCAACCGAATTTCTGAGGGATTCATAAAAGAAATATTTTTATTTATTTATATTACCTACTGTACTTTTAACCGACTTCTCACCAGTTCATGTTTTTTTATACTTTCAACGACCGTTTGCCTGATATAGTACCTCCGCCTATATTATAAGTATTCGGATGAGGTCTTCGGAAAAATAATTTCAGGGATCCATGTCATAAGCATCAATATAGGATGTAGCGTGCATTATTAAATTTCTATCAGTTGATGTGAATTTCCCATATTTAATAGCGATTTTCGGAAAAAGTATCGGCCGTACACGCCCAAAAGGGGGGTTTGCAGTGATCCTAGAATACAAGTTTCATAAAAATCCGTGACCCCCACTACCGCGTCCTCTCCTTGTTAGTAACGCTCCTTTTTCTTTTCTTAATTGTTGGAGCTTTGTGGCTATATCCAATATCAGAAGGCTATGGTTTGAGTTTATTTCTGTTCTTTGTAAAGTCTAAAATTTTCTCGGTTTCTTAAAATATTTATTATTATGTAACCTATTTGGAATTTTTAGAAATATTACAGATATGGAGAAAGTCATGTGATGGCCACATCAAATTTTTATTTCTTTATATAGAACAGTATCATCGGCAAAAAGTCTAATATCACTTCGAACTACCGAGCAGATAACATTCACATAGATTAAGAAAGATAGAGGACCCAATATTTATTATTATATAACCTATTTGGAATCTTTAGAAATATTACAGATATGGAGAAATTATGTGGTAGCCATATCAAATTTTTATTTCTTTATATAGAACAGTATCATCGGCAAAAAGTCTAATTTTACTTCGAACTACCGAGCAGATATCAATCACATAGATTAAGAAAAGTAGAGGGCCCAATATTTATTATTATGTAATCTATTTGGAATCTTTAGAAATATTACAGATCTGGAGAAAGTCATGTGGTGGCCACATCAGATTTTTTAAATCTGCTTTAATACTTGATCAGTGTAAAACATTCCTTGAATAAAAGTTGTAGGTAATTTAATTTTCTACGTTTGTTCGAAACATTTTTCCATATAAAGAGAAATTTTTAAAATTATATTATTTAGCTGCTACCACCACACCACCTGTAGGCAACTTTTATAAACACTTTACGCTTAGTTACGTCTTAGTAACTGTCCTTTTTATTTTCATAAATGTTAGAGCTTCAGGGCTATATCCAATATAGAAGGCTACGGTATGGGCCTGTCTGTTCTTTGCTATTATATATATTCGAAGTTTGTAAGTCAGCAGAAATTAATTAATTAAAAGTCAAGTAAAAACTTAGAGTATATATATGGTAAACTTTGTGAGTAGCTTTATGTTGGAAACTAACATTAATTAGCTTTTTATTAGTTTTAAGTAATTGCGAAGTATTATTTGAAATGATTCTCCTGTGAACATTCTATTGAATTTATAAATGCAAAATGCTATCAGAATATTTTATGAACCGCCATTAAAGACTTCAAAATAATAACCAAAGACATGTTACTCCGCTTTGTATTAAAGATTTTGGAGAAATCTTAAGCATGAAAGTGGAAAAAACTCAAATTGCGCGAATCCTCCGTTCGCCGTGACACCGAATGACTTCGGGATAATTTTATCGAAGTAGAAAATTTCAGCGTAAATTGTCAACTCGGGACTGTCATATAAATCGTAATAAACAAATCAATTATTAAAGAAACAGACAATTGTCACGGAATGACGTAATATGAGAGCGAGTCACGTGGCATTGAAGACCTCATAACATCCTGCTTAAAAGAAAACAGCAATAAAAACCTCATACCTCCATTACTTATCTCTATGTTTAGCATTCTTGCCTCGCTTGCCAGTTCTTAACTCCTCCAAAAGAGCTAGTAACCGAAGGTATCCATTTTACGAATATATTTCTCCATTATAATGAATATATAATTATAAATCCTGTGTAGTTGTAAGGATTTTCGACGGGGAAAGAGACTAATTTGCATTAAATTAAGATTCTTTTCGCCAGGATAAGTTTATTGTTCTACTAAATCTATTTTTAGTTTCTTTCCACTCTTTGCGTTGAAGAATATCTAGGAGTTCAGATAACTTAAAACTTATTTTCCCATTCCAGTTATAGTGTGTATGTGGTGTCTTCGTTCGACGAGTACTTCCATCCCTGTGATCTGCTAGTGTATTGCCCGTGATTATGAAGTGACGTTGCCGTTTTATGGTGTAATGCTGAGCTTGTGTGTGCGTGTGTGTCTCAAGAGAAACTTCTTTAGACTTGGAGAGGACAATGTCTCGACGCCGTTGAACCGCTTCAAAGGTAAGGAGACGACATTACGCAGCCCTCATATTTCCCCTTTTCCTTTCTCGTTTAAGAAGTATTTGGAGAAGTATTGTGTACGTGAAAAAATTTGATTTCGAGATAGTGACGAATATGCAGGTTTTATGTCCCACTAAGTCCGAAAAATGGTTTTTGCAAAGAGAATGTAATATGTCCGTGTGCATGGCAAAACGGGATAAACGATTTTACATAATCTGATTGAAATTTCATATTTTTACAGGATATAACCCGGAAAAAAGACTTGGTATCACGAAACGAGGGAAGGTTGTTTATTTTATCGATTTTTACCTAATAACCATTTATTCGGCAATAGCTGCATAGATTTTGATTGAAATTCATCCAGTTATAGAACTTAACAATAACGCAACCTATATTTCTCAACAAATAAATATCAGCGTCTAGTGACAGTAACACGGAATTTTACGGCCAACTCCAGCAAAATTCTCCACAGCAACATTAGCAGCATTGCTGCTACGTGTCAAACTGCGCATATATACGTATTGATTTAAGGAGTGGCGTTATTGCACGGACTACATACGGGAGTAAATAAGAAATTTTGAGAAGTGTATGTTGCATCTTTTTTCAGCTTTAGTCGAATTAGTCACAGTTCGCTCTAAGTAAGTTTGTTTTATTTTCTGCGCGGCAGTTTCACGTTTTGCCCTTCTTGTAGGGTCAACCTGGCTAAAATGTTTCTCGTGAGTCTGTTGCTCCACATAATAGATGCGCGGTAACCCAACATTTCCCGTCAACCCAACCCAACCCAACATTTCCCGTCAAGGTTTCGTGAGGATAAATCTGTAAAGAAAATTCTACATTATCTGTATTAGTTTACAATTATAGCTTGTTCTGGAGGAAATTATTGGATGATCATATTCATTTAGATATAATTCGCATATGTTACAGGCTTTCTGTGACTGCGGGCTTGTCACATTTTTACTTTCTCCATATACGTAGTATAGGGGAAAGTATTGTATTCATGAAAAAAATCGACTTCGAAATTTCAACGGAAATACACGTTTTGACCATTTTCTCGATGAGGTGTGCGTGTGATAGATTTTTGTGGGTGCTCTAACTCAAAAACTATTAATCAGGTCAACGAGAAATTTTATATTTAACATTTTTATAAAAGTCAGAAGAAATAATCAGTTTTTGGCAAAAGTCGGTTTACCGGAAGTGGGTGTTTACTCTTGTCACATCCGTTATTTTGAAATAATTGTTTTAATATTTGATAAATTTAAAAAGATATTGGAATAAAAGTTGTAGGAAAGTTTATTTACTACAACCTTTGTTTGAAATATTTTCCCATATAATGCATTGTTTAAAAGATATCTTAAAAACTATATATTTTAGCTGCCGCCACCACCACACCTACCGACGACTATTGTTAACAATTGACGCTTAGTTACGCCTTAGTAACGCTCCTTTTTCTTTTCTTGATTGTTGGAGCTTTGTGGCTATATTTGAGTATGGTTTGAATATATTTATGTTCTTTGTAAAGTCTAAAATTTTCTCGCAGTTTCTTGAAATATTTATTATTATGTAACCTAATTGGAATTTTTAGAAATATTGCAGATATGTAGAAAGTCATGTGGTGGCCATATCAGATTTTTAATTGTTCAGCATGCAATTTTGCTAGAGCGAACAAAATCTTCTTTTAAGACAATTTTTAGGAGGGGATAGGTGAGGTAGGGAGGCGACCGCCTCAGGCGCCTCTCGATAAGATTAAAAATATAAAAAATAATGAAGGGGCATTAATCATAAGCGACTTAGAAAAGGCAAACGAATTTAATAAATGGTACTCCAAAGTGTTCCAAGTGAAAACTTATGCTTTAGGCAAAGTAAGATTACCAAATGAAAGTGGACCGAGAATTGAGTTTAGCTTTAATACTATTAATAAAAAGGTAAAGAGTCTGCGCTGGCATAAGTCCACAGGACCTGATAATATTGCATCAGGTGCATTAAAATTAGGGAGCGAAGCGATTATACCATACCTAAATCACTGTTACCTTAGCAAACAGTTGTATCCCATTAGAATGGAAATCAGCCACTGTTATACCTATTTATAAAGACGGAAATAAGACAGAAGTTGCAAATTATAGACCAGTAAGCCTAACGTCCGTTGTTTGCAAATTAATGGAAAAATGTCTGGCGGACTATATACAGAAGTTTTTAGAAAATAATTGTATGATATTTGAAGGTCAGGCCGGGTTCAGAAAGGGTCATTCCTGCGAGGTCCAGTTGCTAGGGTTATGTGAAGATATTGCAGAAACATTAGACAATAGCCAGGAAGCGGAAGGTATAGTGATAGATCTAACGAAAGCATTTGATGTAGTACCTCATGATTTACTCTTGAGTAAGGTTTACGCACTAGGAATAGATATGAGGGTAGTGCGATGGATAGAAGCCTTTCTAGCAGATATAAAACAAAGGGTTAGGATAGGAGATAGTTTATCCGATGAAATAGATGTCACCTCAGGTGTCCCTCAGGGAAGCGTTTTAGGACCGTTATTATTCTTAATCTACATAAATGATTTACCAAGTCAAATATCCTCAAAAGTGAGACTTTTCGCAGATGACTGCATCATTTATAGAGTCATTAAAGATGAAAACGACAGAGGTTTACTGCAGAGGGACATAGATAAGCTGATGTCTTGGGTATGTTCAAATAAAATGAAAATAAACGTTAAGAAAAGCAAGCATATTCTATTCTCTATGAAAAGGGAAAAGAGCAATTTTCCTTACTATATGGAAGGGATACAAATACCGAAGGTTGATAATATAAAATATCTTGGAATACATATTACGAAAGATTTAGCATGGGGTCTTCAGGCAGAATGTATAGTTTCAAAGGGTTTCAAGGCACTTAACTTTGTTATGAGAAATTTAAAACATAGTAGTAGGAAAGCTAAAGAATTAGCATACAAAACAATAGTAAGGCCTATATTGGAATATTCTTCAGGAGTCTGGGATCCTCATGACAGAATACATATTAATAAATTGGAAAAGGTTCAGCGAAAGGCAGCCAGGTTTGTTATGGGTCGTTTTGGAAGAGAGGATAGTGTAACAGATATGTTAAAGGAACTTGGGTGGGAAACTTTAGAAAAGAGGAGGAAAGTGAAAAGGTTAGTTTGTTTCTATCGAATGTATACCGGTAACCGGCCTGGAAAGAACTAAAACTTAAAATTAAAACCCCGACATTTAAAGGTAAAAATGATCACTCGTGTAAAGTTCGTACAAACGTTCGAAGAAAAGATGTTGGTAAATATTCATTTTTCAATAGAACAGCATTGGACTGGAATGAATTACCTGAAGAACTTCTTATGCCCTTTCCGCAAACCGAGAAAGCATTTAAAAGTAAAATTGTTAAAAACTTTAGTTTTTAATATTTAATATGAGTATTTGTAGGTTAGTATTTTATTTAGTTTTTTTTATAGGACTTGCGCCACCAAGCGGCGTTAATTATTGTAAATATAGTAGGGTTATAATTTAATCACAATACTCCAAATAACTATCTAATGTCAAATTATGGTCGATTTATTTTATTCATGAAGAAGAAGAAGATTATTTACTTATTCTAAATTTTTGTAGTTGTATGGACAAATAACAAATGAAACATGTTGTAGTTTGTAGCTAAGCTGTTGTGACGAGAGTTCCTATGACTTGAAGTCAAGAAGTTGTATATAGTGTACAGGAACTACTATCAAAAAAGGTTATATTTTTGTATTAAGTACATTCAATTGCTATTATGTAATTTGGGCATTATGTATTGAGTGATACCTAAGCTGTTGTGACGGGAGTTCCTGTGACTTGAAGTTAAGAAGTAGTATATAGTGTATAGGAAATGGTATCAAAAAGCTTATATTTTTGTATTAAGTAAACCCAATTTTTATTATGTAATTTGGGTATTATGCATTGAGTTGTGATGAGGACCCGCTGCCACCGGGACCTGCTCCCAATTGTAGCGTTTATGTGAATAATAATAATAATAATAAGAGCCCTCAAATAAGACTACAATGATAATCTTACCATAGACATTGATAATGTTGATAATTTAACCGATATTGTTTATTCATAGTAAGCCTTTCTTCAAAAAGGTTGCGAAGAACTACGTTCCTATAACGATATCCATTTAAAAGTTTCTATTAATGATGTTACGCTTTGTTTACTATCGTAATTTCTCTTTACAAATCTAGCTGCCCTGCGCTGAACATTTTCTATCTCGTTAGTGAATCCCTTTTCGTAAGAATCCCAGACAGCTGACGTATATTCGATCTGCGGTCAAACCAATGATAAATAACATTTATTTCACTTTTTCGGAGTTATTTCGAACTGTTCTCCCTCTATAGACCAGCTTTTTGTTAGCGGCACCTATCAATCGGCGAATGTGGGTGTCCCACGAGAGATCACGATGTATCGTGACTCCAAGATATTTAACCGAGTCTGAAACGGGAATCTCTAGTCCGTCCAACGAATAATTAACATTCAACGAGATATTCTTGGTTCTCCAGAAATTGATGACGCAGCTTTTCTTTTGGTTGATCTATAACTGCCATTCCTTACACCATGCAGAAATAGCTTCTAGATCATTTTGGAGATACCGATGGTCTTCCGGATTGCTTATTTCCCTATAAATGACGGTGTCGTCCGCAAAAAGCCTAATTTTACTTCTGAATATTGAAATGATATCGTTTATATAAATTAGAAATAATAACGGATCAATTACACTACCCTGTGGAACGCCAGAGACAACCTCCAATAAGTTCGAGGACTTCTCATCTATAATAACCTTCCGCTTCCTATGATTTAAAAATTCACGGATCCAACTAATAATTTTGCAATTAACGCCTAAGGTTTTTAATTTCGTTATTAACTTCCTATGAGGTACCTTATCAAAGGCTAAAATCTAAGAACTACCAATTATTTTCTCCGCTTTTCAGTATACAATTCAGAAAAAGACCGAGCTGAGTATCACAAGACCTACCTTTCCTGAAGCCATGTTGACAATCATCTAACAATAAATTACTATGAAGAAATCGCATTATGTTGCTAACGAGTATATGCTCGAGAATCTTGCACGATATCGAAGTTAAGGAAATCTGCCTGTAATTTTTTGGGTTCTCCTTGTCGCCGCCCTTATGAATTGGGGTAACGTGCGCTAACTTCCAGTCGTTATGGACCTCTCCGCGGGAAATAGATTTCTCGAATATTATCCAAAGAAAAGGTGCTATTTCTTCAGCTAATTCTTTTAAAACGTGACCAGAAATTTCTTTGGTGCCAGTGGCTTTGTTATGTCTGATGGAACTTAATTGGCTTGCAATTCCCACCCCAGAAAATACTATATCGTCCATAACTCCATACTCCTTATGGCGGGTACATTATGTACGCGTTATTCGTTTACGGCTGTAAATGCTTTTACAAAATGGCCGTTTAACAGGTTGGCTTTCTCTACGCTGTCATGAATAACGGCACCCGAGTCATTACGCAGGGAAGGTATGGTAGGGTCTCTACCTAGGACCTCTCTCACATAGGACCAAAACGCTTTAGGGTCCTCCTTCAAATAATTATTTAATACCTTATTCCGGAAGTTAGTAAAAGCCTCGCGCATAGTATTTCTCGCTTTAGGGCGGGATTCATTATGCGTCTGAACTTAAGCTGCCCTATATTCGTCGGCTGATGTAGACGGCATATTTCTTATATTCGCATGGCTTATTCTCTGACGCCTAAGCGCATTCCTAGCTTGCTTATTGTACCAACGTTGCTCTTTATTGTCGACCTACCTTCAATTTAATGGGAATGTACCTACTTATCGTTGCCCGCTAGCATTATATCCTTGAATAATGTCCATGACAACTCAGCACCTGATCGTTTGGTCATATCACGGAAGCCAGATAGTATTTCTCGTGGGCGCGACCTGAAGCTTGAAAAATCTGCCTTAGCAAAAATATAAAACATTCTTTGAGGCTTATGGTGCCTATCGATTTTCAACTTACACTCTGCATATACGGCCAGATGATAACTTATTCCATCTTCAATGGTGAATTTGTTATTCTTTCTGATTGTGTTATTTTACGTGTGTCGCTTCGACATCCCCGGGGCCTCGCCAACCTGAAGTCGTCTGATTGGTGAGTGTTCACTGGGTTTCCTCATCCCAACACCTTGTTGACATCCATATATCTATTTTACCTTTCCTTTTCCGTAAGTTGTTATATATATATATATATATATATATATATATATATATATATATGATATTATAAGTATAAGTATAAGCATTTCATATCACCTTGAAAAATTAATTAATTTTTTAGAAAGATATTTCATTATTAGCAATATTTTTTTATTTCAAAAGATTTCACCTCTGCACCGATTTTCATTCTTTCCTTGTGGAAAAATTTTGGAGTAAAACAATCCTTACAATTTGCAATTTTAAGAATATCATACTTTTTCCACAGTAGGGTACTCATGCCACACATTTAAACCAATTTTAAAAGTTGTAGTGAAGTGAAATGATATTTATTTAATTGTTTACATTTTAAAACTTTTAACAGCCGTAATAACAACTTCATAGATACTATCAAATGTTCATATGCGTATTTGCTCTAATCTCTAAATAATTAAAAAATTTCAGCTCCCTAGTTCACCCTGTAGTACCTAAACATTTAACTATTTTTTAAAAATTTATCATTTTTTAACAGATAAACAAATTAAAATATCAAAATTTCTATAATCCCTATTTCGTTTTTTTTTACAAATTCTATCTTTAACAAAATTTTCAGTTTCGTTACATTCCGAAATACATAAACCTTAAAAATATGTTTAAAAATTTTCGAAGTTTTAGCGGCCGCATTGTTAAACATTTTCTAGATTTTCGTTTTTTCTATTCGGTTTTGCACATAATCCTACCGACAAAAAAATTTCGAGACTGCCGCTTTTATGGAAATGCCTAAACATTAGTATCCTCCTATATATATGTTATAGATATGTTATATGTTACTCCTCTGTAAGAAACGTCTATATATAATGATATATATATATATATATATATATATATATATTTATTTATTTATTTATACAAGTAGTTGGTGGTTGCATTCTGCAAGCATTTTATCTCACCTTGAAAAAACATTAAATTAAAAAAGATATTTCATTATTAGAAATATATTTTTTTTATTCAAAAGATTTCACGTATGCGCCGATTGTATTTCTTAACTTATGGAACAATATTGGAGTACAAGTCCTAAAATTTGCGATTTTAAGAATATTATACTTTTTCTATTGTTGGGTTCTAATTGCACACATTTCTGCCAAATTTTGAAGTTACTGCACATCTAGACGTGAAATTATATTTATTTAATTGTTTAAATTTTAAAACATTTTTACGGCCTCGACAAATTCATGGAGATATTCAAATGTTTATTTGTGCATTTGCACTAAGCTCTTCATTGCTTAAAAATTTCAGCTCCCTTGAAATCCCCATAGTTCTTAAATATTTATCTGTTTCAATTTTAAGAATTTTTAACATTCAAACAAATTAAAATATAAAATTTTCTATAATCTCTATTTCGTTTTTTTTTACAAATTCTGCCATTAAAAAAATTTCAGCTTCTTAGCACTTTCGAAAATACACAAACCTTAACAATTTGTTTAAACATTTGCAAATTGTTAGCGGCCTCATTATTAAACTTTTTCAAGATTTTTGTTTTCTATATATAATTTGGTACAAAATGTTTGCAAAAACTCGTACCTACGACTTATAGTTTCCGTGATAAAAATGATTAAACTTTAATGCACAAATGGGGCAAAAACAACCACTAAAAATTAACAATTTTGAAATTTTCGATTTTTTTAGTCGGTTGTGAGCTAAATCCTATAATCGTGCAAAATTTCAGCTCGCTATTTCTCTTAGATTGGTCTACGCACTGGAATACCTTTTCCCCATGCTAACTGATGGGAGATTTTCCGGAGCATCTTGAGCCGAACCCAGGACACTAAGCAAAAATAATACCAATTCCTAATAGGTATTGCGGCCATTTAGCAGCTCTCAAAAAAATTCATTTCTCCAGCTTATAGGCAAGTTTCCGAAATTAATTTACAAATATGGCGCAATGCTTTTCTTATGGGGGAAAACGCAACATTCGGAATTTCTGGAGTCAAACCCATGTCATTTAGGTGAGAGGTGCCATTTATCTGGAGGTTTCCCCATGGCCTCTACAAACGCAGAAACTTTCAGCTCTCTAGCTCTTGTAGTGTGGGCTAGACATTATTATCCTTCTATATATATGTTAATAATGACATAATAAGTATATTATATATGGAGAAAATGGATGAGAGACGAAAATGGAAAAACGTTAACAGTGAAGAAGGTAGAGCCAACTATAGGCGTATAAACAATGAGTTGAGAAGGGTAACAGATAAAGCTAGAGAAAATTGGCTAAAAGGAAAATGTGATGAAATAGAACAAATGGAGAAATTAGGACGGTACGATATGATGTACGCTATGGCACTGGAATTAGAAGATAAGAAGTCTAATGGAATTTGTGGTAAAGGAATTATGAATACGGATGGGAAGATAGTCTCAGAAACAAAGGATGTAGCACAGGTATGGGAAGAATACATTAAGGAATTATACAGCAAACAGACAGGAGCGGCAAAAATAGAACTGAAAAATGAGGAAAACATTGAAGAAGACAACTTAGGACCAAGTATTATGGAGAGCGAAGTAGAAAAAGCGATAGTGGAACTTAAGAAGGGGAAAGCCACGGGCAGCGATGGAATACCGGCTGAGATACTTAAAGTCATAGGATCAGAAGGACTAAAAGCGATCACGAAATTAATTAATAAGATTTACGACACGGGAGAGTGGCCTCAGGATTTCCTAGAAGTAACAATGATCCCTCTAAAGAAGAAGCCAAAGGCAATGCAGTGTAAAGATTACAGAACTATAAGCCTTCTGTCACACACATCGAAGATCATCACGAGGATTCTTAATAAAAGGCTGGAGAAAAAGGCAGAAGAAATAATAGGGGAAGATCAATTCGGTTTCAGAAAAGGACGAGGAACTAGAGATGCTATAGGAGTAGTTAGAATCATATCAGAAAGGGCAATAGAATACAGTCAAGATATCTGCGCATGTTTCGTAGACTGGCAGAAGGCCTTTGATAGAGTAAATTGGGTAAAGTTGATGAAGATATTAAAGGATATAGGTGTAGACTGGAAAGACAGGAGACTGATTAGGAATCTATATGAGAATCAAGTTGTAAAGGTCAGGTTTGAGAATGTGGAAACCTGCGGAATAAATATCGGTAGAGGAGTAAGACAAGGATGCTGCCTATCGCCAACCCTATTCAATATATATGGAGAAAGTCTAATGCAAGAAGCTTTAGAAGGCACAGGGGATTTCAAAATTGGAGGAAGGATTATAAGAACAGTAAAATACGCAGATGATCAAGTACTTCTAGCAAGAAAGGAAGAGGAGCTACAAAAAATGATAAATAGACTAGTGATAACAGGTAGAAAATACGGTATGGAAATAAATACAGAAAAATCCAAGGTCATTCGAATATCGGGTAAAGAAGAGAATCTGAACATAACTATTGGGGGAAAGCCATTAGAACAAGTTTCAGAATATAAATACCTTGGAAGTATCATAACACGAGAGGCAAAATGTACGGATGAGATCAAAACTAGAATAGGAAAAGCAAAAGCGGCTTTCAGGAGAAAGAAACAACTACTTACAGGGAATATAAGGGAAGATATCCGCAAGAAGTTGATAAAATGCTACGTATGGAGTATAGCATTGTATGGGGCAGAAACATGGACGCTAAGGAAAAATGGCATAAAATACTTGGAAAGCTTTGAAATGTGGACTTGGAGGAGAATGCTGAAGATAAAATGGACAGATAGGATGAAAAACGATGAAGTGCTACGAAGAATAGGAGAGAAGCGAATGATTATACAGACTATCAGAAAGAGGAAGGCTAACTGGGTTGGACATTACCTGAGGAGAGAGAGTATGATTAAAGACGTGTTAGAAGGAAAACTAGATGGGAAAAGGGAAAGAGGTAGGAAAAGGTTTCAGCTGATAGACGATTTGAAAGGGAAAGAGAGTTATCAAGATATAAAGAGGACAGCGGAAAATAGGAGTATATGGAGAACCAGGTTTAACCATGAATAATCACGGACCTGTCTACGGACAGACTACCTATGATGATGATGATATATATATATATATATATATATATATATATATATATATATATATATATATATATAATATAGTATAGATATCATATGACGCTCCTTACAAATAACTTATATGATTGGTATTACATATATTTGCGAACGAGGATTTTCCGATATGAAATTTATTAAATCAAAATACAAGAATTGCATTAAGGACACGACACTTGAACAGATACTTCGGATCACAACGACTAATATCGATATTCGCATAAAGGAACTTGTAGTCAACCAAGTTCGTCCTCAGTATTAAATATTTAATTTTTGGATTGTTATGTAAGTATTTAATTTTTGGATTGTTATGTAAGTATTTAATTTTTTGTACGTAATTTTTCTTAAGTAAGCATTTTCTTTAGTAAAATATTGTTATAAAATAATTTTTCTCCAGTGTATTTATATAGAATCTATATGATATATATTAAATAATTAATAATGTTTTTGTGGCCCGCCATCAACTTACAGAGAAATAAATCAGCCCTTTGGTTTATAAAAGTTGGACAGCATTGATTTACAGGACTACAGATTTAGAGTATCGGAGAGAAGAGCGGCTATACTAACATTTTGAAAATAGGGAATTAATTACGACTTTAGAGACGCATCATAAGTACTGTACTCAAATGACCCCGCGCTCTCGTTTTCAGAAACGCACCCCCAGCGTTAAATCTCTTGGCGGGAATTATTTTGGTAAAATGTTTTACACCAATTGCATAACAAAAGTTTGTCCGGCTCTATAAGCTAAAGTGGCAATACGTTAAGCAGATCAACTCTGTTATTGTTCCTTACAACCGATAATGAGAAATAGCTACACAGGAACTGATAACACGATTTCTTGCAAACGCAACAAGTTTGATCGGCGAATTTGTGAATGTCCGTCGTAAAACTACTCTATTTGTCAGTAAGAATTTAATTGTTAAGATGTAGAGATCGATTTTAACATATTATTTAGACGTTTATCTCGCGACCCTTCGGTTTTGTTTGCCAAACATCGTGATTGATTTTTCCTCAGCTTAACGAAACGTGCTTCTCCTTGTTCTTTTGTTTCTTTATTTACACAAAATTAATATCATAATCTGAACTTTCCTAATCGTTCCCGACGCTTTTTTATTTTAATTTTCTCTTCCTGTCCTTGCCTTGTTTTCCATTCTTTCCAGTCTATTCTTTCTCTGCTCCGATATTTTCCTTTATTTTCTTGTAGTATTATTTTTGCCTCGTTAATCTCACTAGCCTTTCTTCCTCCGTTTCATGGATTGTTTTTCTTTTCACGTTCGAGATTTTTATGAAGCCAATTTCAACAATTATGACCTTACAATCAAACTCAATATGGCGTTGTTGTTTTCACAAGTATTGCATTTTCCTGCCGCTTGGTGTCACTAGGTGCGCAGTCGATCTGTTCTTAAATTTCAAAATATAATTAAAATACCAAAACATGAAAACTGTTTAAATATTTTTTATAGAGAGACGTCCTAATATTTTTGGGTCACATATAAACTAAATTTTTTTTCAATAATAAAGCACAAACATTTTCCTTTCTCGTTTTTTATAAATAATATATTTGTTAAACATTACCCTTTTAGTTTAATAAAATGTATTTGAGCGCGAATTCACTGTTGTGGGTGAGGAAAACGAACGGCGAAGTTTTGTTGAAAAACCGGTATATCCAAAAAGTAATCGACCTGATTAAAACCCATTGAAAAGTGGATCAACCCTTAGCATATTTGCAAGAATATTTACGGCCGATGGCGAACAACTGTCACAGTTTTTTCCCTAAATTTTGATAACGAGCATCTCCAACTTCTTTGAATAGCGTGAAAAAAGTCTCCACTTTACATACGAGCCCAATTTCCAAAAAGGGAAGAAAATTCCTCGTATCTGTAACTTTTATCTACTTAATTTCCGGAACCTTCTTTCCTTTCCTTCGCGGTCCGCCGAAATCGCGTATCTTCTTTCGATCGGCAATTGTGAGCGGATTAGTCATTCTTCTTTTACTCTCGAAGGTTTGGTATGTTCTCCTTCGGCACCGCGTCCTCTAAAGAAGGAGATTGGGAAGTTTCTTCAGGAATCAGGAGGAGAAGTCCCTTTTATCGGCGCCATATTTCTGAGCGTATGTTTTAAACTGCCGTCAATTCAAACGAGTGAATTTATAATGCTCTTTTGAAAAAAATCCCTATACGTGGAAGATGGTAAGCGAATTAACTAAGTTTACACAACCAAAATTTTAGGGTTTAACCATGAGTAAAACATCCATCCATATACTGTGGTTCTCGTCCGTCTGTGAAGATTATGTCCGCCGAGCTAATAAAACGACGTATATAACCTAAAAGTGTAATTTTATCTTCGCTTGTTTAACGAATAGTTAGTCAATCTACTTTTGAAATTTTGCTACACCCTAAGTTAATAGCTAAATGGGTCAATTCAGATTATAATAGGCACTGAATGAATTTAGTAAATATAAATGACAATGTTAGTAAACCGTATCTTAACCCATTTTATCATTAAGCATAAATTCTTAAATTTCGGAACACCAAGAGAGTCCAATTTTTCCTGCAAAAACATATTGGGTACCGAAAAAACACTACAGAAATCGTGGGGATAGAAACGTTTCGCAGTCACGACGCTCTAACACAACGTCGCACTTGCAACACCTTTAATTCTCGAAAATGAATAAAACAACTGACTCGCGTAGTGGGCGCGCGTTAATTCTCCGTTATACAGATTGCGTTCCGCCGCACGTCAGCATCCGGATTCTCGCATTCCGCCATCTTTTCAGTGTAATTCGTAAACCATTTGCCATTTTCTATACTTGCTCTAGATTATTAATTCATCACGTTTTAGAAAAGATTTAGTAATTGCATAATTGCTTCAGCTACAAAATTTACGGCGCGAAGACCTTCATTAATGCCAATTTATTGCAATGTTGTTCTTGCTGGATTTTAACATCCTCAAAACGGCATTTCGCTTACCGACGCATCGCCTAACGACACATCGCTTAACGACACATTTCCATGGAGCGAATTAACGTCAACAGGCGAGAGATGTGCGTACAGGAAATTCTCCGGGACGCACCCACTACGGAAATTCCACCATCGCCTACGGCCACGAATGAGTCAAACGCTTATTTTTTTCCTCAAACAAAAGCATCGACTTACAGGATCTTAATCGGAACCGGGTCAACTACCGGAGATCTCGTTTCTTCCTGGACTCCTCTTTTCCATGTGACCACCCACGGCTCCTTGCTCCCACACGAGAAATTCCTCATTCTTTCTCTACTCCTCTTCTGCTCCACCTCTCCATCACCCACTCTTCATCTTTTTTCTACTGATCCCATTCGGCTTTGGTAGACCGGTGGTTCGAGTATCTATAGACGGATACTATAAGGTCGTGGATTCGAATCCCGCCGAGGACATGGATGTTTGTGTTTGCCATACTGGGTTAGATGTAAGAATGGACTAGATCAGGCATGTCAAACTTGAAGAGGCATCAGGGCCGCATTAACGCAGTGGGTGTTATAGAAGGCCCGCATTAGGATTACAGTTGTTTAATAAGGGCCAGAGTTGGAAATAACCAACTTTTTGTAGAAGATCGAACGTCTGTTTAGCAAACAACAAGCCGATTTAGAATCTGGGTTTTATTGATGCTTTTATTGTTGTTGGTAGAGGGGTGGTTAGCGTGTCTGGCTCCCAACGCTAGGGTCGCGGGTTCGAATCCTGCCGAGGGCATGGTTGTATGTGTTTGTCTTTGTTAAAGTTATTACGCTCATTGTAAAAGGCCGTTAACGGCTGTTTATGAGCTGATATAAATAAATAAAAATAAAAAATAAATAACTATGGGAAACTCCTATCTCCTTTTTACAAAAATAAAGTGTCTATACAAAATTTCGAACGATTTGGTTGAGACCAATCCGCATTCGGGCCGCACCAAGACAAAGAAAGGGCCGCATGCGGCCCGCACACTGTCAGTTTCACATGCCTGGACTATGTGGTCTAAATGTCGCTCTTAAATAAAATCGGATAATTATTATTTCCTCTCTGCCCACTTCTCTTCCTCCTCTGTTTCCCTACCCATCTTTCCCTCTTTCTCTCTCTCCCTCCCTGCCTCTCAAAATCACCGCTCTCTTCTCCTTAATTTATATCTTTATTCTAAACACGCAAGATGCCTCTTCGGCTCTCCAATGCAGCTCTGGGTCACGCTAAGCCCCAGCGGCGACAAAAAATGAAATCGCCTTGGAAATAATCAACTCGAGACCGCTTTCACGAAATGCAGCCGGGAAAGACGTGAGGGATACCCGTTGTCGAACCGGATCGAATCGGATCAAACTTAAACTAAACGTATATTTTTTACTTACTCGACCGAAATAAATGAATTATGCAGACCGAAAATTTCTTATAATAAACTCATCAGCTGTTACTTGCGCCTCTGCCAATTATGGACTAAGTGCGTGAAAACAAATGGCTTCTAAAGACATCCACCGATGATAGACCATAAATATAAAGTTGAATTAGCATGGACCAATGGGAAAAATTATTTTGGATGCAAGGTGAAACGTCGAAACAAAGTTTTCACGAATAAAGTAACATTTTATTGGGGAATTTTCGGAAAGACGAGGCGGTAAAAATTATTAATAGATACATAAAATGAAGAAATTTGAAATGATTCTTAGTATTTTTACTATTTTCAATTCAAAGGGGGCCGCATGATATTCAAGGGGCCTCTTACAATCACCGATTGGCTGACAACTTCGTGTAAAGCCGGCTACACACATTCGTTATTCCTCGAGTGCCGAGCCACGAATATTCGTCACTCGCCAAATATCTGGTAGTGTGGATGGAACAACGAGGTACCGATGTTCGTCACTCGGCGAACCACGATCATTTCCCGTCGAGAGTCGGCAAAAGAGTACGAGTCAAAGGGACGAATATTTGGCAAGCCGCGATGCTTTTAACTCCTACACACATTCGTTATTCTCCGACTGACGAACGTCTCTCCGCATTGATGCCAGATCATGGGAATTTTCCCTATTTGCGGGAAATTTCATGCAGGTCTAGCAGCATTGCGCCTTCCGAACCAGTACTCGGTGCCGTCAGCCAATCGTAAATCGTATGTCTTCCTTTCCGCGTTTTCTTCTTTTCCATCTTCGTTTTCAAACAGGCGCAGCTCATGACAACAAAAGCGGCACTTGCAGCGAGAGCAGTATCTTCACCGTCCAAATCCATCGGCAAAATTTCAGTACTACAAACATCTACACCATTTCCCGCAAGTCAATACGAATATTCGGGATGTGAAGGCAGCTGCAAGTAGCGAGGAAAATATTTACTCGTCACTCTGCAAGTGATCACGAATGTTCAGCACTCGGCGAATAACGATTGTGTGGAGTCGCCTTCAGAGATACCGACTCATTTTCCAATATTTGTAAGGATGCAGTAGTATTCATTCATTTAACGTAGCCATCCGCTAAGACAGAGGTATGCGACCGCTTTACGGTTACAGGCCGCCTTCGTTGCTGCAAATACTTTGGAGGCCGTAACAGAATTTCCGAACTGGCCTTAATTAAAATACTAAAAATACATAAAATTCCCTGCATTAAATATCGCAGATAACATTCTCGTTACTGTTTCACGGTCCGTAGGTTGCTTGCCCCTACGCTGAGACATACATCGCGCGTAACTTTCATTCTCTCAAGGAAAGGAATACGTTCTTCTATTCGCAGGAATGTCAGCTCGAGGAATAATTTTTTCTATAGCTCTTTGAGAAATAACGCCTCGGAAAGACTCTTTCTCTCTCTTGAGGATCTAACCTTGGATAACATCGCCAACCCAACCCAACCCTTCAGTGCACGACGATTCAACGACTGCACCGGCAGGCATAAACGCACGGTCCGATTTCTTTTTTAAAATAGCATTCATTTAATATAACTTCCGAATTAGCTACTTTAGTTTGGAAAAGTGGGCTTTAATTAATTAATAAATATTTTTTTACAGTTGACCAATGCGTTAGATCTGCATCTACTAGTTACCCTGCGATTCACCAAATCGGTGGGTGGCAGTGTGTGCAAAGTACCAATATGTTCCAAATAACTTTCTCTCGTAATTTTGACTCTCCTATTATGATCCCTGATTGTTCTAGGAAAAACCGAGCCTTGATATCGCTGTCCTCACAACCACCCTTCGCTCATCATCATCTAATATTAAAGCAACTACATATTTTAAAAAATCAGATGTGACAGGAGTAAATATCCATTTCCGGTTCACCGATTTTTACCAAAAACATATCAACTCTTGTCTCTTTAACAAAAATATCAAATATGAAATTTCGCCTCACAGGATTAATAATTTTTGATTTAGATCATCTGTAATATTTTTATCAAATGCGCGCGCACACACACACGCACGCACGCACACACATCATCGAGAAAATGGTCAAAACGTGTTCAGGGGACCTCAAAACGTGTATTTCCGTTGAAATCTCGAAATCGATTGTTTTCATGAAAACAATACTTTCCCCTATACTACGTATGAAGTAAGTAAAGAAGAGTGGAAAGATGCACACATCTTGCGTGCATACATGCGAGGCAGAGGCGTTCTTTACGATTTATGTAATCATTTCAAAAAAGAAAATATTAATGGCTTAGTATAATGTCTACGAACTGAAATGCCAGTAGTGATGCCAAGGAAATGTCGAATTTTTGGTTCACCGATTAATTTCCTTATAAACTGTAATTAATAATACAATCGACTCTTACGTAAAACATACCTTAATCGAATAGTTGTAATATATTCTGTATGTTCACGTAATACCTTCGTTGTAAATTATCCATTTTTTTTACTTACAAACGTTGTGTATACGTAAAGAAAATAGACGTATTTACGTTCATTTCTTCGTCGTAGATAATCCATTTTCTTCATTTTTCGAGTGTTGTGTGCACACGAAAAAATTAAACTAAACTAAATTAAACTTTTGGGAAGTCAGTCAGAAATCTGCATGCTTAACCGAACAGTTACACATAGTTCGGATATTGATTTATCTTGCAATTACCTACGACTCATCTGTGAAAATTAGGTTCACTTAATAACGAAGTGAAACGAAATGATTATGGTTGAAACAACAATTTAACTCAATGAATTATAAAAAAGATATACTGCATTACAATTTCGTGCATTCCGTCAGCCAAACCGACTTCTTACGTCGGTGTTTAACGTGAAATATACGGAAAATGCTATCAAGCAGCAAGTAATGAAAGCAGAAACTCTGCAAGTGTTTTTCTTTACTTTTTTAAACGAAAATATCTCGACTGTTTTTGAGGGTTGTGCCTTGGCACTTTCGCTATTTCCGTTGAAATTCAGTCTGCCGCGAAAGCGACGCCGCTCAAATTGTTGTAATACTTTTGGAATTGAGTGCTTCAATTCGTGTTGTCTACGGCAAGGTTTCAAACACAGAGGTAAAGTTTTAATCGAAGAAGTACATGTAACAAAAGTTTATGCGAAAAGAGCCTAATATAACTTATTTACTGATTTCTCTAAACATAGTGGTTTTATATATACGTGATCTCTTTTGTTTCTGTTTAACGTAGTGCAAAAAACCGACACCGAGATCCGTGCAAATGTAACTTTCCCGCCCAATTTTCCATTCCGATTTCAAGAAATTACCGGAACTTATCATTTTTAAACCATTAGATAGTAAATAATTTAAGAAGTCCCGATATTAACAGGGATGACGATGAAAATAAGCTCATTAAGATATAATGATTCCATTATATTAGAAAAATGTGGCTCTACCTACTTACCAAGACTAGAAAAACTATTCTAAGTACAGTCAATCCGCTTCTCCTCTTTCCCATTTTCTGTCATTTACTGACACCCTCTCTACCCTCGTCAAAATGTCGCTTACTGCTGTTTATAACAGATTCCTCTGAATATTTCTCATTGATATGGCCAATCACCCTCTACGTCAGTGGTTTCCAATACTTTCGCCATTTGCCACATGCGGCGCATTGATGTTTTTCATCAGTTATGTCTCATTCTTTTAATTTCTCGATAATGTTCAATAGTTACATTTTTTGGGTGAGGTATTTTTTCAAAAGTAAAGAATTTGAAGACTTATTAACCATATCCTGTATTAATTCCTACGCTGGATATATGAGGAGTGAAAAAATATTTCTTGTCACAAAATTCCAAAACTCATAAGTTACTGAGGTTTACAGAGTGCAGCATCTATATTAATTGATGTCGGTTTACATCCTCAAACCTACTTTCAAAAGATTGCACATCCTGTTTATTAACGTCGCATATATTGTGTATCATGTGGAGTGTATGAAGAACTGATCGCCACAAGTTTGGTTAGAATCGAAACCCTCCGAGACACTCGTGCACTACGCGACGCAGAAAACATGAGGACTGATCAGACGGGAAAGCGAGACAGAGGTTCCCTTACTTTGTGTATACTTGGGTGGAGAGGTTCCCTTACTTTGTGCATACTTGGGTGGAGGGACTAACAATAAGTATGTAGGTATTTCTTCGCTCAAGCGAAATAACTTGAAGGGGAAAAAGATGCCTTCACGATCTTTGTACTCTGGTTAGGTGGAAGATGGGACTTCTTAGTATCACTCTCGCCCCAAATAAAGACCACATCAACCAAACAATCAATACTTCTCCACCCTAATTCCTCCTCCCCCTCTTTTCTTTCCTTTCCAGTTACTTTCTCTCCCTCTCTATCTGTATCTCCCTTTCTACCACCGTCTTCCTCCCTCTCTCTCCTCGGGGATGCCGGTGGTGTAGTCGTTAGGACGCTGGATGATACTCGCCTGCTGCTGCTCGAAAGGAATCCTGCGAAAGGATTTTTTCCAAGGTCGCCCGGCCCCCTGCTTGTGTGGTTTGAGGAGACATCTACAGTTTCTACATCTACAGTTTACCCTGCAAGCCACCGCAAGGGTGTGTGGCAGGGGGTGTATTAACACCAAGGGGAAAACTCCAAAATTAGGCCTTGGTTTACCCCCTACGCGAGGTTACTTTTGATCGCAAGTTTTATTCTGCTCAGCTATCGTTCTAGGGAAAAATGAGCCTTTGTATCTCTCTGTCCTACAGGCTATCTCTCTTATTTTACGAGGATGGTCCATTCTACCGATATAGGTGGGAGTTCTTATTATTTCTTTGACGTCGCTGGAGAAAGTACTCGTTCTTAATCTTTCAAGAAGTTTTAACCTAGCACGTGATCGACGCTCAGCTAGTGATTCCCATCCTAAGTCCTGTATCAAGCCTGTAACGCTTATATTTCTATCATAACAATTTTTGACGAATCTAGCAGCTTTTCGCTGCACTTTCTCTAACTCGGCGATTAAACCTTTCTCGTACGGATCCCATATGCTCGACGCATACTCTAGCGGCGGTCTAACTAAAGAAAAGTAACATGTCTCTTTGACTTTTTCTTCGCTTTTACCTATTATCCGTTTGATGAATCCTAGTTTTTGCTTAGCTTTCCCGGATATATTTCGTATGTGTGTGTCCCACGAGAGGTTACTTGTTAAAATGACACCTAAGTATTTGACGGATTCGGATAATTTTAGATGTACGCCTTCTATACTGTAATTCATCGCCTCAATTTCTTTGTTTCTCCAGAATCTCATGACGGAACACTTACCTAAGTTCAGCTCTAATTGCCACTCTTTACACCACTCGAGAATTGCGTGTAGATCGTTAGAAAGTAATGCTTGATCAGCAGGACTGTTAATCTCTCTGTAAACTACCGTATCATCCGCGAATAACTTGATTTTACTTGTAATAACATTATCTAAGTCATTTATGTATATAAGGAATAATAGGGGACCGATGACACTTCCCTGTGGAACGCCGGAGGACACGCTGACCGAATCTGATTTAAATCCATCAATGACTACCATTTGTTCCCGATCATTGAGAAAGTCCCTGATCCACTCGATTATCTTTCGATTTATTCCACAGGCTTGTAATTTTTTCAATAACTTAATATGAGGGACTTTATCGAATGCCTTCCTGAAGTCAAGAAAAACCGCGTCTAGCTGGGTCTTTCGATCACCGGATCGTAGTATATCATGTGCAAACAGAGCGAGCTGTGTTTCACAAGATCTTGCCTTCCTAAAACCGTGCTGATATTTACTGAGCAAGTCCTGGCTATCTAAGAAGTCCATCACAGAACTAACGATGATGTGCTCTAGAATCTTGCAAGATATTGAGGTTAGCGAAATCGGCCTGTAGTTTTCTCGGTCGTCTTTTTTCCCGCCTTTATGTAGCGGAGTTATAAACGCTAATTTCCATTCCTTAGGTATAACGCCATGACTAAGTGACTTACTGAAAACTGTTTCGAGATAAGGTGCTATTTCTAACGCTAATTCCTTTAATACTCTAGCTGGTATCTCTTCCGGTCCCGGGGGTTTATTTGCATTTATGATTTTGAGCTGTTCTGCTATACCTTTCGCTGATATAAGTATATCGTTCATCTTCTCTTCGCTTGGTTCGGGTGGATCGACCTTCCTTTTCTCCACTTCGGTCGTAAATACGCTTTGAAAAAATGAGTTTAACAAGTTTCCTTTATCAATGCTATCGTAAACTACCTCTCCTTTGTCGTTTCTTAATGGTGCTACGGTTGGGCGTCGATCTTGAACTTCTCTAACATAAGACCAAAAGATTTTGGGATTTTCGTTTAGATGTTCACAGGGAATCTTTTTCTTAAAGTTCATTAATGCCTTGCGCATAATCTTTTTAGTCCAAGTCCGACAATTTCTGTACTTGTTTGAAATTGTATTTATTACCTCCTGTGACATATTATTTTTGGCGCATTTAAGTTTTGAGTGAAGCTTTCTTTGTCTCCTGAGAGCACATCTAACCTGCCGATTATACCACCTAGGTTCTCCATTATCGGTAATATATTTACTTGGTATGTACGTATTTATACCTGTTCTAATTACTGATAAGAAAGCTTTCCAAGTTTCCTCAACGTTCTTCGTGCTTGCTAATTTTCTGAAAGTTGCGTAATCTTTAATAAGTTTCTCTTTAAAGTCCGCAAAGTTAGCATTTTTAAATATGTACACTTTTCGCTTAGGCTTGCGATACTTTACGAATGCTATGTTCAAGATAACTCGGACTACTCGGTGATCGCTGATTCCTTCTTCAATAACTACTTCAGAAACACGTTCAGGGATATTAAGTGCTATTAAGTCTAATATATTGTCCTCTCTCGTGGGTTCTCTGACTACCTGAATAAGGGAATGTTTATTGAAGATGTCTATTAGTGCTTCGCATGACTCACGATTTCTACCGGGTGGTGTGAAGCTGCAACTGCGCCAATTTATCGAGGGTAGATTAAAGTCTCCCCCTACTATAGTAAGACTTTTGCTATTTTTCATCTGTATTGAGTTGATTTGGGCCTCTAGCTCATAAATTTCTTCTGCGTCTGCACCTGGCGGCCTATAGCATGCACATACATGGATGTTTCCTAAACCTCCCCTGCTGATTGTACACCAAATGCTTTCTATTCTGTTTTCCGTAAACTCAATTGGCGAACTGATAAGCGTGTCCTTCACCGCTATAAAAACTCCACCTCCGTTCCTATTTACCCTATCTCGTCTGTGAATATTATATCTTAAGGGGAAAATTTCTCGGTCGTGTATATCCGAAGTTAGCCAGCTCTCTGTGCCTATCACTATATCTGCCTCAGTTTCCTCTAATAAATTCTGAAATTCTGCTGTCTTATTCCTGATACTACGGCAGTTTATATTTAAAATTGTTAATGAGTCGCTTTCGGGCCGCTTCTGAATTTTTTCTGTGTTATGGATGGTGCGACTTCTAAGAGAGGCGTTATCATTGCTATTGTTAGCGCAGAGTTTATTGAGTCCCAACGTCGACCTAGGTATTGACCTACTATCGCAGTTATTTGATGACCCCGAGATTGACCTACGCACTGGCCTATTCCCTAATCTAAAAAAGCTCTACAATGCTCGTAGATTCTACCACCTACCTTCTGGGCTGCCACGGCAGTATAGTGAACTCCCGATCGGTTCAGGGGCACCCTACACGATTCGAGAACCGGCCCGAGTTCCACGAAATCTACTCCCATGTTCTCGCAAAACTTCCAGAGTCTCCGATTCAAGCCGATCACTCGGCTCCAAACCGTCGAACCCCGGTCGGTCCGCGGGACCATGCTGCATACGGTCAGGCGCATGTCGATACCCATGACCCGTCGGAGTCGGTGAACCTCAGAGCACAGATCCCCGAAGGAATCCAATATCTCCTCAGAACCCCGATCCTCAGCGTCATTGGTGCCTACATGCGCCACTATCCGCAGCTTGGAGCATCCCGTGCCACTTACCGCCGCCCGAACCGCCTTCGTCACCTGTGGCACTGTTCCGCCTGGAATACACCAGGAGAACACCCGCTCATCTCCCTCCCGGCGGGCCCTTTCCCTCAACGGTGCCACTAAACGCCGGACGTTCGAGCTACCTATCACTAAGATTCCCCCCCTCCCAACCCGACCTCCCCTAGGTGCGGCATCCCTCGAATCGGGGGGAGCGGATGCGGCCACAGAATTCGTCGTACCATCCTCCGATAGCGCTTCGAATCTGTTTCTGACGGGGATAGAGTCAGCTTCCGGCTTCCCGTCTCCCCGCCATGGCCGCCCTACTCTCCCGCGACCTTTGGTAGCCACCTTCCACCCGTCGGGCTCGGAAGATGAAGCCACCCTTTCCGGGTTAGTGTCGGCTACGGCTCTCTCTTCGACGACCCAGCCAGCCTTCGCTCTCGAGCTAGCTCGAGGTACCACCTTGGTACGGCAGGGCGACTCGGAGGTCCCCGCATCTTCACCCCCCTTCGGAGCAGCATCCAACTCCCTAACCTTAGAGAGGAGCTCCGCCACAATCCTCTCGAGTTCTGTGATGCGTGCTTGGAGCAGCTCACATTCAACAGAGCTTTTGAAAAGAGCAACAGAAGACCTATGGGAAGCCATACCTAACTAAGTTAATTGAATTTACCTAATGTGCGTACTTGAGGACTAAAAAGGAAATAGAAGCGCTAGGATTGGAAGTTACTCTTTATATATTTAAAAAGTTACTCTTTATATATATGAAAAAAAAATAAAATAAAAAAATTTACTCTTTATATAAAAAAAAAGCAAATCGGGTCGTTCTATGGTGCGAAAGTGGAATAGGTTACTTACCGCGCAAAGCCAGCGGTCCGTCCTTCGGAAGGGACGTTAAGCAGTTGGCCCCCTTGGTGCTCTTCGTTAAGAGTAGGCTAATGCCGGCACCGGGTTTCTCTCCTCCCTTGTGAGTGTGTTCGGTGCGGAAGGAGCTATGCCTATAATAATCCAAAAGGTTGATTAGCCAAAACTACACACACACACACCTCTCCTTCTTTTCGAGTAACTTTCCCTCGAATATCCATTTGCAATGATTAAAACCCATCATCCCCCCCGGCCCGCGAAAGTGATGAGATGCTTCCATTATGGGGTCGAGTGGGGCTGAGGCATAGATTGTGCGGTCCTCCCTTTACTCCTGCGCTCTCCACCCATCCTGCCACCAACTTTCCTTCACCTCTCCCTTTCTCTTCCCTCGCTCTCTCTTTCTCTCTCCCTCGGCGACGCAGCAATGGCATGCCTCGATGACCTTTCGCTCGAAGACTTGACTCTTCCACCTCCTCATCTTTATAATCCTTTCCCGTCTTCCCCGCCCACCTTGCCTGTCGTTCCTCCTCATCTCCCTCCCCCTCGACGAGATATTCGACGGGTTTCCGCGGAAGGGGGCGCGACGAGAGGAATGCCGAAAAAGCGCCCTCTCTACGCACGAACGGGGAACGCCTTTACGGGGGTGTTACCGCGATTCGAAGACGACCCACTAACCGGGATGATATTTCTTTTTGGTCCGCTTCATTTTTCATTTAGAAAAGCCACGAATCACTGGCGAAAACGCGTACGTGTTCTGCGAAGTTGAGTGCATTTGAAAACTGACTACGTAAGGGATTTAAATATTGCCAACGGTAAAATTTTATCCGCATAACTCGTTTGGCACAAAAATAAAGGAGACTCATCCCATTCAATGAGATTTTCTTTTGCTACGCGGTGAAAAGCGCATTTTTCCCCTTACACCTTTGTAGCCACCTTTTAGATTGAGTAGAAGTCATCTTTTTCAAATTACCGGAAATCGGAAATGAATGGACGGAACCTCGATTGGACGGAACCTCCAAGGGACTGAACCTCAAATGGACGTTACCTCGAATTGACACAATCTACATAGATATTAATAAGTGAGATGTTTTTAAAAATTACGCATATTATGAATTTTCTTCCATATGTACACATATATTACAATCCTTTTGTCAAAGCAATTTCTGTGTCATTTCTTTACTCATAGTTAGTCCCAACTAAATGTAGTGCTAGGAAAATTTGGTTATATCAAACTCATGTATATACGTACACATTTTTACTTTCTCCATATACGAAGTATAGAGAAAGTATTGTTTTCATGAAAAAAATCGAATTCGAGATTTCAACAGAAATACATGTTTTAAGGTCCTCTGAACACGTTTTGACTATTTTTTCGATGATGTGTGTGTCTGTGACCGGGATTTTGTGGGTGCTCTAACTCAAAAACTATTAATCAGGGTGAAATTTTATATTTGACATATTTGTTAAAGGTAGACGTGCTGATTAGGTTTTGGTAAATATCACTCAACCGGAAGTCACCGACTCTTGTCACTTATCTGTTATTACTTTCTCCATATATGTAGTATAGGAGAAAGTATTGTATTCATGAAAAAATCGACTTCGAGATTTCAACGAAAATACACGTTTTGAGGTCCCCTGAACACGATTTGACCATTTTCTCGATGATGTCTGTGTGTGTGTGTGTGTGTGTTAGTATGTGTGTGAGAGATAGCTTTTTGTGTGCTCTAACTCAAAAACTATTAACCAGGTCAACGCGAAATTTTATATTTAATATTATTATGAAAGTCACAAGAACTGATTAGTTTTTGGTAAAAGTCGGTTTACCGGAAGTGGGTGTTTACTCTTGTCACTTATCCGTTATTCTGAAATATTTGCATTAATATTCGATAAGTGTAAAAATGTACTGGAATAAAAATTGTAGGAAATTTAATTATCTGAAAACTTTGTTTGAAACATTTTTCAATATAATGCATTGTTTAAGAGATATCTTATATTTTAGCTACCACCACCACGCCACCTACCGACGACTATTGTTAACAATTGACGCTTAGTTACATCTTAGTAACGCTCCAATTTCTTTTATTAATTGTTGGAGTTTTGTGGCTATATCCAATATCAGAAAGCTATGCTTTGAGTTTATTTCTTTTCTTTGTAGTCTAAAATTTTCTCGCAGTTTCTTAAAATATTTATTATTATCTAACCTATTTGGAATTATTAGAAATATTACAGGTATGAAGAAAATCATGTGGTGGCCACATTTGATTTTTTTGTTTCTAATTATTGTACTACTCTATACTCATTGTGATGGGGTGATTAGGTCCCGTAAATGGACGTGCGTAGTTAGGTGTTAAAAGGATGTTTATATTGAGTGGTAAAATCAAGGCGCAGAGCAGAGATAATCATTCTCGTATACGTAGGTTATGTTTGTTCTCCACTTTAAGACTAAAAGAACAAGGAGTTCCTACGGGTCCAGACGTTCGTATCTGAGAGGGTCGTGTTCGTTAACTGATTAGAGAGTCACAATTCATTAGTACGTGGAATGTTCGTAAGTTGAGGTCCGCCTGTACTAATCCATTGAAGTTTAAAAGCTACCTAAATATTCCAGCTATTTCCCTTTTTATTAATGCTGTATTCTAAATGTATAACATTTAAACAAGTCGGGGTGTACACGGGTTTCCCGTGGTGCAGAAGTGCTTTTCGTCAACTTCGCCGTAGTATTAACGATGCTAATGTATTTTGAAATCTGCAAATTATTTTTCCTTATATTGTGGTAGCTCTGCTTTTTAGATCCGTTCTAAACATATTCATTTCGTTTTCCCATTCTATATTCGCCCTACAAACTAAATTTATTTTAAATCCGTTCAGCCAATACCTTCCAAATTAATAGTAACAGAAAAATTCTAAACTTGATATTGTGGTAGTCTCCCTCACTGTTCAGACACATCCCACCTGTGCTCTAAATTTTTCATACTCCGATTTTAAATGTCTTTTGGTTTCAGTGGGCACCATTCTTACAACGCCTATCCTGGTTCCTGTATACATAATTACCGAAAAATGTTTCGAGCGGATATTACTGAAACTTGTATGTGGCAGCCAACGTAAGTACTTTACTCACTGGTTCAGCCAACATTATAATGCTAAGATCTATCCCAGTCGTTACAAGAATAGAGCACCTGCGGGCACTTATATAAATAGCTTCCAATTAGTTTGTGTAATAATGAAGATAACACATCGCGCCTTAATATTCATTCTAAAATTACGAATTCAGAGCGCGCATTACACAGACTTAATTGAGGACGGCCTGAAATCGCAATTTTCGCCCGACCGTCCTTCGGAGCGATGGAGATAGGAAATAACTTCGCTTCTCTAGTCCCAGGAAGACTTAGCATTTGAAATGGGACCACTTTCTCTCGCGGGGGGAATCTAGGATGCAGGTGTAGATGGTTTAAAGAGGAGTCTCCAGCTGGTCCAGTTTAAGCATGTCGAATAGCTTCCGCGATCGAATTAGCAAACGGGAATGTTTTATAACATTGAAATGGCATATTACAGCACTGAAGCTAAATTAACTTTCACAACGAACGCCAGCGGAGAAAAAACTGGCGAGTTGTCGATTCTAGCTCAAGCGCTGTTTTAAGTTTGACAAGAAATTTTCATAATTTATGATCGGAAATTAAATATTTCTTTTCTGACATGTCAGGTTGTCAAAAAGCCATAAATGCACGAAAATTTAATAAAAACTTAAAACGATGCTTCTGAAATAAATTGACAATGGATTGAAATACTCGAACCTATCGGTGAACTTCGACAAGAAAAACATTCAAACCGATAATAAGCAATATACTTCGAAAATAAAACATTTTACGATCAAGTAAATAAATTTTATGACCATTTTTGCGATGACTTTGTGTTATTCAAGCTCTGATAAAATGTATCACACGATCAAAATTTTATAGTTATCCTCTTATGATGAAATGGTAAATGAGATAATGGTTGTGACTTAAATCTTTCCTAGGTGAGCTTTATACAAATATGTTGTTAAAGATGCATTATTCCCGAAAGCAAAGGCCGCCTCGAACGACTACGTCAAAAGACATCCACATATTTATTACATCCTAATGATGAGAAGACGACTTTCTGATGTAATGGCCATTAATAATGGCTAATTATCCTTTGTACATAAAAATATTGCAAATTTTACATTCTAGAGTTAACGCGAATTCTATTTATTTAGGATAGCTTTATATCATGGAATACACGCACATTTATTAGCAAAACATCACTGCTTGACTGCAACGTATGACAACTTTTAATCGAGAGGAAACTATAAACAATATATCTATCGAGAATAATTGTAATTAATTTCTAAAAAGTAAATATTATTTGGATTCACCTTCCCTTCGTACTTGAAATTTGGATTTCCTATTTAACGTATTACGAAATCATGTTTATTGAAATAGCTTGTATCATAGAAACAAACTAAAAAAGTTTATGTGTCCAGCGCATGACTTTTTTTAACAAAAATTTACATAAATTAAGTTCCAAAGGAGATATTAGGAAAAAATCGAAAGAATGACAACAGTAAAACTCCACTTCCGGTTGACCAGTTTCAGTCAAAAGCTTTTCAGACCTTGAATTACTAATAAAAATCATAAATATAAAGTTTTGCGTTGATCTGATTTGTAATGTTTGAGTTAGAGCGCGCACAAAATTTCTATCGCAAACACACACACACATCATCGAGAAAATAATGAAAAAGTACTCAGGAGACCTTAACACGTGCATTTCCGTTGAAATCTCGTATTCGATTTTTTTCACGATAAAAATACTTCCTCTATACTACGTATTAAGTAAAAAAATCAAATTTCCTTTCATAGTTCGCAATAATGAAAGTAGATTCAGTAGGAGTATATTTCGGAATGTGTTGCTAGTTGTCTCCACTAAACGAGCTGCTTTGGAGATTATTATTTTGATCTATGAATTAAAATTAACTTGATCGTAAGGGTAGAAAGGAATCCAAAACTCTCACGTCGTGAGAGTTCGAATGCTTATATCAAACCTGAATGGTTCCAATCGACGCAATAATGCGTAAAAAGGCAAGATATCTATACAAAAAGTTAAATGTCCTTTTCTTTTGAAGGGAGAGATAAGAAGGTTAGGTTTATTTTCATTTTCCTTCCCGGTCAACAATGTCTGGATTCAACGGTGATTACCACACATCAGACGCATGATATGAATTGTCCGATGAAAATTTGAATTTTAACAGATCCACTAACGCTGCTACGCAGAACAATAACGGGGCTTCCGTACTTACGAAAAGGCAAGAGAGACAGAGAAGGGGCAAGGGAGGAGGGGGAGAAGTTAGAGTTGAGGGAGTCACTTAAATTTCACTTTCTATCAGAAAGTGGGAAGTGGATGGTTTTGTGAGCATCTCTTAGGCATTTTATCCTGCTCGCTAGAAATGGCATTCTTCCCGGCGTGGGAGTCTTGCCTTGGAAGTCAGGGAAGGAGGAGAGAGAGAGGAGTTTGGAGGGAAGATGCGCCTTTCGGATGGCGAAATGAATTGCTCAAAAGCGCGTCCCTTTGGCACGCAATCCATGTAGAGGCGGAGGATGGGGGGAGAGAGGTGCGTTGGCGAGGGAAAGGGAAGAACGCAAAATGTCAATCTTATCAACTTCCTTTTGTTCAATGGATAACCGTGCCAACCTGGTCAGCCTCTCCTGTGAAATAGTCGATCGTAAATCATTTTTTATTGATTTTAATTTTGAAAACTACCTTCGGTGGACGCTACGGTCACTAGTATTGTAAGAATTATCCTACAAAGTATTTCCGGGTTTGAGTATATTTCATGCAATCCATTTTTACGCAAGAAATTTAAAATATCAAGTACACTGGTTTTCTGGTACAGTTACTGATAACATTCTTAGTTCTTCAGTACACTCTATTCCATCACGTCGCTTTCGGAATCCGAGTCGGTTTCATCCTTAAAGACTTGTTGTATATCGCAACAGACTTTCTGCAAGTTAACTACATTCCAAGTTTTAAGTTGGATTATGTTGTGTATGAACCCAAATCTAGAAACATATTCTCCGTATCACAGCCGCGCCGGGCTAATATTCCGCCTGTGTGCAATCAGCTTATGCCGCCTTTCTCTATAAGCCCAAATGTTTTCGATTTTTAGATTACAAGTGTTATTAATTTACGGAAGGCTATAATAAACCAAAACATAAATTATTATTAATGATTATTTACAAATATTCCGTATTAACTGTCGATCGTTATTATGTTTTTATTGTTCACATCTCTTTCAAAAATTCATATAGTTATTATTTGCAATGTTTGAATGTGAAAGAAGTTTTGACATCATCATCTACTTACGTCGCGTTAAACGTCAACATAATGACTGTACAGGCTTAAACGTCCCAAATGTATACTACTTAAAAGTTAATATCACCACAAAGTGCCGATTTATTTATATTTTAAAGCATCGGATGCGTTTGCACGGTTTTTTTGATTGGAGGAAAGGGGAGAGATCTTTACTTTTTCTGATCAAATTCTGAAATTTGGACTTTTGTTTTGTCTTAAAAATAATAAAGTACCATCTTTCAGTTATACATTACTTTAAGTTTCAAGTTCATAACTAAAGCAATTTTGAAATGCAATTTTGTGAAACATTGAATCGATTTCAGTGCCTCCTAATGGGGAATAAAATTGAATCATTCAGGTTAAAAATACTTTCCAAAATGCGAATTTCTGAAGTTTTCGACTTTTCCTGTCAGTTGTAACCTATGATCTACCATCATACAAAATTTAATCTTTTTAATACATCTAAAAGCGCCCAAAAAAGCGTGAAAAAGACAGATATACGGATACTTGAGAATTATATTTATAGATGTTCCATCAGTGATAAATTCACGTTTGCTACAATTTATTAGATCTAAGAAAGGAAAGCTGCTTGAAATAACTGTATACAGATAAAGTAACCACATTAATATTTGGTAACGAACTTCAATTCCATGTAAAGCGGGTGTCCTCACCCTCGGTTTTTTTCCCACCTTTTGCAAATCACTGCTGAAATCTACTATCAGGGGTAAAAATGTAGCTCTGCGCGTTCGGAATTGTTTTGCTGATGGACAATGCCCAAAAGAGAGAGAGAGAGGGAAAGGGGCGGCAGAGGTCCCTGACGGGAGCCTCGAACCTGGGGCGGCACTGCTTCCGTTTAGTGCCATCGGCCTTCATAAGGGCAAGATAAGATTTTTACAGTCGCGCAGCTCCCACGACGTGTCGTTTCCACAACCTCTCACACCGAAAGGGATTAAAAGATTCGGAAAAATCCTGGCGGAATCTTCATTGACGAAAGAGCGGCGTTTTCGGGGTTTATGCCGAGGGGCGGCAGGTGTTTTCAGAGGACAAGTTTTGCGAAATGACGCTCCCATGTTTGTCTTGGAGGGAGGTAGTCCATATCGCTTGCTTCTCTGTCCTTTATTTTGCATGTGTGAAAAGCTTCCATGGAAAAAGTTTTAAAATTAACCAAGATATAATTTAGGCAGCTTACCTATGATGTATTAAAGCAAACTAAAAATCGATAAATCGTCCTCAAACTTCTAAGCGCTCCTGATTTTCGACGCCCTGATGCATTGCTTCAAAATTTGGCGCACCCTTTGGAAGGGCGCCTGAGGCGGTTGCATCGCAAAATTATTAGGTCTAAAAACTCGCTCTTCCTCCGAAAGACGAGCTTGCATGCAAACTGTTGCCGCCCTCGGGTCAGTTAACTATTTTTGGATGTGTACGAAGAATATATCTTGTTAATAAGTAAATAAGATAATTGATTTTTAATACCAAGTATAAATCACTAAAGTATATGAGTGTAAATCTACGAGATGGAAAAGGAAAAAATTAAGAAATGTTATTGCCAGTCCGTAAGTGCCGCCCGGGTGCGATGCACCCCTTGCACCCATATGACATCGCTAGAACAGAAAGTTCAATGTCATATCCATAACCCGTAAAAAGAAATCCATTCTAAATCGCTTCTTCGCAATTTTCAATCTCTCATTCTCATAATGTCTCCTTTTACCCATATTAGGAAATTTTGTATCGGCTAATGTCTCAATTTTTAGTTGTTTTGCTATTTCTAGAGTTTGATTAAATCCTTCATTTCTATACGTACGTATTTAATGCTGATTTAAAAGCATCCAAATGTTTAACTGCCATTTCTAACGGAATTTGAGCAGATTGTAGAACCTTACTGATTTTATTTATAGCTATCAGTATGTCATACCAAATTACAATTGAATGATGATGTTCTGCTTTGTCATAGCATCTATGTAGAACGATGTTTTCAAGCCCCACGAACAGTGTATCATTTTACATGGAGTTGCACTAAATTCAAAAGTGGAATCATTAGGCGAGCGGCCCTGGGCGACTGCCCATCCAGCTTCCCCTTAAGACGGGCCTGGCAACATCCAGTTAAAATGGCAAGATTTCCACAAAATGTGAGAATTTCGAACTGTAGGCGGAAAAGCTGAACAGAATAAGAAATAATATAATTATTTCTTTAAATCGTTTCAATCGAAGATCCTAGGTTAATTCATTGTAATTTAGATCTCAAAAAGAATAAAAGCCTGCACGTCTAAAAGTCGATATTTACGTGTTATTTCATGGGAACTGGAAATGTCTTCCTAGGAGTGTAACCCAGGACTGTTTTCGAGTATTTTTCGCCATCGCCTTAAAATATGTAAATCGAGCATTCCTGTTAAATTTCAAAAATGTGTCTCGATCCTTGATCGAGTTATTTGCATTTTTATAGTGTGACAGAGGGAATTGCAATATTGAAAACATTAGTAGTTGGTCTCTTGTTATCTCCACATCGTCAACATCGAGGAAAGATCGTTTGCGCAAATGAAAGTGCGTCTGAACATTGAATCTGCTAACAATTTGTCGCAAATAATGTACCACATGACATTGGGATTTATTAAAGACTTATGTATTTACGTTGTATCAATAATAAATATCATGTTTAAATGAAAAATGGTGTATTAAATATTAAAAATGCAAAATCATTCTTATTCCCGGGAAAAAAATATCGCCGGGAAACCAAAACTCTAGTCGTGGCTGCTTTAAGGAGGGGTCGCAGAATGCCCTCGGTATAGGACAGGGATCTCCTAACTTTTTTACAAGTGGGCCACTTGGTCAATAAATTTTATGCCCACGGGCCAGAGTACCAACATGAAAACTTTTTGAAAATATAGGTGCACAGTATACAAATGTAGGCTATTTTCGTATTAAAAGGTGGTTTAAGTGAATTGGGTAAATTAAGATTTTTCGTACTTATTACAGGCTCGAGGGCCACATTAAATGGGGTCGCGGGCCATAGTTTAGATCAAGGGTTCCCAACCTTTTTTTGCTTGTGGACCCCCTGAGTCCTAACTTTACGTATGTGGACCCCCATATACGCATATGTAATATTCCTAAATGAAATATTTATTTGTAGGTTAGTAAAAGCTAATAGTTAAACAATTCCTAAATGAAATATTTATTTGTAAGTTAGTAAAAGATAATAATTAAACAATTCCAATATAATATAAAAAATGTAAATTACAAATTTTGAAAATTTTAATTGATAAAACTGAAACATATTTTCACTTGTAATGACAGAAATAGTAAAAAAAATAAAAAATACTATTTCAAACAACATATATAAATTTATTCCTAAGGATATTAAATAGGATCCCATTAAATAGGCTCTACTAATGAGATCCTTGTGGCCGATTAATCACTATAGAATGAAGTGACTGCCTCTGACTGACTGACTCGTTCTAGTTTAGTCGGTGCCTATCTAAACTTTAGATAGTCCTTGTATAGGATAAACCTATTTATTAATTTCAATATGGCCGACGTCTGTTTATTATGCTTTGTGCTCCGAAATAATTGAAGATTTACCGATTGCTGTTCCTTGAACTTCGGATGTAATTGTCTATTTCATTATAATATCATTAGCCTGAGTAAATTAGTTGCAAATGCCGTAATTAGTAATGAAAATCTCATTTATAAATGTAAGAGTTGTTTACGTAGTTCGAACGACCGTCTGAATGAAGCGTTGCACAAGATTGAAAATCAACAAGAAGATACCTTACAAATTGTGAAGGATCTCCAATAAAGTTAATCTCTTGTATTCAAATGATCTCATCTCAAAACGAAGAGATTAAATCTTGAAAAACCAAGAACGTCATTGAGAGTTCGTCGAATCCCACGTGGCGTGCGGTTCAACCCGCATTGACAGAGACGAAAACCATCAACCAGTTGCAAGGATTGGTAATATCGAGGAAGGAAAGTTTTAATTACTCCAACGCTCACCAGATAGGTGAAAAGTGTGATTCAATGGCGAAACAGAGGAAATAAACCAAGCTGACATCGAATGTTTCGCGACCTTATTCCGAGGTTATCGTTCAACCGATGAGCAATGACTGTCTCAATCCCGACAATTCTGGCCCAGATATGAAGAATCTTGGTGACAGCGCGGAACAAAAAGAGACCCAAAATAACATTTTTCACTAAAGTGAGCTACAAGTGCAAACCCAAACCTAAGCCGATCACAGGAAGTGCGTCCACTGCTAACACCTCTAGTTGGAGTCCCGAGGAAAATTCGTCTACATCTCTGGAGATTTAGGAAGGAAACGTCGAAAGAAGATCTCAGCAGGTATTTAAAGGCGAAATTATCCACTAGTACTGAGGTGGAAGTAGAATAACTGGTGACAAAGGAAGATTATGCTTCCTATTGTGTATCAGCTGATCCAGACAACTTAATAGTGTTAAGCGAGCCAACATTCTGGCAAAAAAATGTCTCAATTAATGTTTTTTTTCGCAAACTTCGACTCAGTGGACCTTTGGGCTAAATGATGGGCCCACCCAAAAAATAAGTAAACAGTGTTGCACATCAATATTCAATGTTTGAGAAATAAGGCCAGAAATTTGAATATTGATGTACTGTGCAGTGACGTAGCTAGGGTCTTCGGCGCCCGGGGACAAGGCCTTTTCTTGGCGCCCATAGGGGGAGGGGATGGGGAGATAGGGAGTTTATATCCCCAGTCCGGGCAATATGACCTATTTTTTGTCATCAAGTTCCAGGGGGGAGGGGCTTACGGGGTCTTCTGTACTCAATACAGCGTATTGTCGTCCTTAGGCAATTCCGTTTTGCTACCCCATTACGGTGGCTCTGAGAAACTCAAGCATGCAGCAAACATATTTCAGAGTATTTATTATACGAGTTGTCGGTGCTTGCATACTGCAAGCGCTTACAAAATTACCATACACCAAGTACTAAACTCGTAAATAAACCTACGCGATCTCCAGGGCAATAGCACTTCAGTCACGCGGAGCCCATATGTATTAGATAATAAAGTCCCTGAGTTCTCGCAGAATATTTATAATTTTCCGCGAAATTAAGGCAACTATTTGTAATTCCCAAATTCTCTGGCAATCGGCTCGTGTCCAAGTTTTCGTATTTCAAGTTTCGTGACTGAGATCCCCCTGCATGAGCAATAAGATTAATCATCATTAGGACAATACCCTATTCGCTGAAATTATGGAAAAATTAAGATATTTTGTTTTATGGCATCATCATCCTTGCCTTTAGCACGTATTTGAATAAAAAAATCGTGAAATAGGAATTAAGCCACTATATTTAACAAATGAAGAGTTAAAAATTTTCGAAAAACAACATTAAAATACTTTGCACGTTTACTAAATTTCGTATGTTAGTATAATGACGTGGACATAAGTTTACATCATAGTTTAAAATCAATGCCATAATAATATCGTCCTAGAAATATATGGAATATTTTATGTGCTAGGATTAAGACGTCACCGTATGTTTACCTCGTTGGTCGACATTCAGGGGGGCGCCTACCCGGGGTGCAGTGGGTGCTATGCACCCGGGCGTCGACTTGCTGGGGCGCCTTCCCATTAAGGTATTTGTATCTATATATTGTTGCAATTCGAGTTGTAGGTTCTTTTTGGAAATGTTTCCTCCTTGGTCTGAATGAAAAAGGAAGGTTGGAGATACTAAAATGACACAAAATTTTCCATGCAAAATTTTTCCGATCCCTTGCGATACGCGGTCGATGACTCAAGGCCGCTAGAACACGTATCAGTGGCGACCGAAAAATGGGTTCAACGTAGGAGTTGCCAGGAGGTGGGGGCGCTACTCTGTTCATTGCTATCCCGACCCTAGCGAGGATCTCCAGCTGAGGCGGCAATCCTTTCGTAAAGTACCATCAGGGCCGGCGTGAGGTAGGGGCGAGCCGGGCGTCTGCCAGGGGCACCAAAGTATTGAGGGCGCTAGCCCGATCATATTTTACTTGCAAGCTAATACAGTTTGGAAACATTTACATCGAGGTATAGGCTAAAATCTACATGAAATTTTATTTCCTTTCATTATCAATTATTTTACAGATAAATGAGCAAGTTCTTCTAAAAATATCTAAACAAAAATTTACGGACGGGAGCGCTGGAGCACTTCCTCGCCCGGGGCGTCAAAATACCTTGGGCCACCCCTGAGTACCATCGACCTTTACCAAAAATCCTTTTGCTGGAAGAATACCAGATGTCTACAATTTTTTGAATTCTCCCTCTTACCGAGTCTTGGAAATCCCAAATGTTTTAAATTGGTTTGGAATAGCTTTTACGAAAACTAGCTTTCCTTACTCCTTCGCGATTCCCCTCCTACTTTAACGTTCATATTCATTTCGAAATAGTACAAAGCTTTTAAATCTCTTTGAGCTTTCGTTAGAGAAGGATCACTTTTCCTCGACGGTTTTTGAACAGAGGAGTGTGATACTTAAAGATAGGAAGATAGTATACTTCGTTCAGCGAAAAAGACTTTTTTTGAAGCTGAAGAGATCATCATTCATGCAGAGGAAAACTGCACATTCGTGGTGTTTATTTTCTTTATTTAATCGAGGAGGTATTTCATTTAAGGTGTTTCAGTTTCTACTCGAACATTATTTTATTGCTTTCCGAAGCGGTGCAAAAAAAGATTTTAATTTTTTTTGATTGCTCAAAAGAAATATCTCAAGATATTGTTAGATATTTTAAATAATGAACTAGCCGAGGCATATTTACGGGGGCGGTTTTACAAAATGTAATTTTAAAGTTGGAACAAGAAGGTCCTATTGTTATTGAAATGTTTGAATTACTAAAAAATCTGCAAATTGCACTAAAATCTCGCATAGAAGAAAAGTTTTATGGTATGACTGCAAAACAAAAGCTGGATAGTTGTGATAACATGACCGAAAAAGAATTATGTATCGAAAGATCAACTAGGTTTTTAGAAAAAATACTTGAGTACGTTTAATCTAGATTTCCTTTTTCTGGAAATAAATTTGAGTCTTAGTTTATTTAAATTAGACGCAACTCCGCATTTTGAAGAACTCTTGCATGTAGTAAAATTATTTTCTATGTCGAATCTTGCAATTGATTTTGATGTTTTGTTTGATGAATATTCTCATTAAAAATGGTGGTCATTAAAAAGATTTTCATATGAAGAAATCAATCAATCAAATGCAATGAGTGAAATAACGTTTAGCTGATTAGAAAATAAATCGGCAAATGAAAATGTACTAGTTTCCTGACATAATTTCTAATATATCGCTTTGCATTTTCGTTATTTTGTGGTGTGCGATCGTTCAAATCAAATAATGATAGGAAAATTCTTAAGAATGGAATGGACCATTACTACACGCCTGTGGGGTGACCTAGGCCTGGTTGGGCATCATTTTACCGATGCAATTCCAGCTTTCAAACAATTTTATAGCGCAAGTTGGACTCGAGACTTAGTGAATTCCCGCCGTTGCAATGTATTTCTTCCTCATCTCTTTCCTGGGTCTTCCTCGGTAACTTAGACTGAATCCTTCACAAGAAAAAAGTGCGGTGTGAGGAGTATGAATAGAATTTTCTACTTTTCACAACTAAGAATTAGGTCACAAGAATTACGCCATTAAATACATTAATATAAAATCGTTATATAATAATAAATCACTGAAATATTCAGCACACTTCGTTTTGATTTAAAAATTTAATTTAATTTGAAACAATAACTTGCTGCACAAAGATCTACATGAATTTAGGTTCCTAATCGAAGAATATTATCAATACATTTTATCAAGTCCTTATCAACGTCATTTTTATCAGTGATGCGAGCCTCAAGTATTCCTTTTCAAGGCGGTTTTGGAAAAAGGGGACCAAATAACGACTTGCAGTGAATCAGTCTCCACTGACAATTGTTATATCCAGATGGAAAGTTGAGGTCAATGAGAAAACAATATTTTTTGAATTCATAAATACAAATTTTTGTGGCGACACATTTTTTAGTTTCCCTCAAACGTAACTCTAAATTCGCTATATCTCCAATCTACGTTTGCTTCTGAGAAGCAATGGTAGTTTATGAAGTCTTCCACAGATGTCAGCAGGTACTGCCAAACATTTAATCTTTTTAACTCCGTCACTCAAATCGAATCTCTTCCTTAAAAGAACTGGTTCACTGAGTTATTTAAAAATATATCACTGCAATCAATCAATACATCAAGGAAAAATGTTGACTAAATTTACAGTGCAGAAATTAATCCAAAAGTTTATCCTACTTGAAGCACTAACCTCAAGAACCTCTTTCTGCAGTGCAGACATTCTCGCTTTGTAATATATGGTTGCTTTACTGACTGTCCCTTTAATATTCATTTAAAGGTTGGGAAAGCCAAATCGGCCGTTATTCTGTATCCCAAACTTTTTGCGGCTTTTGAAGAACTTGTACATAAACCAATGCGATTCCAGCCATAAGGCAAGCCAAATATAATTTGTTGAAATAAGGTTGCAATGACAAAAAATATTTCATCACAAACTATTCGCCAGAGAATATTACTCGTTGCTCTTATTTATTTCTGCACAACTTCATATAAAATTAGTTTTAAAACAAATTTCAGTTGACAAAACTCCATGATGCATATCACATAAGTACAAAGCATATTTTTAAAACATCATATAGTCCAATTCAATTTATAACTCGATGATCTACTTTACAACTACAAGATTATAAAACAATCTGTGTAAACAAAAAGTCACATTTATGTTGGATATTTGCCTCCATCTCAAGAGACATACCAACCCTTAAATGATTCTTCTAGTAAATCAGAAAAATTCATCATTACAACTTCAGCGAAACAGTTCAAATAGAAATATGCCATATAACAGCTTTAAATTTTGGGAAGTCAGTAACAGTAAATCAAGGCTGTATGCATTTTACATGAAATATAAAATAACACTAGCATAACATCTTTATACATACCAATGGATCAAAAAGTCTTAGTTTAAAACAAGAAAACTTCAGTTATAAAAAATAAAATTTTTTGAACAGAGCAAAAAAAGACAGAAAAACAAGTCGCATAGTAAAAATTTCATGTACATAATACATCTATCAACTACATAAAATAAATAACATCACAATGCACAAATTTATACACAGATTATCACAAGTTGCAATCAGTCTTATTCAAATGATCCAATCATTAAAAAAACTCAAACTTATTAAGTATTTGAGTTTAAATTTCCTTTATCTTTTGGCCTCAGTCCTGGCTGAGTTTTACTAATTAATGTATCCAACTGCAACTTAAGTTCTTCCCTCTGCTCATGTCTCCTCCGACATATTTTCTTCAAAAATTCTTTGTCATCTTCAAGGCTTTTCACCTTCAGCTCCAGGAAATCAATCTTAGAGCCCTAAAAGAATAAGAGAAATTATAAGAATGATACTCAACTTTAATACCAGTAAATCTATTACAAGACAGAAAATAATGGGCCATAAAATCCAGAGTTAAGTAGAGTGATTTATGAATACTGAGCATTTTTGACAGCAAATATATAAAAAACTTATGCATCCAGCACATGAATAATTTTCACGATGGAAAATAATTTGAATCATGTTTCACAATGAAAAAACAAGTACACAAAAGTGTTTGTTGCTATGGATAACAAAATATTGATGGGCATCCTACAATTAAGTTCAAATTATTGCACAAAATATTCATGATTACCATTACTATCACTTTAAATATTTTCAAGAAAATCAGTTTACAAAATAATACACAAGATGGCATTGGGATAATTATGATCGCAATTAAAATTACGGTCAGTATTACCATCGACAATTCAAAAATTTCTTCTTGACAATGGCAACAAAGCTATCAACATTCAACGTACTGAACAAATTCCAGTGGCATATCTAGAAATTAGTAAAGGGGGATTTATAACTCAATTTCAAAAAAGTTAATCATCAAGGGCATCCATTAGGGTAGTCACCTCATGAGTAGTTGTTTCCGGGAGATTTCCACCTCATGAGTAACAAATTCCGGGAAAATTTTCTCTGGGTCAAAAATCAAAGTGAGCAATGAAACTTGTTTTATTTACTTACTAGTGTAAATGCCTGTTGAAATTCAACGGGAAAATTGAAACTTAATATATTCAACTATATTGGAAGGAAGTGAGCAAAATCTGACACTTTTACGAACATTAGGTAAGATAGATGAACAGGTTTTCACTTGAATATATTTTTTTATATTTAATAGTAAGACAATAAGAGTATACAATTTTTTAACTAAGTTAACATCATCTTTAACGTTTTATTCCAAAAGAATTTAGCTATTATGGACTCACCAGATATGTAAATTTTCTATATGAACAACAATGCTGTTGATCGTCAAGGGAACGTTTCAATAAAAATGTACAATTTTGACAAAATTTCGAATATTTTAGCTTAATGCGGGCGAATTCGATTTGAAAACAAAAATCGACAATAAGAATCTTCATTTCATTTCCTTTAAAATGGTTCCGATCCGAAGATCGTGCGTCAATTGCTTCTAATTTAATTTTGCAAAAGAAAATAAGTCTGCAAGTGTGAAAGAGGAATATTTAAGATCCCTCTTATGGGAAATCCCATATAGCGTTCCAACCAACCAACCAATCACATTCTTAAAAGACACACGATCTTCAGATTTTAGCTCCTGGCACAAAGTGTTTGAAGCACCATGTACACTGCGTTTCGTTATCCACTTTCTCACCCACAACCTTTTTTGCTTTTTTCCTCTTTTTCTTTTATTTTTTGATGAATTCTTCCGCACACAATGGTCACACCCTCACTCACCAAAAGATCCATTTCAACTAACATTATTCAAGTCCTAACATCGTATGAACACTATCACGCATGCTCCGTTCGTTGCTACATTCTCGCACCAGTTCACGTGCTCCTCAGCTCGTGCATGTACTAGCATCGTGTAGCCAAGGCTTTAGAGTGTGTGAAAAAGCATTGGCGCTGGCTATTTGTTTTATGACAATTAGCTCTTTGTTGAACTCTGCCTGTGAGAGAGGAATATGGGTTAACCAATGTCCAGTATAACCTCATGCAGAGCGTTTTCAATATTGCGCAGATTTTATTTTTACACCAATTTTCTTACAACATGGTCCATTTTCAGGCAATGCAGAGGCATCCGAGATAAAAATCTGAAAATTTTGCGATATTTTAATTTGGCGCAATGTCTCCAGTGCCTCAAATATTTACTTAGTTTCTCTTTACACGCAGAAGGCAGACATCACAAGGAAAGAATTTCTTTGAAATATCAAATTGGTAAAGCGATTGCTAAAATGACTATCTTGGTAGGAGATAATCTGTGATTATTTTACATCCCTCAGTGTGGTCATTCTGGGCAGTGGAGCCATGTTGGAGGTCGGTTTTTTGGAGAATCCTGTGCACTTATACTCAGTGTAAAGCAGCACCTATAGTAAGAGCTTTGCATTGTTTTATGGACATTCAACCACCCCTCCTATTTTTCAATCATTCACTATGGAATCCAAGAGAAAGGCTAGCGATGCTGGAAACAAAAAGGCTAACTGTGAATCAATGGCATTTATGAAGAAATAGGTTTTAGATAAACTTAGGGCAGGTCAGCAAGTGATGAACTTGGCATGCGAATATAGAGTGAATGAATCGACTATTGAAATCATTCGAAAGAACACAGAATCCATTGAAGCTAGTCTTACAGCTGCCACTACTATTATTGATTCCATAAGGAATATGAGTAAGAGGTCCATGCAGCAAAATAAGACCGAGGTTATTGAACACCTGGATTGAGGAGCAAACACAAAAGGAAGTGGCACTCAGTGGCTCCGTGATTTGGGTGAAGGTGCAGCGAATCCATAAAATGGTTCATGAGAAGGAAGGAGAGTCATTGAAAGACTGTAAATTTAGTGCTGGTTGTTTTGACAAGTTTCGAAAGCGTTCCAATCTGCACAACGTCAAGTTTTCCGTTGAGAGTGCATCTGCTGACCACCAAGCTGCGGAACGGTATCAGGAAGAATTTTTAAGGATAATTGAAAAGAATGATCACCACCAAATATTCAATGCAGATGAGACATTTATTTTGGAAAAGGATGACATTGAGAACCTACATCAGTAATGGGAAAAAGCAGCACCTGAGTTCAACACCGCGAAAGACCACCTGATCTTGCTTTTATGCACCAATGCATTGGGGGATTTTAAGGGTAAACCCATGCTGGTTTACTGCACAGAGAACCTCAGGGCATTAAAGGGTAAGCACAAGTCCCTTTTACCAGTTATTTGGCGGTCTAACAGGAAAGCAAGGGTAACAGCAACCTCGTTCACAGATTGGTTCACATTCTACTTTGTGCCCCTGGCGAGGGAATATCTTGGACAAAAGGATCTTCTATTCAAGGTTCTCCTTGTTCTTGATAATGCTCCTTGTCATCCCTCTGTGGTTTTGCAAAGTATAAATCCGGATGTGCAGGTTATGTTAATACCATCCTACATGACTTCCATACTCAAAGCGCTAGATCAGGAGGACCATGAGGAAACTTCTCAAGGCATTGGAGAAGAACCCCGATATTGGCATCCCAGAATTTTGGTGCGGGTTTAACATCGTCCATGAAATTGCAGACATCAAAGCATCATGGGATGAGGTGAGCCAATCAACTTTAAATGCCTGATGGCGCAAATTATGGCGCTGAGTTGTGAATGATGCGCAATATTTTCCCGCACTGACATCTGAGATGAGGGAGACTGTGCAGCTGGCATGGGCTGTGGGCGGTGTAGACTTCGATGATATGCAAGAAGAATAAATACACACCTTTTTGCACTTCACAATATTTTCCTGAACTGACATCTGAGATGAGGGAGACTGTGCAGCTGTCAAGGGCTGTGGGCGGTGAAGGCTTCGATGATATGCAAGAACTTTGAACTTTGCATGCTTGCGGTTCACGATTTTGCGCTTCACAACAAAATTTTTTATGACCATCACTTCTGTTTCGCGCCATGTGTTTGCGATGCCAACAAGTGGAACTCCCTCTACTTTTTTATTTAGAAGTTCAGTTTAAACTTTGGCGCCCTAGAAAAGGACTTATTATTATTATATTATATTTATAATGCTCATTATTAGCTGTTTTCGAAGTAAAAAACATGATACCATTCGATTTAATTACTTTGTAGCTCAGTTTGAACTTCACAGCCAATGCAGCTATTTTTTATGTAAAACTTGAGTTTGGAATGTAAGGTTTTCATTTTTTATTTTGTTATTTTTAATGTAAATCTAAGAATTTCTATCATCCTGTAACGTAAGATTTTCTGCTGCACATATTGAACATGATTGCTAAAAAAATGTTACCACTTTAATGCTTATGTTATCACTTTCTTATGCTAGGTTTTGATTTTCTGTTATGCATTTCGAACGCAATTAATAAAAGAAATGTTACCAGTTTTTAATGCTAGTGTATTTTTGCAGTTTGGAAATGTTTGTTGCAGAACTCAAGAATACATCTGTGCATCACATACTCAACATTCGATTTCAGTAGTTCATCAACTTAACTTAAAGAATTTCCTTGGAATGAACAAAAGAAGACCAAAAATCGCATGCGAAAATGCACTGGAGATAAATTGCACAAGTTCCGAAAGAAGTGTAATCGCTATGTAATGCTGTCTTTCTATTTGCTATTATGCATTTTGAAGATAATTGAAAGAATTTTTTCACTTTATGATACTAGGTTTTCATTTGCTGTAACGTTTTCTTTTATTTTCTGTTAAACTGCATTATTTAGGATAAAAAGTGAATTTTTTAAGTTGACTGGGAACCGTACTCCCATAATAACATTGCATCTTATGGAAAAATAGGACTTTCAGTTTGTGAATGTGCATTTTGCGTCAGTTTTCCAGAACCAATTGTTCACAAAGTTCAAAAAGGTGCTGTACAAGAATTGGTGAACTTGTCACAGGAGGAGTTGACTGAGGAAGAAATGCTGCAGATGCTTGAGTCCTACAAAGAGGAGGAAGAGGTGCATGAAGAGGAGGATCACCTAACACCAGCATTCTTACGGGAAACTTTGTTTGGTTTTGACAAGCTTGCAAGTGGTCTCGTAGAAGCAGATTCGAACATTAAACGTGCTATTGAACAGTGTACACTACCATATCATAAGCTTTAGAAATCCATGTAGACTACAGCAATGGAGAGACGCATTATAGATTACTTCTGCCAACCATCAAGATCAAATGAGGCTCTGGAAACACATCTCCCTCCACTGTATGCAAGATGATGGAATTCAGGAAGTTAGTGCTGCCAAAATGTTAGGTCAAGAATTGTTTTAAATGTAAATTATTTTAGATTAAAGTTTTAAAATTGTTTTCATATTGTCAATATTATCTTATTTTACACTTTTTACATACTAAAAGTATTCATATAACTTCCTAAACTCTGGGAACATAACCCTATTTTTTCCCATAAATCATTAAATTCATGCAGCGCATTATCTCACAACATGGCCATTTTAGGAACTTTACTACAGCATTGTGTGAGGGTCTATTGTATTAAGGTGTGTGTGTGTTTATGCGGAGTGGGGTGGGAAGATGAAGAGTGTGATCTGTATAAGTGGGTTTCCTGAAAATGGCAAATTGTAAGCTATGTGTATGTCTATGTATGGTTAGGTCAAGGAAACCGAGAGAATTATTTATTTCAATCTCTTGGATGAATTTAATGGATGGATGTAAGCTATTGAGGATAGACAAAAAATGGTTCAACTGCCTAAAGCAGTGTTTCTCAAACTGTGGGGTGCGCCCTCCAGGGGGGGCGCGAGACCCTTTCTGGGGGGACGTGAAGCAATGGCCAATATAATTGTTTGTTCTACCTCAAAAATTATTAATACAATCTATTATTCTAACTCAAAAACTAATAATACGACCAGCAATTAACTGCATACAATTTACAGCATACAATACTCGATATCCCATCCACTTATTTCAATACAATATAGCATTAAAACACTTGCAACTTCCGTGTTTATTTCGTTAACATTATTACATGGTAAATTACCGTTGAATTATGGTTATGACTACAATGTAGTCTCTACACAATGAAAATTTGATTTCATTTAACGTCTAAGATTGTTATCAAATTCTCTGATCCGCTATTGTTCTGCACATATGGGTTGTATATCGTACTTCTATTTTTTCTAGGACACTACTCTGTGGATGCATTCTCTTTCTCATTCTCTGATTAGATTTGAAAACTGTGAACTGTTTTGTTGTGGTAGCAAAACGGTTGAGAAATCTTTGAAAAGAACTCTCCCATCACAGTTTATTCCCAAGTTTGAGAAAAGAAAACGGACATTTTGATGTCTGAAATACGAAATTCTAAGATATACTACATTTTGTTTTGTTCAGTAAGTAAATATATTTACTTGTTTATTATTTTTATGTTTACCTGTGTGCGTGTGACCATTTTTTTGTGGGCACACTATCTCAAAAACTAATGATCTGATCAGCACAAATTTCATATTTAGAATTTGTGTAACGAAACAAAGAGCTGATTAGATTTTGGCGGACATTGATAAACCGAAAGTGGATGTTTTTTAGTTGTCTTGTTAGTTTCAAATTTTATATTAAGAATTATTGTTGAATTATTAATAACTATATAACATTATGGTTGCCAGATGTGTACCAGAAGTGGGAGTTATTCATTTGTTATTTTTTAACAATTAATAATAGTTTTAGTTGATAACCTACCTATATAAGGAGAAAGTCATGTGGTGGACACAGCAGATTTTTTTTCTGTTTTTTTTTTAAGAGTGAAATTATCCCATGGATAAATACATATCTGGTTTGAAGAGAAAATCTACTGAAGCTGCAGAAACTAGCACAAGTAAAGGCGATAGTGACTGTTTAGAGAGCTGAAAGACGAACATAAAGTAAAAGGCCAAAATCTAGAAAATATAATCCACAATATTTATCACTGGGGTTCACAAGGATTATTACTGATGGTGAGGAAAGGCCATTGTGTTTGCTTTGCACAAATCCTTTAGCTGCAGATAACATTAAACCCAATAAATTGAGACAACATCTTCAATGTATGCATGCAGAATACATTGGCAAACCCAGTGAATTTTTCCAGAGAAAATTAGAGGCTCTTATTAAGCAAAATGAGACTTTTTCAAAGACCATGTCTGTAACAGCAAAAGGATTACTTGCATCATACAAAGCTGCCTACAGAATATCTAAGTGTAACAAGCCTCATTTGATAGGAGAAACGTTGGTGCTACATGCAGCAAATGATTTGGTGGAAATGATGCTATGCGAATCATATGTAGAGCGACTTCGAATGGTTCCACTTTCCGACAGTACAGTGGGAAGGAGAATCTCGCGTTTTTCTGAAGACCTCTGTGATCAATTAATTGAAAACTAAAATCTTCCTAGTTTGCATTGCAAGTCGATGAAGCAACTGATGTAGTCAAAGATGTTCATCTGATTACATATGTGAGATACATTGTAGATACTGTCGTTAAGGAAGATTTGTTATTTTGCAAACCCATTGAAGGCAATGCCACATCATGAGAAATTTTCAGTGTAATTTAACGAAAATGACATAATGTGGGACAACTGTATTGGACTCTTCACTGACGAAGCACAGTCAATGCCAGGAAAGAACGCAGGTCTGCAAGCACTCGTTAAAAATGTGGCCCCTCGCATAATTTGGACCCATTGCATACTTCACAGACAATCTCTTGTATCGAAACATGAGTGAAGAGCTAAATGTAGTTTTCCAAGTTCCAAGTTGTAACAAGGGTAATTAATTTCATAAAAGAGTCCATAAAAAGGAAGGCTATTTGCAAAATTGTGCAAAGACATGTGGGCAGAGCATATGGCACTTTTATATTATTGCAAAACTTGCTGGCTTTCTCGTGCCAAAGCACTGCAAAAGGTGTTTGAACTAAAAGATGAAATTTCGATTTTCTTAGGGATAATAATGATAAAGCGAATTCATTTTCTGACCAAAACTTTCTCTTGAAACTTGCATATATGGTGGATATTTTTGAAAAACTGAGATGCTTAAATAAATCAATTCAAGGTCCTCAAAGTCGCATTCTTATCCAGAAAGATAAAGTGAGTGCGTTTATGAAAAAGTTAGAGCTGTGGATATATATAATTTACAGACTAATATGTTTGATATGTTTCCCAGTTTAAAAATTACCTGCACTGCAAATGAACTCCAAGAAAGCAAAAATCTGCTTATTAATCATTTGACCGGCCTACGAAAGAATTTCACGCATTACTTTAAAGACTTGGATGTTTCCAAATATGAATGAATAAGGAACCCATTCTCTGTCAATGGATATGGTAAACTTATTACGTTTGATCTTACGTTGCCTGAACAAGAACAATTAATTGACTTGTTTTGTGATAGTATGTTGAAACAAGACTTGGACCCTGAAAAACTACCTTCGTTTTGGCTAAGGTTGAAAAAGAAATATCCTAATTTATCCAAAAAGGCAATTCAAGTTCTATTACCATTTGTTATATCTTATCTGTGTGAAACGGGGTTTTCTGCTGTAGTGGCGATGAAGACCAAATATCGATCTCGAATAGTTGTTGAAAAGGAATTAAGAGTGGCAATATCATCTTCAACTCCATGTTTTGAAGAAATATATGCCGAAGAACAAGCATCTCATTAAACATTTTTATTGTCATTGATATACGAAGTTAGAAATCCAAAAGTTATAATTTTTAAAATAAATATCTGTGTGCTATTTTACTTTTAGTTCGTTTGAAATATAATTGTGAACTATCAAAAAACTGCAAGAACATTTTAGTTTTACTAGAATAAAATACATGCTGAGAAAACTATACGTCAATATTGTTTTATGAGAAGGGTAGCGAGGTGCAAGAATTTTTTTGCAAATGAGGGGGATCTCTTTAAAAAGTTTGATAACCACTGGCCTAAAGGATCCATTCCATATACAAAAAATCTGATGTGGCCACCACATGACTTTCTCCATTCCTGTAATATTTCTAATAATTCCAAATAGATTAAATGATAATAAATATTTTAAGGAACTGCAAGAAAAATTTAAAGACTTGACAAAAAACAGAAATAAACTCAAACTGTAGCCTTCTGATATAGCCCCAAAGCTCCAACAATTGAGAAAATAAAAAGGGACGTAAAGTGTTTACAATAGTCACCAGTAGGTGGTGTGGAGATGGCAGCTAAAATATTTATTTTTTAAAATATGTCTTCAACAATGTATTATATGGGAAAATGTTTCAAACAAAGGTTGTAGAGAATTAAATTGCCTACAACTTTTATTCCAGTACATTTTTACATTTATCAAATATTAAAGCAAATACTTTTTTAAAAATGGATGTGACAAGAGTAAACACCCACTTCCGGTTGACTGATTTCTATCAAAAACTAAACAGCAATTTTTCCTTAAACAAAAATGTCAAATATAAAACTTCATGCTGATCTGATTAATAGTTTTTGAGTTAGGGCACTCACAAAATCCCGGTCACAGACAGACATCATCGAGAAAATGTTCAAAACGTGTTCAGAGGTCCTTAAAACATGTATTTTCATTGAAATCTCATATTCGATTTTTTTCATAAAAGCAATACTTTCTCTATACTTCATATATGGAGCAAGTAAAAATATCAACAACATAATGGCACCATACAACAACATTCTTAATAGCCGGTAAATTAGACCTAAACAAATTACATTCAAGAATGTTCATAAAACAGGGGAGCATATGCAAGTTCTCCTTGTTGATGGTAAAAGGTCTTGTTAAACACGACTTACATATTTCTGACTTTAAGTATAGGTTTATCGCCAGGAACATTTTGTATTTGTATAATATAAAATTTATTCTAACATTACTATACATTATTTATTTAATAAGTAGATGCATATTATATTATAAATATACTATATAATAATAAATGTTTATATAATTATAATAAAATAATTTATATATAATACCTGCCGATTCATTGCCTGAGAGTGCACATTCCTGCTTTCACTTATGTTGGTGTTAGTTTGACATACTGCTTGTATCGTGCTTTTTTAAAATTTGTATATGAAGGTATATACCAGCTTTTTACGAAATTATTAATACGTTATTTCAAGACAATTTCTAAAAATGAAAATTTTTTAATAGTGTGGCAATGAGTGCAATGCTTTTATATGGGAAATATGTATCCAATTGTTTTTGGTGTATCTGAACTTATATCTAAGATTTGTTGAAAGTTTGAATATGTAATTTTCACGAAATTAAAAGTGCACAATAATTATAAAAAGGAATTATAATACACATCCAAACACACGTAAATTATGTTACACAAGCATGCCTATCTCTAACTTGTTAAACATACATGGATGTATGTGTAAGAATAATTTCCAACTTACATACCTAATTTTCGACTTATGTTAGGTTTTGCAGAACAAATTATATATGTAAGTTGGGGACTACCTGTTCTGGATTAAGAGTCTTTCCAAATTTTTTAATAACTTTTCAACTAGCATTATTAGAAACTCCTTTGTTTAACTTCCCCTATTTTTTTCTATAAACAGCAAATGCATTGAGCATTGCCTTGTCCAAGAAATGAAGAAAAATCTTTGCCATTTACTGAGACCTGAAGGGGAGGTTATTACATCCAGAGCCTCCTAGGAGGGAAGGTGATTCTGATCTTAGATTTCCAGCTTTCACTTCTGCAGGGGAGAGAATAGGCTTACCCACATAAAAAATGCAGAACTTACGAGAATTGTACATATTTTCTCAACATAAGGAAAGCATGCTCCATCTATTACTGGAAAACCAAACTAAACGGACAGAGCTAGATGAAGGACCAACCTCATGATGAAATATTTCGGTATACCTATAGCAAATCACCGAGAAACCGCTGTGACGAATATATATGACATACCCACCATGGGCATAAACAGCCATGATGGATATATATGGCATATTCAGTAAAGTGGTTGAATAAAGTGAAATTTTTACAGTGATTCTCTCCTCATTTACTCCTCTGATCTGGGAACAATGCAGATCTCTTAATTTTATCTTGATCCTTGAGTGTCATGGACACTTGTAGGAGCAATTCCAAATTTTATCATGATAACAGCTTGTTTTTCCATTGTCAATCACTTTTAATGTATTCATTTTTTCACTTGATAAAAAGTTTCCATTTGTTCATCTTATTGTTGAAAGCACTCATGGTTGTGGGAATAACTACAAATTCAGTGTTCAATGAACAAATTCAATTTAAAAATAAAACTGCAGTTGATGAGCTGATTGGACTGAATGCACACACTCACAAGTAAAGACTGTTTAATACCTGTGTCTCTGGAAGCCAAAGACTAAAATTATGAAGGGTTAGAAAGTGAAAGCAAAGAAACGACCAGGGAATATTGCAACATATCCCCAAAATTAGAGTAGGAGAGACCCTTAATGAGTTTCTTGGAAAAGGAGATAAGGTAAAGGACCTTGAGGTGCAAGTGAGGCTCTAGCATTTTCTCTGGAAGCATCTCAGTGAGAATCTGCATTCTCACAAGTCTGGCATGAATCGAAACTGGAGGGAATACGAGTCTAACAAGAAAGATATTTCCTAGAACTTAAGATTTTATTTCAATCAGAGGGATAACTGACCCTCAGTGCTAAATTTTCAGTTCGGAAAATCCCTTCTTTTGGGATTTTGGCAGTTTCACAGATCATTCCACAAAAAAGACAAAAAATGCCTTCAAATTAGTATAAAACGACTTGAATAAGCAAGAATTGTTTTAGATGAGTCATTTACAGATAAAATCATAGGTTAAAACAACAAAAATCTTGTCGGGAACTCTGAAGTTCATACATAGTATTGGAAAGTATTTTGAAATATTTACAGTATTTATACAGAAAATTGATGGAGAATCAAAAATGTACCTTAATTTGAAGTATGTTGTAACAAGATTTTACTGTAGTAATTTGAGCATCCATAAAATTCCTATTACACAGACATACACAAAGATATCAAAAATACACAGATCATCAAGAAAATAGTGAAAACGTATTCCGAGAACCTTAAAACATTTCTGTTGTAATCTCAAATTTGCCTTTTTCATGAAAACAAATCCTTATCATCAGAGGGGGATGAATGAATATGCAATCACACTCACAAAAAGCGAAAAAAACTGGCTTATAAAATTAAAAAAAAAATGTATCAAAAACTATTTTAATTTCAAATTTCGCCAGAAGCTGAACACAAAAAAGAAGAGAATTTAACTTCATAAATCCAATGATAAACAATGGTTAAATGCTATAAATGACATGATCATTAAAAATGTACTATTTATGTATGTATCATCATATCATATATGATTAAAACAATTATCAATTCTAAGTTTTTAAGCTTTAATTTTCCAATAAATAATTATAGATGCACTAATTTCAGCAGTAAATTTGAGTATCCTACAAATTAAACACTACCTCTTTTTGGGGAAACATATTTACCTGGCCAGCTCCATTACAGTTTAAACAAGTCTGCTGGACTTGAGGCATTGTCATAGGAATAGTTTGAATACCACAGTTAATTAGTGTGGCCTTATTAACGCTTGCAGTATCTTGCCCTTTCACTCCCCCAAAAATTAGTTGCTTGCAGCGCATGAGTTCCCTCTTATATTCTTCGATCTATTTAAATAAAGAGTATAACTCGCTAATAAAAAAACTAAAAACCACAGACAAAAAAAACAATTTTTGGTAGTTTCAAATACCCCAAAATTTGTTCACAGATTCCAACTACAAACCTGAGAATGGTAATTCTGCACTTCCAACATAGCAGAATGCAGCTTAATCTCAACTTCTTTTTTTCTTGATCTTTCAGACTCCAATTCCTTCTTAAATTCGGCAAAATCACCTCTCACTGAGAGGGGGAAAAAACAACCCATAATTGAAATCACACGCAAACTCATTAGAATACAAGGTCAAGGTGCTCAACCTCTCAGAAACAATTTTAACAAGTTATATTAAGTTATGCAGTCAACTGCTTGTTCAATTTTTATCTGGGAGAAAGGTTCCCATTCCAAAAATTACAAAACATTGACTGGGACTGTATTTGAAACCAAAAATTACTATTTGGTTATATTGAATACAAAATGTTGGTATTTCAACAAAATAAGAATATATTTCACAACTACTAGTAGTAAAGATTAAATGATACATAAAATCGCAATTAGGATATTGATTAAAGGAATTTGAGATGTTGAGAGTTCTCAATATGCTCTAATGGAAAGGTTATTAATAGACAGGCAGTTGTAAGTAAGAAAAAAGATAAGAAAATTTTTCCAATCAACATCAACGCAAGAAAAAGAAAAAATATTGAGATTGCATTAAGGTTGGAATCGAATTGATAATTTACAAACCTCCAATATTACGGGAATTGGAGTTATTAAATTATCAAGATATGCAATTTCATAAAAATATTTTAGATAGATGTTTATGAATCAATGATCATAAGCATGAATCAAAGCAACACTAACAAGGAGAGGCTACGACCTTCAGGTCACGGATTTTGATGAAAATCGACCATGTGATTCTACATTGAAAATAAGGAGACCCGTGTCTTGGGATTTTTGTGAATGGTTCAAGAAATCAGCGTCAAAAATGTACAAAAACATCGCATGCAATTTAATAGGCTTTATTGTTGCTAAGAACAGGAATGGGTGAGTGGATAACGTCCTTGGCTCCTACAGCGTAGGCCCAGGTTCATTTTTCATTTTTTTTCAAGTTGTCCAAACGTTATTTGAAAAGCAATATTACTCCAATAAAAATACGCTGCATACCATATTTACTCGTTTACCCCGTGCACCTTTTTACCCGGAATGCCAGTGAAAAAAAAGGGTGTGCGCATCTTACACAGGGTTTTCAGACCAAGTAATATAAATTTTATCAATAGTAAATTTTCTGCAATATGATTGCATCTACGTCTATATATGCAGAAGATGAATTTTATGAAGTATACGCATATCTATGTGACCAACAATTGTTTAGGTCAGTGTTTCTCAACCGCCGCGGCCAGTACGCTTCCGGTCTGCCGCCGGTACAAGGGAGGACCTTACTGTACAGGATATTGATGCTGAGTGCCATATTACGTCAAAAATAAGCAATACATGAAGCTCTGCATCGGTGCGTAATTTTACTAGTTGTCTTTGATATTACCTCAAAACACGGTAAATTGTGGACAAAGTTGCGTAATATTACTTTAAAAACTATTAAGAGGTTAACAGAAAAGAAGACTATCAAAGATGAGGAGATTTCTGCAAGTATCGGCGTAAAGAGATCTCTCAATAAATTACATCACCTAGTAAGGGGTAGAGGGAGATAATTCTCAACTCAGAATCTATCACGGATCAGTGAATTTTCTTTTTGAATTGAATTTTAAAGTCAAGACACTTAATTTGAGTGAAACTTGTTTCAGGGAGTGGGAAATGTTGAAGAGCCTGCTTTTATTAAAAAAAAAAACTTATTCCTGCTTAAATTAATTTTTTCTGTCTGGATCAGCTCATAAATAGGGGTGCACGGGGTGCATGAGTAATTTTTATTTGGAGATAATGAATGCAGAAACATATAATAATGAGCATTTTAGATATTGCAGTTGATGAAACTATAGTCCATAGCAAGAAAAATGCTGCTGTGCAAGAATAGTCATCTATAATTATATATTATTATTATTAACTTCATTGTTATATTAATTATATATTACTGATCATATTAGTCTTGCCTTGGCATACAGCGATCGGAATAGAAAATAATGAATACTGTGAATTATTTGCATACGTTAACTCAAGCTGGTGAAAAACACGTGTTAACTTTGGAGACGTTAATAAGGAAACGCTCATACATACTACAATATTCAATTACTGCTTCAGAAAAAATACTGCCAAATGTTTTGTAGTGTATAGCAAAAACATAAAGGAAAATTTTGCACAAGTAAAAAAACTTGCATATGACCATTTGATGCTCTATAATTTTTATTTGGAAGAAATACGTGTTAAAAGAAGAATTATTTCATAAGTATATTTATTGGTAGGTACCTTCCTGCTATGAACCATTGTTTCATCGACTGAAATATTTAAAATGCGCATTATTACATGTTTCTGCATTTTCTCCAAATAAAAATTATATAGCGTCTTTTTATCGGAGAATATTGCTTTTCAAATAAGGCTTGGATAATAAAAATAATGAAAACATAAAATTTGACAATGAAGCCTATTAAGTTGCATATGATGCTTTTTGCATATTTTCGATGCTGATTTCTCAAACCCAAGGGCCCATTCAAAAAACACAAGACCTTATTTTTGATGTAGAATCACCTGGTTGAGTTTCATCAAAATCCATGATCCGAAGGTTGTAGCCTCTCCTTGTAAGATGATTTCTTTGGAATATTTCAGACATTCTAATATAGGGATTCCCAACCTTTTCAATGTAGCAACCAAAGTTATTTTCTAGAATTTCAAGTGAGAACCACTATACTTTAAAAAATAGAAATAATCATAAATAACATCAAACCAATTTAAAATTTATTAGTATGTTTAGAAATAAAATAAGAAAACATTACATTATTGGTGCTAGGAAATGTGATTTTAAGTATCCTAGATTGACATGAACAATGTGGTACTTGTGAGCAGCAGGTTGGGAATCCCTGTTCTAATCCATGGAAAGTAATAGTTTTAAAATAACTATTCATAAAAGAATTTCTTGAGAAATATTTAGCAACAAAAATTATCTATGTAAAATCTTATCTACTTTTGAACTTTTTAGGCAATATGACAATAGCTTCAATCGTAATCCAATTTTGCAGAAGTATTTAGAAAGGAAGTATTAATCTCTTACCAGATCCAGATTTAACCATTTCTTTGTCTAGTCTACCTCGAAGTTCTGCTATTTCAGCCCTTAATTTATCTTCTTTGGCCTTTGCTTCATTCTGAATCTCAATCCTGTGATCCACCACAATACCATTTCGACGCTCCAATTTTTCCATCATTCGCTCCATACTTTTTGAATACTCTTCTTGTTCATCAAGTTTTTCAGTTAATTCTCTCAGCTGAAAATGCAAGCCTTTTAACTCCACTCTTCAGAATATTATTTTAGCATTATATTTGTTATTATACCAATCATATAAAATAAGACAGTTAACAATAAGTTAAAATATTTATTGTTACTCATCTTTAATTGGAAAGTGTACAATGCAAAATAAATTTCAAAACAGGGAAAAAGGATGACATTAATATTTAAATCAAATAAGAGATTAATTATTTATTTTAATTTGATACAAAAATTTCCACCTGCTATATACACACGGCAAAATTATTTTAATTTTAATTTCCTAAATGAAATAAATAGAACAAATTTTCCCCACTATTGATATTAAAAAAAAATATAAGGTGACTAAAAAGAGACACCGATTTCTTTTAAGATTAATATTTTTCTCGACAAGATTTATAGATCTAATATCCAGTCGCAATTAAAATTCTTAAGCGGATGAACTGTTGATAAATTAAAAAATATGTCGAGCTCTGTAATTTTTCTCTATTTGATTAAATAAAAAATTACTGAAACAATCACCAAGTTAATTAAAACAGTTGCAGCTCCAAGTGACAATGGAGGTAACTTGGAGAGCAATAAGATGGTCTATGATTTTGTCACTATCACATCATTAATTGGATTCTAGCCATAAAGGGAGCTTGATAATTTTCATTTTTGATAGCAACTCTCAGAAATTAACTTCTCAAAATATAACTAATAAAAAAGAAAACTTACAAAGACCTTGCACATTGTGATTTTACCATGAAAACAATTACAGCAAATATCTCACCTGTTCATCTTTTTCTTTAACGTTGCCATTTAGCATTCTTATTTCAGCATCCATGACCTCCTTGTTAGCTTCCAGAAGAGATAATGCCTTTTCTTGAGCAGAAACAACTCCCAATATACTCTTCTCTGCTTCCCGGGCAGCTGAAAGTGCCTCCTTTTCATTTACTAATTGAGATTTGAGTTGAGTAACCAGTGAAGACTCTTCCTGGAGCCTCGTTTCAAGACAGTTAATCTTCAATTTCAATTCATCTTGTTTCATTCCAGATAAGCACAAAGAAGTTTTCAGTTTTGTAAGCTCATTTTCAGCATTGAGATTCTTCTTTTTCTCCAATTCAATTTCAGACCGCAGCACGACTTCCATATTTTTTAACCTATCATTTTTCTTTACTTGTTCATTGATTTCTGCCTTTATACTCTCCAAATTTTTCTCCAAAATGTTAAACTTTTCTTCATTTTTCAGAATTTTGTTTTCCAAAATTGAAACTCTATTCTTCTCAACTTTCAGAAGTTCAGAGAGTTCATTTCCATTCAACTGCAACAGTTTGACTTCTTCCACTTTTTGTGCAAACTTCTCATTTTCAGCCTTCAGCTTATATTCCAAAGAAGATATTTTACCTTCATTTAGCTTCAAAACCGCTTTCAATTCATTATTAGCAGCAATACTTTGATTTTTAAACTGTGAAATGATTCCTTTACTGTGGATTTTTTCCTTCTCCAACTCATAAACTCTAGCTTCATTAATATTTCTAATTTTCTCGTTGGCTTCTATTAAGGCTGTTCCAAGCTGGGAAATATCTGCCCTCAGAGAATCTTCAACTTCTTTAAGGTTCCTAACTTCAGAGGACATTGATTGAATTTTACCTTGAGCATTTTCTAAAGCAGACTGTAATTGTGAAATCTTCATTGTACCATTATTAAGCTCTGTCACTTTTAATGATAACTCCCCGTTTAATTCTTTGATAAAAACTTCAAGCTCATTTATCTTTTTATTTCTTAATTCAAGCATTGACGAAAGCTCTATATTTCTTTTTTCTGACTGAGCCATATCATCCACCTTAATTTTACATTCTGCCTCCAACTTTTCAGTTTCTGATTTGCAAGAATTCAACTTGGCTTCCAGTCCTGTTATTTCAGCAGATAATTCTCCATTTGATGACATTAACTTCAATTCATTTTCATGGCACTTTTTATAGTCATCCAAGAGAGAGGCTAGACGCTGCTCAATAGTTTTTATGGAATCAGTCAGCTCCATATTTTTACTGACCTCTTCCTCTCTTTTGGCTCTTTCTTCTAATAGCTTTTTACGTAAATCCTCTACTCTAGTCCTCTCAATACTGAGCGAGTTATCAAATTCCTCCTTGCTTTTGATATGATCCAAAAGAGCACATTTAGCACTTTCCAGCTCAGCTTTAACAAAAAGTACCTCAGATTCCTTAATCTTGTTGCTTTGAAATTGGTCTGAGACTTCATTCAGACTCTTTGTAAGAGAATCAATTTCTTGTAGTGAATTTTGCAACTGATGCTGGACAGACTGAAGTTGTAAGTTCTTCAATTCGAGATTACTAACCAATTCATTTCTTCCCACTGTGACACTAGACAGCTCAGATCTGCTCTCTTCCAACAAATTATTTAGTACTTCTAATTGTTCAGTAAGTTCCTTATTTCTTTGTTGCATTGCTGGAATATCATTAACTTTAACAGTGAGTTCTGCCTTCAGTTTCTCAATTACCAATTCCGAAGAACACAACTTGACCTTAAGTGTTGCTACTTCAGTTGACAATTCTTCATTCTTTGACCTCAACTCCATTTCATTCTCAGAGCACTTTCTATGATCTTCCACAAGCAATGATAACTGCTCCTCAATATTATCTTTAGCATTAGCCAGTTCCATATTTTTACTGATTACCTCCCTTCTCTTTGCTTTTTCCTCAGATAATTGTTTACACAAGTCACTTACTTTACTTTTTTCTACACTAAGTAAATTATCCAGTTCTTCCTCACTATCTACACATACTGAAAGAGCATATTTTGCACATTCTAACTCAGCTTTAATAGATAAAATTACTTCAGATTCTTCATCCTTCCTACTATCAACTTGATATGAGACTTCATTTAGCTTATTCGTCAGAGTATCAATTTCTTGGGATGAGTTCGCCAACTGAATTTGGAGACATTCAATTTGATTATTCTTCAATTCAAGGATAGTAACAAATTCATCTTTCTCCCAAGTAAACTTCAAAAGTTGGGACTTGCTCATTTCCAACAAATTTTTCAAAGTCTCCATTTGTTCATCTTTGTTGATCATTTCCATTGAATTTCTTAGCTGAGTATTAAGTGCTTGAGAGATTTCCTTCTCTGAATGTAGACAGGATTCTAATTCTATATTTTTTGCTGTAATTTTATCTTTTTCTTTTTTAATTTCTCCAAATAAGCTTTCCAATTTTGAGATACTCGCTTCTGGCTCAGAAATTTTGATTCCAGTTACATTTTCCATATCATTGGACATATTTAGTCTTACCTCTTGGGAATTAGGTTTTTCAACCAATCTCTTTATCTCCAAATCCTTATTTTCAGCGATTACCCATTGCTGTCGCAACTGTGAATGATATTCTTCAACTTCGATAACCAACTTTTCCAAATCATTAACCTTAGTTTCCAACTCATTTTTCAATTTTCTCACCTTTTCTTCTTCTACAGTCAAGGAGAATTTTAACTTCTCTTGTTCATCCTTATAATTTTGTAAAATGTTATCATTAGTTTTCAATTCTACATGCAATTCTCTCACTTTTTGGATCTCTGCATGAAGTCGAAATTCTAATTCTTCTACATTAGCATTCTTAGCAGAAGACTCATTCAGTTCTTTTGTTATATTTTCAATATTAACCACAGCTTCATTTAACTGGAAGGATATTTTTTGGCAATTTTCCTTTTCTGAAATCAGCTGTGACTCAAGTTCCTCCTTTTCGATCTCAAGCCTTGAAATATCACTTTCATTCCTTGCTGCTAGCTCTTCCAATTCTGCAACTTTAACCTCGTACCCTGAAATTTTATTCATAGTTTCTGTATTTGATCCTTCCATCTCGTTGGTTATTTTTTCCAATTCCCAATTCTTGGATACTAATTCTTCCTCCAACTGTTTCACTGCCTTGACCTGCATGTCTAGAAGAGAGGACAATTTTTCCACATCTTCGTTCTTGGCAGAAGACAGGCTCGATTCTTTCGTGACTTTTTCAAGATTAACCACAGCTTCATTTAACTGGAATGATAGTTTTTGGCAATTTTCCTTTTCTGAAATCAGCTGTGACTCAAGTTCCTCCTTTTCGATCTCAAGCCTTGAAATATCACTTTCATTCCTTGCTGCTAGCTCTTCCAATTCTGCAACTTTAACCTCGTACCCTGAAATTTTATTCATAGTTTCTGTATTTGATCCTTCCATCTCGTTGGTTATTTTTTCCAATTCCCAATTCTTGGATACTAATTCTTCCTCCAACTGTTTCACTGCCTTGACCTGCATGTCTAGAAGAGAGGACAATTTTTCCACATCTTCGTTCTTGGCAGAAGACAGGCTCGATTCTTTCGTGACTTTTTCAAGATTAACCACAGCTTCATTTAACTGGAATGATAGTTTTTGGCAATTTTCCTTTTCTGAAATCAGCTGTGACTCAAGTTCCTCCTTTTCGATCTCAAGCCTTGAAATATCACTTTCATTCCTTGCTGCTAGCTCTTCCAATTCTGCAACTTTAACCTCGTACCCTGAAATTTTATTCATAGTTTCTGTATTTGATCCTTCCATCTCGTTGGTTATTTTTTCCAATTCCCAATTCTTGGATACTAATTCTTCCTCCAACTGTTTCACTGCCTTGACCTGCATGTCTAGAAGAGAGGACAATTTTTCCACATCTTCGTTCTTGGCAGAAGACAGGCTCGATTCTTTCGTGACTTTTTCAAGATTAACCACAGCTTCATTTAACTGGAATGATAGTTTTTGGCAATTTTCCTTTTCTGAAATCAGCTGTGACTCAAGTTCCTCCTTTTCGATCTCAAGCCTTGAAATATCACTTTCATTCCTTGCTGCTAGCTCTTCCAATTCTGCAACTTTAACCTCGTACCCTGAAATTTTATTCATAGTTTCTGTATTTGATCCTTCCATCTCGTTGGTTATTTTTTCCAATTCCCAATTCTTGGATACTAATTCTTCCTCCAACTGTTTCACTGCCTTGACCTGCATGTCTAGAAGAGAGGACAATTTTTCCACATCTTCGTTCTTGGCAGAAGACAGGCTCGATTCTTTCGTGACTTTTTCAAGATTAACCACAGCTTCATTTAACTGGAATGATAGTTTTTGGCAATTTTCCTTTTCTGAAATCAGCTGTGACTCAAGTTCCTCCTTTTCGATCTCAAGCCTTGAAATATCACTTTCATTCCTTGCTGCTAGCTCTTCCAATTCTGCAACTTTAACCTCGTACCCTGAAATTTTATTCATAGTTTCTGTATTTGATCCTTCCATCTCGTTGGTTATTTTTTCCAATTCCCATTTCTTGGATTCTAACTCTTCCTCCAATCTTCTCACCTTTTCGATTTCTATGTCAAGGAGTGAGGGCAATTCTTCTGGATATCTATCCCTGGCAGAGAACTCAATCAGTTTTTGTGTGACATTGTCTAGATGAACTAAAGCCTCATTTAGCTGCAAGGATATTTTTTGTTGATTCTTTTTTTCTGAAACCAGCAGCAATTCAAGTTCCCCCTTTTCTGCTTTGATTCTGGAAAAAACACTTTCATTCCAAGTTACTATTTCCTCCAATTTTGATATTTTCTTCTTGTATTCTGATATACTTTCAGATGCGTCCATGACATCATGAAATTCACTGGAATTGGCATTTTGAAAATCAGCTTCAAGTTTTAGCAATTTCATCTCCAACTCTTCTATTTTGCAGTTTTTGTTGTTCAGGGTTATCTTCAATTCTTCTGCTTTTTTCAATGAATTTAGCAACTCCTCATCCTTGTTTTCATTTTGTTTCTCCAATTTTCTCATGTTTTGGATTCCCACATCTATCAAAAATGAGACTTCATCTGAATCCTTTTCTCTGGTAGAAGTCTCCTCTAATTGCTTTGTGACATTATCTAACATTTCTAAGGCTTCAGTCAGACGAGAGGACAAATTTTGAGAATTCTCCTTTTCTGAACATAGGAATGATTCAAGCTCTCCCTTTTCTTTGCCAAGCCTGGAAATGTCTGAAGCATTCTTAAGCAGTACCTCCTCCAATTCAGCTATTTTCTGCTCATAAACTGAGATCTTATCTGAGAAACTGCCAAGTTTAAGTAAAGCATCTCTCAACTCGGCGAGTATCTTTTGACAACTTTCCTTTTCTGATATCAGCATGGATTCAAGCTCTCCCCTTTCAATAGCTAAACTGGATATTTCAGATGAATTCTTAGCTGCTAACTCCTCTAGTTCTACTAATTTTTGCTCATAAACATAGATTTTCTTGGATGAGATCTCTTGATTTTCTAATGCAATACTCAACTGGGAAGATAACTGTTGACAATTCTCTTTTTCCAATTCCAGCAATGACACAAGCTCTCCCTTCTCAATACCAAGTCTAGAAATGTCAGAAGCATTTCCTTCTATTATTTTCTCTAATTCTGAGATCATTTCCCTGAACTCCATCAATTCTGATGTTGACTCTATCTCTTTACTGGTCTCCAATTCAGTTTTATCACAACTAATCTTGTAAAGCTGAGATTTATATTCATATATGGCCGCCTCAAACCTTGAAAGTTTTTCTCCATGCTGGTATGCGATGGCTATCCTTTCTTTTTCTCTAGCAGCCATTTCATGTTTAATCCTTTGGTTTTCTTCTAATAAAATTGACGTTTTTTCTTGAGCTTCCTTTAATCCTTCCTCTAAACTTTTCCTATGTTCTATCATTTCTTTTAATTGCAAGGTAACTTCCTCCTCACTAACAGCCAAGTTGGCCACCACAACTTCACTGGCCTCAAGTTCTTCCTCGAGCTGTTTGTATCTTTCCATCTCCTCCTTCAATCTTGCTGCTTTATTAGCATCATTACATATCATTTCTGTAAGGCTTTTTGTCAATGTTTCAATCTCATTTAAAGCATTTTTAAGTTCCTTATCAGAATTTTGTAACTTCTTTCTCTCTTCCTCTACTGTTGACTCATACTTATATTTTACAGTTGTAATGCTGTTCAACTCTGCTTTACTTTTTTCTAACTCAATTTCTAAGCTAGATATCATTTCTCTGCATTTCAACGATACATTTCCATTCACATTTTCTTGATCAGAACATTTACAAATTAAATCAGCTTTCTTATCTCCATAAACAATGTTGTATCTTGAAGTTTTCTTAAAGTCTACCTCCAAAGTCTCTCCTAATTTCTGTTCTTCTGCTGTTCCACTGAATGACTTGTACAAGGCATTTTTGTTTACATGTAATTCTTCTTCATGTTTTTCTTCAGTTATGCTTCTTACTTCATTAACCCTCACATCAAATTCCTCTGTTTTAAAATTATGATCTTCAACATTTTTGTTCTTATGATTAGGATTTTCACTCAAGTAAGAGATAAAATTCTTATTTTTAAGTATTAATGAAGATTCAATGCCCTTATGTTCCAGCTTTTCAGATAAGTCATTCATTTTCCCAGAAACAGTTTCAATAATTTTTAGCAATGATGAAAACTGGTAATCACTATCATGTGAAATTTTATCTTCTGTGTCAAGACAAATCGCTTCATTTTTTCCAGGTTGTACATTAGACAAATAAATCAAACAATATTCTAGCTGCCCCCTCAGAGCTAAAATGTCTTCAGCCCAGTCTGAAAGCTTTACAGACAATCTTTCTTCAATTAATGAGACATTTTTCAGAATTGCTTCTTTCAGATCTCTTTCTATCATTTTGGAATTGGTCCTTTCTTCATTTAGCTGCAATTTATGCTCTTCTAGCATGACATTTAGATTCTCTAATGCCACAATCTTCGAATGAAGCTCATCTCCCAATTTTACTACTTTCTCATTTCCATCATTTAACCTCAACAACAATTCCTTCTCCTTCCTGCTGGATTTGTCTGATGAATCTGCAAGTTCTTTAGAGAGAGAATCAACCTTGTCAAGAGTTACCTGAAGTTGACATTTCATTTCTTGAGAGGACTTCTTCTCCAAACTTATGAGTGAGTCAAACTCTTCATTGATGGAAGTAAGAGATGATATCTTTTTCTTGCATTTCATTAACTCTTCCTTACATTTTTTCATATCACATTTCACTTTATATTCTCGTTCTTCAACTTCAAGTTTTTCAGAATTAATTATATCTATCCTATTTAGCAAAGTTTTGATGTCATTTTTTGCCTTTGCATCATTTGCATCCATTAATAACTCAAGTTCCTTTTGTTTCTGAATCAACTTCTCCAATTGCTGATTTTTTTCTTCCAGAGAAAATTCAAAGGTTGAAGCTTTTAGCCTTTCTTGTTCTAACTGCAGGTTAATTTTTTCAGTCTCCTTTAGAGATTGAGCAATTATTTCTTCTAATTCTTTAGATAAATTATCTAATTTATTCACTGCTTCAAGTAGATGAGCTACTTTCAATTGATCATCTGCATTGACATATTTTTCATGTTCTGCCTTCAGAAGTGAATCCAGTTCATTCTTTTCAGCAGAAAGCCTGTCTACTTCCAACTGTCTATCTGACAAAAGGTCCTCTAAAGAAGAGATTTTTTCACTGCCTTCCCTGGATATTTTATTGACCTTGAATGAGACAAATTACAATCGGGCATTAGAAACTCTCACTTTTCAGAGTGACTATAGCAGTAAACATTACAGTTAGTGAACCAAAATTTAACTTTTGGAGTAATCATGCACGCTGAATATTTTGTTAATTTAATTTTTGGAGCACAAAATGTTGCTACCATCTGTAACAGACTGCAGACAGAGTAATTAAACTACACACCATTCCCACAGAGATAAATTTTGCACAAAATGTTAATAGAATGCATATACAGATGTCGATAATTTCAGATTCAAATACTGAATACTTCCGTGAATCAAATATCATACACCAGCAGTTTCCAACCATTTTCACTTCATGAACCCCTTGAGCTAACATATTTCTTGATACGAACCCCTTGGATTATACTTTATCATTGAGTAAATTGTCAAAAAATGTTGAGAGGATCTCAAAACGTGTATTTCCATTGAAATCTTGAAATTGATTTTTTTCATGAAAATAATACTTTCCCCTATACTACATATGGAGAAAGTAAAAATTCTGTGATCAAGAAAGACGAATTGAATTTGTATACAGGTATACCCTGCTTTACGTATGCTCGTTCAATATACTTTCACTATAACGTACTCATAACAATGTTACCTAGATCCCTGTACAACGTACGTACAGGATGCCAACTTTGCTAAAGTGTACACCGATGCAGAGTCAAATTTCACACAATCAGAAGCTGCAAACTATGCACTCTCAGGGGCATGCAACCTACAGCCTGCAGGCCACAAGCGCATTTTTTACAGCAAACGACGCTTTGATTTGGATGCAATCCGTGATATTTAATCCAGACAATTTCATAAACTTTAACTAAATTGCAGCCATAAAACCTTGTCTAGCGAAGAATTAATACTAAAAACTGTTTATATTTTTTTTCATTTAAAAAATCACATGATCTCTTGAGTAAGTTCCAATATAAACTCTCATCCGGACCTCCGAGGCTCTCGCGACTTATAATACGGCAGATCGTGTAGAGAAAAAAGGAACTGCGGTAAGGGGGAATGTATTGAGAGGAATTAGAAGAAGTTACGACAGAATTTTTAAGTTAATGGTGGTGCGCTATGCTGAAGAAACAAATAATTGTGTGGCAGGGAGGAAATACAATGTGACTGAAGCAAATGTGAGAAGGTGGAAGCATGAAAAAGAGAAACTTGGAGGTGCTAACTCAACACGGAGATCATTTAGCGTACCAAAACGAGGCCGATTTCATGCATTAGAAGAAGAAATAGCAAACTTTGTGCATATTCAAAGAATGGACGATAAACCGCTGATGTAGGATATCATTAAATTGAAAGCCCAAGAATTAGCACGATTGCAAAACACTCCACACCAAGAATTTAAGGCTAGTAATGGATGGTGTGTGCGTATGATGCGTCGTAATGGTTTTAGCCTGCGACAAGCTTCACTTTGCAAATGTCTACCTTCCGACTTCATGAAAAAACTAATAACTTTCCAGAGGCATGTAATTTGGTTGTGGAAAAGTCACAATTACCTTCTGACCCAAATGGGTAATGCAGATGAGACACCCATTTACTTCGCATGCCATCCAATTACACAGTCAACAAAAATATGCAAAAAATGTCATCATAAAAACTTCTGGGAATGAAAAACTGCGCATTACTGTAATGCCCCAGGTCGTCTATTCCACACTATGCTTAGTCAGTCCTTCATTAAATCACCTTACAGAGGAAGTTCAAAATACCCTTCATGGTATGAATACTGATCTTGTAGTTATACCAGGAGGTATGACATCACAAATTCAGGTGCTAGATGTTGTAGTGATGAAGCCCTTTAAGGATTACATAGTCATTTTATTCAGAATGGCTTTTGGCAGGGGACCATGCATTAACTCCTAAAGAGAAAATTAAGAAGCCCAGTATACCACTTCTCTGTAATTGGATCATTGCAGCACGGAAAAAATAGATCCCAATAGTATCTCAAGAAGGTTCAAGAAATGCTGCATATCAAATTCCATGGACGGTATGGAAGACGACTTGTTTGAATTTGAATAAGTTGTGATGAATGAACAGGACAGCAAGAATAAGGGAAGGAAACAGGAGAGGGAGATGTAAGTAGTAAATTTACTTTTTTTCATCCTCTTAATGTTAGCTTGTTATACATATATGTAAAATCTTTTTGTAACTAAACCTAATCTTTTTAGGGGTCTTAAATTCAAGGTCGTCTTCCTTTCGGGTAAATACAGTAAATGGCCAAAATTCAGTATTTCTTATAAAATATTTCACCTAAATCTAAAAAATTTAAGATGTTAAATTAGCACTTTAAAAATAGTAGTAGTTTATTTCTCATTCAGATTTATAAAATTCTGCACAGGTCAGGTGCTAAGTATGCTCTTCTCATTGCGTGTTTCTTGCATGTCCAAAGAACCTAACCTTCGACGACGACTATATTACTATTTTTGGAATGAATGGCTTTAAGGCCACATTATACGGTTGGGATGATTTCTTTCTTGTGGAAGGGGTGAGTGAAAGAATATAAAACGGTGTGAAGACTGCGAAAGTATGCAACCTGCAGACTTGATACGGTGCCTTAATGTGGCCTTCGCATCGACATGAGAGCCCTGTACTATACACTTTCCTAATTTGTTTTCTGAAGAATGAATGCATTGCATTTTATGTCTTTCCTATCTCCATACCCTACTTCATAGAATCAAGAGCATTAGTGGGAAGACAAAGACCATTACATTGCTCATTTTAACTGCCAACAGACGTATGTTCAACTGACACTTAACTATAGGATTGTAATTCCATTTAATCTTCACATAAAATTTGGGAAGAATAACAAAAATATCACATCTTTGGTTGAGATTGACGTTTCATAATATCTTATGAATAACAGAGTTTTTCCACCACGGAGTAGCATGCAAGCCTTTTTGTTACCATTTCAAAATTACTTATAATCATCATATAAACTTGGGACCTTGGGAACCAAAGAATGCCTAAATGAATGAAATTTCATTTTCACATAAAAATGCGTCAAATTTTCACGTTAAGACTAATTTGTGGACTGATTTGACTCGTATTCAAACATTAATGGTGGGAGAGTAAAATTTCGTCCTTTTACGCACCCTTTGGATGAAGTCCCAATATTATACATCGATTCTAAGTATTTGTAATATGATAACAAAAAAATCTGATGTGGCCACCACATGACTTTCTCCATATCTGTAATATTTCTAAAAATTTCAAATAGTTTACATAATAATAAATATTTTAAGAAAATGCGAGAACATTTTAGACTTTACCAACAGAAATAAACTCAAACCATAGCCTTCTGATATTGGATATAGCCACAAAGATCCAACAATTAAGAAAATAAAAAGGAGTGTTACTAAGATGCAACTAAGTGTCAGTTGTTACCAATAGACATCGGTAGGTGGCATGTTGGTGGCAGGTAAAAATATAAGATAACTCCTAAGAAATGCATTATATGGGAAAATGTTTCAAACAAAGGTTGTAGAAAATTAAATTTCCTACAACTTTTATTCCAGTACATTTTCATATTTATCAAATATTAAAGCAAATATTTCAAAATAACGGATGTGACAAGAGTAAACACCCACTTCCGGTTGACTGATTTTTACCAAAAACTAATCAGTTTTTGTGACATTTATAAAAATGTTAAATACAAAATTTCACATTGATCTGAGTTAGAGCACCCACAAAAATGCTACCGATAAAATGGTCAAAACGTGTTCAGGGGACCTCAAAACGTGTATTTCCGTCGAAATCTCGAGGTCGATTTTTTTCATGAAAACAATATTTTCCCCTATACTATGTATGGAGAAAATAAAAAGGCTTGCATGCTACATTTCAGCTACCAGCTCTGATATGCTCCAGAAGCACACTAAGACCCCTGCTTTAGAGGATAAACTAATTATGATTAGAAAATGAGTGGCATTTCGATAACTGAAATTGGAAAGTCTATGAACTTTTCTAAATCAACTGTGAACACAATACTAAAACAGAAAGACATTATTTTGGAAAAATTAAAGGATTGGCACCAATATTGTCGAAACACATCAGCTCTAGGGGTTCCATTACGTTTTTCCTGTGCTATAAATCAATATTTTATGACTTTACATTGATCGTAGGTTGATTTTTTCATACTCTTATGTTTTGAGGGATCAGCACCACTGTCAGAAACTGCAGCAAACTCCAACAACTTAGTTTTGTTTTTCTTTATATCAATAATGGTTTGTATGCCAATACCATATTCGTCTGCCAATTTATTCACAGATTCTCCTTTTTCAAGATAAATAAATAAATAACCAAATTTTTTTGCAAACCAACTGGGGTACACGAAACACTGGTTGGGAAATGCTGTCATACACTATCATAAAAGGTCTTTATGATTGGCCTACTGAAGATGGAATCATTGATTCCAAAATGAATATTTAGGCATTTTTTAAAAATGAAGTACATGTGAGGTTGATTGCTTGTGTTTTGTGTGTGAAAAAAGGGTGGTATGGAGTAGTTTCCCCTAAACCCAGATTGTGGTAGATTGCATTAGTGTTCGTTCCCTGGCATGGAGTAATTTCCCTGAAACCTGCTTGAATGTGATTATTTCCTTTTTATTATTACTTTCTCCATATACATAGTACAGAGGAAAGTATTCTATTTATGAAAAAATCAACTTCGAAATATCAACGGAAATACATGTTTTGAGGTCCCCTGAACATGTTTTGACCATTTTCTTGATGATGTGTATGTAATAGCTTTTTAGTGAGTGCTTTAACTCAAAAACAATTAATCAGGTCTACGCGAAATTTTATACTGAGCTTTTTTATAAAAATCAGAAGAACTGATTAGTGTATGGTTAAAATCAGTCAACCGGAAGTGGGTGTTAACAATTGTCACTTATCCGTTATTTTTAAATATTTGCTTTAATATTTGATAAATGTAAAAACGTATTGGAATAAAGGTTGTAGGAAATTTGATTTTCTACAACCTTTGTTTGAAACATTTTTCCATATAATGCATTGTTTAAGAGATAATTTATATTTATAGCTGCCATCACCATGCCACATACCGACGACTATCGTTAACAATTGACGCTTGGTTACTTCTTAGCAACACTCATTTTTCTTTTGTTAATTGTTGGAGCTTTGTGGCTATATCCAATAACAGAAGGCTATGGTTTGAGTTTATTCCTCTTCTTTGTAAAGTCTAAAATTTTCTCGCCGTTTCTTAAAATATTTATTACTATCTGAAACGCCCGGCTACGCTCGGGAGTTTTTTTAAAAGTTGCAAATGATTTTTATTATTTATTAATTGTGGTAGCTCTGCTCTTAAGCTCCACTTTAAAAATCTTGATTTCATTATGGTATTTTGTAAAAACCATATATATATAAAATTTAGTTGACCTCCATTGAGCCAATTCCTTCCAAATCCATAGTTACTGAAAGAGTTTAATTTGTAATTGTGGCACCCCTGCATAGTTGATCCGGTCCAAATATGCTATTATGGCTTTATATATATATGTGTGTGTACATAATAAATATTATAATATGGTTCAACACAAACACTTATAAAAAGAACATTTTTATTATTTTTATTTTGGCAGCCCTGCTTTGTATATCTATCCAAAAAATCTTATTTTGTTTTTTTTAACATTAACAACTCCTTCATACAAAATTTCGTTGAAATCGGTTTGGCCAATTCCTTCCAAATTCATAATTACCGAAAAGTTTAACTTTGCAATTGTGGCACCCCTACTTAGTTAATCGGGTCAAAGTATAGCATTTTGGTCATGAATTTATGTGAAAATTCTATATACCAAATTTGTTTGAATTCGGGGCTGCCAATTCCTTCCAAAAACATAATTACCGAAAAGATTTATTTTGCAATTGTGGCACCCCGGCTTAGTTAATCGGGTCGAAGTATGGCATTTTGGCCATGAATTTCTGTGAAAATTCCATGTACCAAATTTGGTTGAATTCAATTTGACCATTTTCTTCCAAAAGCATAACTACAGAAAAATTTTATTTTGCAATTGTTCACATCAATTTTAACCAAATTTAACACTTATACACATAGTATATACAAAACCATATTAGCATATTTACACAGAATTGTCTGAACGGATTTCAATTAAATTTTATATATAAGATTTGTACAACATACCATTAAGAAATCAAGATGTTAAAAGTGAAGCTAAAGGGCAGGGCTACCACAGTAAAAAGTTAAATAATATTTTTACACGTATTTCTAGAGAACTGACCCAATGAATTTTAACCAAATATAGTATATTTAATCTTCATATAAATAAATAACCAAAATGTCATATTTCAACCGGGTCAACTAAACAGGGCTACCACAATATCAAGGTTAGCATTTTTCTGTAACTATGAATTTGGAAAGTATTGGCTGAACGGATTTAAAAGAAATTTCATTTGTAGGGCTACTATAGAATGGCAAAACAAAATGAACATGTTTAGAATGGATCAAACAGCAGCGTTACCACTACATAAGGAAAAATAATTTTCTGATATCTAAACAAATACATAAGTAGGTATACGAATATACTACAGTGAATTTGACAAAAAGCACTTCTGTACAACGGGAAACCCATGTATATACCTACTTGTTTTAATGGTTACCAAATTACAATAGAATGTACAGGCATACCTCCATTAACGAAGCCTCTGGCAATGAAGCTCCTTTTTTATGAAGTCAGCACTTTACTCTGAAATCTACCCCAAAATGCATTTAAAATACTTAGACACGTGAAAACAAAGAGTTTTTGTTATTTAACTCTTTGAGTGATTTTCTTGCAGCTTAAAGTTGTGAATCTTATGTAGAATGATAAAACAACACTTTTTAAACAATATTAAAAATAATCTAAAAAGGAAAAATGGCCTTTTAATGTGATTTTTAATGGTTTTGGGTGGCGAAATTATGGAGGTTGCTTCGAGGCTTTCTTTAGTGAGAGACAGAGTTTTTCAGGAAAAGAGAAAATGCCCCATTAGAACTCCCGTTGCACAGAATTGGTGAAACACATTATATATCACCGCATGTATGCACAGGTGTCTCAAAATGCTCTATTCGGTGTAAACAGTTTTAAGGGTCTCAAGTGTCTTAGGATTATATTACGTATTTCTTCCTACAAAGAAGTCCCTGATATCAAAGAAAAATATCATTCGCTTTTAGTTCTAAATCGTCAGTCGTGCAGTAAGCATTGCTTTTGTCCTTTCTCAGACGCCTTTTAGAAAGTTTTTTACACTCCTCATAAGCTATACTTGGAGTTTAAATCCATATTTTAAGGTTTAAGTGAATTTAACAGCAACTCGAATGTCAGCCAAACAACCATTGAGTGGTACTGATCCTAGTGCTCCTAAGAAGAAACGAAAAGCCATCTCACTTACTGAGAAAATACGATGAATAGAGGCAGGCAAAAGAAAGTGTTAAGTGGTGCGTTCCTTAGGGTTAGCACAATCCACACCAAAAACAATATTAAATCAAGTAGACTGTGTAAAAGCTTCAGTTCAGTCCTGAGGTGGTGCAACTGCTAAGAATTAAACATGCATAAGGAGCAGCATAATGGAGAAGATGGAGAAATTGCTGTGCATTTAGTTAGACGATATGACCAGTGGAAGTTAGGGAAGCACCGCTTCCCTTAAAAGAATAAATAAAATAAAACACGAATTGAAAATAAAGAAACTGGCTCATTTCATATGTTGCATCAGTAGCAAAATGCCAAATTAGATAACTGTAATATTTGAAAAATGTGCCAGCAGCGACACTAGTCATATGATGGGATGATGGAGAGTGGAGATCAGTCTGTGCATGCATCTACTGGGAGAGTAGGGGTTAGTGAACCTGCACGCCTCACAGAATCCTATGCCTATACCTTTTGGATGGAGTCATTGACCGCTTTGCCTCTAGTGTTACTTTGTGCATAGAGCCTTATTATAATTAATTTATTGGTGTTCAGTTACTTCATTTGCTGTTACTGCATAATATAGTGCAAGTTTCTTGTGGAGTGTGAAGTTTAGAAGTGGTTTTGTTTTATTATTATCGATGCATTTATAGAGCCATGGGGAAGCTTCAAGCCGCCAGATTCCACCATGCATTCAGGGGCTCCTGCTGATGTTGTTGCTACTTGTGTGGCTGCATGGAGTGAGATTCATTGACAGGAATGCAACTGTTCCATTGAAAAGGTACTCAATAAATTATTCAGTGCATTTTCCTATCAAGATAAATTGCAAATAATCGAAAGCGGCATGCCAAATATGAGGTACTTGTACATTTTATAAAATTACATTTTGCTTTTTTTGTGTTGGTGTAGAACAGTTTCCCCTATTTCAGCAAGTACCCCTTGCCACTGGATATGATTCAGCGTTATATGCCACTCAGCCAGGCTCACATTATGCAAAAGGCACAAAGTCTTTTTGAACATATAAAAGCTGAAGAAGGAGGAGAATCTATGGAGACGTTTACAGCCAGCAAAGGATGGTTAAAAAAATTTAAGAAATGAACCAAAATTCACAACGTTTGAATCTTAGGTGAGACAGCAAGTGCTGATGTCCAGGCAATAAGTGAATTTCCTGCTACACTCAACGCAATCATACAAAAAGATAACTATCCTCCGAATTTAGTGTTCAGTGTTGACAAGACGGGACTTTTTTGGGGAAAAATGCCAATGAAAATATTCATTTCAAAAGAGGAGAAAGGTACTCCTGGCTTCAAGGCTGCCAAGGATCGTCTGACCCTCTTGCTCAGCGGCAATGCTTCAGGTGATTAAAACTAAAGTCCCTTGCTGTCTACCATTCTGACTCCGAGGGTGATGAAAGGGTACATAAAATTCCATTTGCCAGTTATCTGGATGACAAATAAAAGGGCTTGGATGACAACCAGTATTTTTTGTGATTGGCTCATTAACCATTTCTGTCCATCTATTGAACGTTATTCTCAGGCAAACAGACTTGAACCAGGAGCATTGTTGATTTTGGAAAATGCTCCAGTTCACCCGGAGAATCTACAAACACCTATACCTATACTACCTCCATACTTCAGCCCATGGACATGGGAGTCATTGCGAACTTTAAAGCATACTTAATGAGGTGCACATTTAGACAGTTGATTGAGGAAAGTGATGGACAGCAACAACAATCTTAAAGGGATTTCTGGAATTCCAATGATATAATGAAAACATCAAAGAAGCGTGGGAAGAGGTGACACCAAAGTGCATGAATAGTGTGTGGTATAAGCTGTGGCCAGATGCCATCAAGGACTATGCTGAGTCTCAAATGGAGATACCAACAATAAAAAATCTGATGTGGCCACCACATGACTTTCTCCATAAATGTAATATTTCTAAAAATTCCAAATAGGTTACATAATAATAAATATTTTAAGAAAATGCGAGAAAATTTTAGACTTGACAAAGAACAGAAACAAACTCAAACCATAGCATTCTAATATTGGATATAGTCACAAAGCTCCAACAATTAAGAAAAGAAAAAGGAGCGTTAATAAGATGTAACTAAGCATCAATTGTTAACAATAGTCATCAGTAGGTGGCGTGGTGGTGGCATCTAAAAATATAAGATATCTCTTAAACAATGGAAAAATGTTTCAAACAAAGGCTGTAGCAAATTCAATTTTCTACGACTTTAATTCTAATATATTTTTACATTTATCAAATATTAAAGCAAATATTTTAAAATAATGGATAAGTGACAAGAGTCACTTCCGGTTGTATGACTTTTACCAAAAACTAATCAGTTCTTCTGACTTTTATAAAAAAGTTTAAATATAAAATTTCGGGTTGACCTGATATTTTTTGAGTTAGAGCACCTACAAAAAGCTATCACACACACAGACATCATTGAGAAAATGTTCAAAATGTGTTCAGGAGACCTCAAAACGTGAATTTCTGTTGAAATCTCGAAGTCGATTTTTTCATAAATACAATACTTTCCCCTATACTACGTATATGGAGAAAGTAAAAATGATATACCGTATTAGTCTGAATATAGTCCCTCCCTGAATACAGTCCCCCTCCCTATTTCTGAAGCCCCAGTTTTGGAAAAATTTTTGAGTCACATTACAGACCTCACTTTTAATATTCTAAAGAAAGAGTTTTAATATGTATGAGCAATTTAGTTAGAGCTATCAATTTACAATGAAATGGTGTTATAGCTGTAGGCATAATTTAAATATGTATCAAGTGTTACTGGATTAAATTGGAAAACTTTGCATTTATGAATGTTATTTAAATTCCATTCATAACCTTTAGATGCCGTTGACAATGGCTACTTGAATTGTGCCTGTATAAAAAAGTAATTATCACCCGATTTCCAGTTAACATATTCTTTTCATAATTTATTTTACCCGTATTTTCGTTACTTACGATATTTATGCCTCGGAATATCACATCAAGAAATACATTCTGTAAATAGTTGAAACATCTTCAACACCTCGGTTTGATTTACGTAAGTAATACTTTTATAATGTGTTGCATTATATACAATCAACAGCTGTGCAAGCTGGACAGTGTGATCAGCTGACAGACTTGCCTAGAGTTGCCTACAGATTGATGGGTAACGAAGATAATTTCTTTCATTGTAGTGACATTTTCTCTATAATAACGATAGGTAGCATATCAATATTTGGGACTTAGGGAAGGGATAAAGTTGGCCAATCAATGCTTTTAAAGCGAAAACTTCTGCAATTCCCGCTATTATGAAAATATGAACATTTAAGGCAAGGATTCCAAAGACTAAACAAAAAGAATTGAGTTATTAAGGCATATGTATCAAAAAATTTTCCGTAAAACTATCAAATCAAGTGAGGGCATTAACTGTTACCTATACTTACTGCCGGCGGTGATATTTTCGTCTGCTAATTTTTGGGCATCAAATAGTCCCTCCTCTCACTTTTCTTTTTAATATTTTGGCCAAAATGGGAGGGACTATATTCGGAATAATACAGTAATCCGAATGGCCAGTGATATTGGATTTGATGAACTAGATGTCGACGATGCGCAGAAGTTTATCGACTCTCATGGAGAGAGACTTACAGACAAGGAGTTGCAAGAGTTAGCACAGGAGCAGGATACAAGTGTTGATGAAGACACAGTTACTGATGACATACCAGCTGAAAAAGTGCTAACGACCAAGCAGTGCTGTCAAAAAAGCTGTATCGCAAGATCTATCCTGCTATCGTGAGATGTTTCAGGAAAGGAAGAAGAAATCTACCCTTGATGCATTCCTTAAGAATAAATCATCTACCCCACAGCCCTGGGATCCCAGCACTACTAACCCCCAGTAAGGTCTGCAATCCACCATTGCCAAGTTAAGGTGAAGACGTTGGTAATTATAACGATTTATGTTCCATGTAAAGTTCCTGGCAAGAGATATTAAATGCTGTTTTGCCTTTTCATTTTTTGTACATACATGTTTTTATTATTTTAAGTCATATACATCTTCTACGATATGAATAACGAAGTACTGGAACCTATCCCGTTTTACTACATGATAAATCTACCTCTGGCAACCAAGTTTCCGAGAATGAAGTGGATGCTAGGAACATATCTATTTCATTATGGGAGGTATGCTTGTATTTTCTAAATGATTGTTTTTAATTGCAAAACAGGCATCTAATCTTCTAGCTAAAGTCTATTGTTCCATCTCTGGCCTTTATTACATAACTGCAGCCCTTCTCTAACATCCATTCCTTTAATGCAGCCATTCTTGAACATATATCGCTTTAATGTGGCCCAGATGCCACTTCAAGTTTCACACACCTGACCGAAACTTGAAGTCATAATTACCATATCTGCCTGAATATAAGCCGATGTTTTTCATCAAAATCTATCATAAAAAAATCAGCCCTCAGCTTAAATGTGAGTCCGAGAAAAAATTTGGGGTTAGGGCTAACAAGAAGAGGCTACTGACTGTAACTCACAGATTTGGTTCATCTTTTACCAGCAGAGAGTTTAGGTCAATATAAGAATACCTTTTCGGAATTTGCAGCCAATGGCTTTTAGTTTAAGAGAAATAATTAATCAAAAGGTACAAAAATGGACCCATTTCCATAAATGCTTGTAGCTTTGTTCTTATTCTCAACAGAGGCTGTAGCCTAGGGGTAATGTGTAGGGCTCGTGTCCCATACTTTTGGCATTCGAGACTCCTGCTTGTCGAATTTTTTTCTCCTGCAAAATGTACTTCTTGCTGCTTTTTATATCCCAATCTTAAGGAAATAATTATTCACAGCTAATTTTTTTTACATAGAATTATTTTTAATCAGTACACCACTATTCTTCCAATGCATATTTTACCGACTCCTTCAAAAACCCTGTATAGGCATTTACCGCATCTGTCCGTGGCTGCATTGACACTCACAGTAAACATTGGCATATTCTCCCATAATTGAAATTTAATATTTAAAATCTAGTCTGCATTTCCCACGCATTCCTTTGGATGGTAATCGTCAAAAAAAATGGAAAATATAAATATTCCTGGCACAAGGAGCAACATATAAATGACTGTATGGTGCAAGTTGGAATCCAAAAATCTCGGATCAAAAATCGTGAAAATATTTTGAGTATGTGAATGAAACAGGTAGAAATGACACTTTGGTCACCCGGTCGGGGAGGGACACAGTCTACTTGAGCTGGGATGCAGCTAATTGCCCAGCAATCAATTTTGGATCCCGAATGTCAATATATTAAAGACATTTTATGAGAATAAGCTCCTTTACGATTGTTAGGAAAGGAACTCCTGTGAGTGGCAGATGCACATATTCCAAAACCGGAAAAATATTGTAAAGGCAAAAGGCTATGCAGGTCAGATGATATATTGTCCGAAGGGTCTAATTGTCTCCGCTCTTATGCAGTTTTGTCTTGACATTCGAGAGTGATAGTAACGCGTGCGATGGAATCCACACAGTTTCCTTGAAAAATCTTGAACATTTGTAGGAGCAGTGATCAAGAATAGTAGGAGTTAGCAGGCACTTTGCACTATTGTGTGGAATTAGTGAAGAGTCGCAACATGGTTTCCAAGAGCATCAATGATACGATAACATTGCGATCATCGCTAATAGGCCATGAAGTCTTCGAGCGATTGATGGAAATGGTAGAGGAAATGGAATTTGCGGAGGATGAAGAGGTGGATGAAATCCACACGGAGGTGTCAACGCCGCGCCAGCGAGTGAGGAACTAACCTTCCTCGTCCACTCCACCTCCCGAGTCCCCTGCTTCAAGCAAAGGTTATGTGCTGTCTTCTCCGGAGGCAATGAAAAGGAAAGACGAAATGTATTATATGTATTTTTTATTCTCGCAATCAACTGCTTCTTTCAAGAAAAATGTTTTAAACTTACGATAATAAATGCACAGGATTTTTGAAGGGGTCGATTGGGAATAAAATACTCATGGAAAGAATAGCGATGTACTGATTAAAAATAATTCTCCTATATAAAAAAAATTATCTGTGAATAATTATTTCCTTAAGATTGGGATATAAAAACCAGCAAGAAGAAGGACATTTTGCAGGAGAAAAAAATTCGACAAGTGGGAGTCTCGAATGCCAAAAGTACTGGACACAAGCCCTACACGTTACCCCTAGACTACATCCTCTATTGAGAAGACGAGCGAAGCTACAAGCATTTAAGAAAATGGGTCCATTTTTTGTATTTTTGATTAATTATTTCTTTGAAACTGAAAGCCATTTGCCGCCAATTCCAAAAAGGTATTCTTATATTGACCTTAACTCTCCACTGGTAGAAGATGAACCGAATCTGTGAGTTACAGTCAGTAGCCTCTCATTGTAAGTCTCATAGTCACCCATGGATGGCAGCACATCTCTCATTGCCATCACATTCAAATAATGTATTTTTCATTAAGTAAATAGGATGAATCTTAATGAATCTATAATAATAAAAGAAGCTGTCTGTGTGTGACTGTGGCAGTCATAACTCTTCATAAAATAAATGTAGAAGCTTCAAAATTTGGCAGCAGCTTCAGGTTGATCCTGAGAGTTGCACTGCCAAAAATAATTCAAATCGGTCCACGGGGCCCGAAGGTGCCATTGTTGGTCCAAATGTCGGTTTTTTTAAGTTATCTCAGTAACAAATTGACCGATATATATATATATATATATATATATATATATATATATATATAATAGTAGAAGGTGCTTGCATTCTGCAAGCATATCATCTCACCTTGAAAATACATTCGTTTTTCAGACAGATATTTCATCATTACAAATATTATTTTGCTTTCTCCATTGTAAGTTCCTTGGGGTCCATATCAGTGACACGCTAAATTGGGAACCTCATATTGACTCCATCTGCACCAAGGTGGCTGTAGGATGTTTCATGTTGAGAAGAATCATTAAGTTAACAAACAAAGAAACAGCTATGTCAATCTATTATGCGTATATATACAGTAAGATAAAATATGGTATTGCCACTGTCATTATTCCCTGCGACTATTTAGACTACAAAAGTTTGCTGAACGAATTCTATCTAATGCAAAAAAGCGTGACAGTTGCAGAGATTCTTTTATTAATCTAACACTGCTCACTCTTCCTAGTGTATATATTTATCATTGTATTTTATTTGTCAAAGATAACCAGCAATTACTAGATATTAAGTTAAATATGAATGTTCATAGTTACAACACTAGGACTAAGAATGATCTAATTGTAACGCAACATAATTTAGCAATGTACAGTAAAAGTCCTCGTTATATGGGTAGCATTTTGTGCAACAAACTTCCGGCTTATGTGAAAGAAGAGTCTGTACTACCTAAATTTAAAAGGAAGCTGAAGTCTTTTTTAATTGAGAAGTGCTATTATTCTATTAATGAGTATCTTGATTGACTGACTGAAATTTTATTGTACTTGACTTGTCCTATATTTGTTCTTGTGCAAATCTTGGGGATAAAATAAAATTATTATTATTATGGGGTACTAATGCTACACATTTCCGCCAAATTTTAAAGATGTAGCACTTCTAGAAGTGAAATAATATTTTTCTAATTGTTTGAATTTTAAACATTTTTAACGGCCGCCGCAATATATTTATGGGGAGATTCAAATATTTATTTGTGCAAATGCACTATTCTGTAAATAACTTGAAAATTTCAGCTTCCTAGGTCATCCCGTAGTGCCTAAATTTGTTTAAACTTTAAGAATTTTTAACGGCAACACAAATTAAAATATCAAAATTTCTGTAATCCCTACTTCGTTTTCTTAGGTAGGATTTTGTGCAAAACTGACTAGAAAAAACGAAAATCTTGAAAAAGTGCAACAATACGGACGCTAAAAATATGCAATTGTTTAAACAAAATTTCAAGGCTTATTTATTTCCGCATGTGCTACGGAGTTGAAATTTTTATAAAAGGTAGAATTCGTAAAACAACGAAATAGGGATTATACAAATATTGATATTTTAATTTGTTATGTACCGAGTAGTGCATTTAAACAAATAAACATTTGAATCTCTCCATAAATATATTAGGGCGGCTGTTAAAAATGTTTAAAATTTAAACAATTAGAAAAAATTATTTCACTTCTAGAAGTTCTACAACTTTAAATTTTGCCATAAACGTGTAACATTAGTACCCCATAATGGAAAAAGTATAAAATTCTTAAAATTGCAAAGTTTGGGGATTGTTTTAATCCATTATTTTTACATAAGAGAAAAACGAAAATCGCTGCAGAGGTGAAATATTTAGAATTAAAAAAATAGATGTAATGATGAAATATCTGTATGAAAAATGAGGTTTTTTCAAGTTGAGAAGATATGCTTGCAGAAAGCAAGCACCTTCTACTAGTATGTTATATCCTCCTCTGTAAGGTATGTCTATATATAATGATATATATATATATATATATTCCATATTATCCGTTCCACCATACACCATTATACCACTCTATTTAACACTCACTTCGCTAATTGTAAATCTCTCGTTCTTTATCTTCGTCATTCTCCGCAATCCATATCCGACCTTCATGCCACTTTCCTTCAAGCGGCTAATGATATTACCGCACATCGCAACAGACTTCTCTGTAAACTCTCTCTGCTTTGCGTCCGGCACCTCATACTTGGTCTTCCCCTTCCGTTCATATCACCTGGCGAGGTCAACAAACCACCTCCTTCCCCGCCACTCATCGGCCAAACTCCCTGTCTTGCAGATCTCCTGGGATTCCCAACGCCACCATCACTCTATATCCTGAAAAAGACCCACACTTTCCTAACCCGGAAACCTTTGAAGCGCTCCTATTTTTCGCACTCTCCTGCCACCACCTCTTCATCTTGCCATCCAGATGAAGTCTTGAACCTTTCCTCCCACGTACTTACCCCTGCCGAGAATGAACTCCTATCACGTGGCCTTTCCTTTTGTCCCACCACCAAATTTGATCATTTTCGCCTTCTTGCCGACGTCCAGTCCTTTGCCCGCACACTACGTCTAAAAAGCAACCCTCCCAAAGAAGACTCTCTCACCTCTGCCAACCCAAAACTCCCTCCCGGCCTTCCACCTACCTTTTCCATCTTCAAACCTCCTTCCCAATACATTCCACCCACCCTTCCTTCCCTACACCCGGTCGAACAATACCTCAATTATATCCTTTCCAGAGTCTCCCAACCCAACTTTTCCGATCTTATCGATCATACAATCTTACCAGACGTGAAAGGCATGCCATCATCCTCCCTGCCGACAAGGGATCGCGCCAAATATAATGAGGAAGCCGAGCGCCAACTTTCTGACGAAACTTTTTACCATCACCTTACTTCCAACCCCACAGACCACCACTCCTACAAAATTTCGCCCTATCCTCATTCCTCAGGAAAACAGGAAGTCCTTCCTGATTCCGCCATTGCTCTATTGATCCCCAACAAACCCCGCACACCCACATTCTACCTTCTCCCTAAAATCCATAAACCCAACATCCCCGGCCGCCCCATTGTTGCCAGCTCTAATTCCCCTACAGAACGCATCTCGGCCTTCGTTGACTCCCACCTGCAACCTCTCATTCGTCAATTCCCTTCCTTCATCCAAGACACTAACCACTTTCTCAAACGCCTCCCCTTTCCTCTCCCACCCAATACCATTTTGGCCACTATCGATGTCTGTTCCCTCTACACAAACATCTCCCACAATGATGGACTCTCAGCCCTTAGTAAATTCCTGGACTCAAGACCACCCGACGCAAGACCTTCCTCCCATTTCTTATTAGACTTGGCAGCTATGGTGCTAAAAATGAACAACTTCTCCTTCGATGGGCACCCGAATGGCACCTTCATATGCCAATTGTTACTTGGGAGAATGGGAATGACTCTTCCTCAACGTACCACTCAGACCAGTTTTGTGGCTGAGATACATCGACGATGTCTTCCTCATTTGGACGCATGGACCTGACTCTCCCCTTTCCTTTCTCTCGTGCCTCTCCTCCCATCCTTCACTCTCTTTCACCCACCAATCCTCTACCTCCCACATCACATTCCTGGATGTCGATCTTTACCTTCAAGACAGAAAAATTCGCACCTGTGTTTATATCAAACCCACCAACCACCTCCAATACCTCCACTTTGATAGCTGTCATCCCTTTCATACCAAAACCTCTATCCCCTATGCCCTTGCTCGACGAGGATGGAGGCTTTGTTCTGATAGAGCATCCATTCTGCAGTACTACTCTGTCCTCGAGGATGCTCTTCTCGAACGTGGCTACCCTCCAGTCTTGGTCCGAGAACAGATCCATAGGGCGATGATGCCTACCCACTATGGATCCCTTCCACACACACCTACTATCCCTGCATCAACCCCTCCACTCACTCTTACTACACTTTTCCTTCCTGGTATTCACGAAGTCCTCAAAACAATCCTCCATTCTGCCCACCCAATTCTTACCTCTTCCTCCCATCAGTCTCTCTTTATCAACCTTTTTGCCAATCCCCCGCTCCTCTCCTTCCGCCGGCCCCCCAATTTGTGAAATATCTTGTGGATGAAGGAACTTCCCACTTCTACCACGCCTCTTGCCATAGGGTCTCACCCCTGCGGTAAACCTTGCTGCCTAACTTGCCCTATCCACCTACCCTCATCTTCTTTCTTGAGTCCCTCCACCAATATCACCTACCCCATCACCCCTTGAAGCAACTGCACCACCCGTAACGTCATTTACCTCCTTACCTGCACTCTTTGTCCCGCCTTTTACGTAGGCCTCACCAGCAATCCGTTAAATATCTGCATGAACGGTCACCGGAATAGCGTCTCTCTCAGATGTCCCCTCCCAGTTGCATTACATGCCAATGCCCACAATCTCCCCTTCAATAATTGCTACAATGTAAGGGTTATTCGCACCTTACCCAATGACACTCCTGCCCCCCTTCTCCGACAATGGGAACTTGCACATATACATCTTCTTGACTCTTTCTCCTCGCCTCAACCTCCGCTAACCCTATTAGCCCCCTTACAATGTCTCCTCTGTCACTTTGTAGCTATTCGCACTTTACCTCACCACACTCCCTCCTTATTGGCTATCCACCCTTCCTACTCCCCACCTCCTCCGATCATCAACCTCCCCACATCACCCTGTCATTCCCCGCCCAGTGTGTCACTCTCAGTTACTCTATCGCTGAAGAAAGGGCATAGACCCGATAAGCTTGCGTGTTTATTTGTGTTCGTGTTTTACATGTCTCTTTGACGCCCCCAGCAGCCGGCCAACTTGGTAAGTGTCCGCTGGGCTTCCCTCAACACCTTGTTGCCACCCTCATAACTACCTTTTCTTTTCCTCAAGTTAATATATATATATATATATATATATATATATATATATATATACACTAGTAGAAGGTGCTTGCATTCTGCAAGCATATCATCTCACCTTGAAAAACATTAATTTTTCAGACAGATATTTCATCATCACAAATATTTTTTTATTTTTAAAGATTTCACCTCCACAGCGATTTTAGTTTTTCACTTACGTAAAGATAATAGATTAAAACAATCCCAAAACTTTGCAATTTTAAGAATTTTATACTTGCTCCATCATGGGGTAATAATGCTACACAAATGGATGATTGAAGGGGAAAAATCCTTTACAAAGGGAGGATGTATTCGGGCTCCGTCGCCAGAAACTGTATGTAAATGGATAGTTCAGGCATGGGAAAATATTAGACCGGAAACTGTGGTACATTCATTTAAAAAATGTGGCATTTCAAATACCCTTGACGGGTCAGAGGATGACTTTTTGTGGAATGACATTAAGGTTTAGGAAGAAGTTGCTGATGATCCTATGATAGATGAAGTTGATGATGACCCATACGATGATCTAGTTCAAGCCGGAGATTGGGACAGGTTATTTGTTAATAAAGACAGCAATGAACAAGAGTTTTAGTACATAAATAAATTTTCAGAAAAGTTAAGCATGCATTATATTTTATGTAATGAATTTCTCTTTGTTAATTCCAAATGATGATATCAATGTATAAAGCCACAAAGCTGAAAAATTAAAATGAGTTTATTTCATCTTGTTCAACTATCATTCATAACTTTTATTAAAGGTTTTACGAGTAATATGCGTCTATTAATTTTCATTATATAAGCTTAATTTTCGTCTATTTGCTAGAAATTCTGCCACCATTCGTATGTCACATCTCGTAGTTAAAAAGTAATAAATATTTTTCTTCTCAAGATAGTGTAATACGTTAACGATGTGTTTACAGTTTATTAGTATAGTATTATTATGATACTAAAAGCTGTTGAAAACCAAGATCGTTCTATATACCTCGATTGTGAGCTTCGAGATATCGAAACAAAAAATGTCGATCCTGATGGAAATCTGGGGTAAAAGAGTAAGTAGAAAGCTAGGGTTGAATTATACACGAGATATATAAAAAAATCTAATTTTTTCGCCAAGAAATTGGAGGTCGAACTATACACAAGTATATGAGGTAACCCAAATAGTATATTTCAACCAAGGGCTACCACTATATCAGGGTTAGAATTTTTCTGTAACTTTGAATTTCGAAGGTATTGGCTGAACCGATACCAATAAGAAATTTCGTTTGTAGGGCAGGTATAGAATGGAAAAACAAAATGAACATGTTTAGAATGGATCTAAAAAGCAGAGCTACCACAATATAAGGAAAAATAATTTACTGATTTCAAAGCAAATACATCAATATTCGATTATACTACAGCGAATTTGATGAAAAGCATTCTGTTTGAAGATATCTCAGCAACCAATGGGGGACAGTCAAAATATTTAATTGTTTTTTTTAATTCTTTGTAATTGACTTAAATACTCCCTGTGAACATTTTTTTGTTAAATCGTCTTCATTATGCAAAAAAAATATTTAAAATAACTCTTTTAAATATCCTGTGAAAACAGCATCCTGGTTGGCAAGAGTGTAGTAAGGGGTACGTGACATCATCGATCGTACTGAAAGCATGTGGTTTTGATACTTCGTCCTGTTGCATATCCTGATATCGTAGCTAAAATGGAGAATATGGAAGTTAAGAAGGGTTATAAGTATTGTCTGGTACCTCAGTGCTTAAATACAATGATTAAAACCCCAATAAAATTGTTCTTCATGTTACCGAGCTCCTTGGGAAGAAATAAGAAGCCGAGGATATTGTGGTTGAAAGCCATGAGGAGATACACATCTGATATATCAGAACGTACAACTGCATTTGTCTGCGAAGATCGTTTTAATCAAGTAGTAGTAATACGTATGTACGTAATTTTATTGCTTCGTATTTTAGTTTATGATTTATGTCGGCATTACAGTGACATGATGCATATATTTCTGGAGAACGTTGAAAGAGTAAATTATATTTTTATGTTTTAAAGATTAGCATATTTTAACAAAACCTCCATAATGTAATATACCTATTCTAAATACAAAAGATTAAACTTACGGAAATCATTGGGCTAGGGGTTTATTAAGCAAATAATTACTGTTGCAGTGCATATATTTAAGTACCAAGTTTTTAAGCAAATACTTTTACAAATGTTACATATTAAGTTAGTTCTATAATTTAAATATTTTATTAAATTTGTTCCCATAATATCCACAACAGCATGGTATTTTGAAGGACCATGTTTTGCTAAATAAGGGCAGTCATGACACACCACAGACGTGACTAAATCTTCTTCTTCATCATCTACAACTACACTCACTTCATAGCCTCTTTATCTTTTCTGTGTTCAGGGCAAATCTTGCCTTTAACAATAAAAATTTTTCCTTCTCCCTTAAGTTTAACAAATCCAACAGCATTACTAACATAGTCTTTCCTCATTGACCTCAAAGGGAGAAAAAAGCCATAAAAGCAACGATGAAATTTGCGACATATACAAAAGAGACATGCAGTTATGACAAACACTTCTAGTTTTTCTTTTCACAAGTATAGGTAATAACTAAGGCAGATAGACACTTAAAACAACAAACTTCACCACATTTCCTATAGACAAGACACACGGAAACTAAGTTTATTCACATAAATTTTGTATATTTGTCAATATTTGACATGATGATTCTGTAAGGCAGATGATGATTATTCACCGAAACTGGTCGTGTTTTACTTTATATATTTTGTGGAAATTAGCAAAAGTTTAATATAAATAAAAAATACTATCCAGCATTGTTCATCTTATTTTATTGTGGAATTCCACGAAGTCTCGGCCTCGTCCATTACCTTTTGTATACTTATCTAACTATATTTTACTTACTAGATACTAGGGCAGCATGGGAAACAATACATAAATAAATATTCTATAATATTAGTTAAAACTAGTTGTTTAATTCATTAAATATGGGAAAGCTGTTTTAAGACGTCAATCTATCTTTTACATATCTTCTGCGTTTCAGTCGAAATAATAGTACTATTACAATAACTGAAAATAAAAGCGCTACATCAAACTTGTTTTATCAATTAAATGTAATACAAACCTATCCGCCTTCACTCAACGCATTTCAACATCTGAATATTGCTCCCTACAACTCCCAATGTACCGCAAAAACATGTACGAATCAACGTTGGGCAAATTATCAGATCTGGCTACACAAAACCCTTCATATGCCATTTTGCAAAACACAAAGCGAAATAAATGCAGGAAGGTGCAGTACTTCTATCAATATTTTTTCTAAGACGGCATATAGAGGAAAACAACAGAATTATGTCTTTCAAGCTTCTACTTCTATATCGGCGCAATGGCTTCTAGCACAGCTAGCATAGGCTATAACATGTTTGTGGCATGCACTGACGTCACTAAACACTCGGCAAACTTCGGCTACCAATCAGATGTGATTGGTTCGGCATTAACTTTTCCACTTTAAATTGCTTTTTTATAAATATCTGTCAAAAATTTAACGAAATAACTTTATATTTGCCAATAACAATAGCCATACAATACAACTTCATAAAATTTTCTGTAATTCCCAATATTTGACAGTCCCCCATTGACCGATTTTGATGAATCTTCCACCAATATCAATGTTGAATCAAGAAACAGAGTCTTAAAACTTGGTATACATACTAAAGAGACGTTGAGGATATGCACCTCAGTGTCAGAACTTGGATTTATTGGGGGAGAGGGAGGTATCAAATTTGAGTCTATAATTAATATGATCATACCAATTAAAGGGGGGTCACTTACCATGAGAGTACCTTGAGTTTGGATGAAAATATTACTGAGTAATATGTGCATGAAAAATTCTAAACTCTAAACCCAAGGCAAAGCCTGGGCAATTACATTAGTAAATAATAAAGCTAGAACATTGAATTTAGCAGTACCTGTGTTTTGTTACCGTTGTTACCTGTTCTTTTGTTTCTAAATGCTATTGGATAATTTCTTTCATTTCTCAGGGCTATGCATATGTATAATTAAGAATAGTTAACAATTTGTACTATTTTCATTAGCCATTAAAAGAAGTTACTATTAGTTTTACTTGGCTATTGTGGTTATTGCTATATCCATTGTAATGTTTGTATGCACGTTAAAACCTCATTCATGTGAGCTTCACCGACCGCAGGAAGTGATTCACTTTTACGCGATTTCCTTGAATGACCATATTCAATAAAAGGTTTGCCCTGAAAAGATCATTAGTAAGAAAAAATCGTACTATGATTATAGTGTTTTGTTAAGTCTGTCGGCACCCAATAAAAAATCATTCAGCGTTTTTAACTGCTTTTTTATCTTCAACTCCAACATGGAGATGAGGTTCCTTTTTTCTGAGGACCTATCGTTGGATTCGCTGTCGATATTAATCAACAAGTTTTTAATATGTATTGTTTCAGTTCTGTGAACATTAAGTTTAAATATTTCAAAACTTGTTTCTAAATATTTATCACTGCGAGCGATGAAAGTGTCGTATTTAAGCAAGCATTTCCAGGTATAAGGGGCAAACTATAAAAGTGAATGTCTGCCTAGTGTAAAATTACGCGAGAAGTTAATTTTAATTTTTTAATAAATATTTTTTTAAACGCAATACTACTGTATATAATTAGTTGATGCGATGTTTATAATCTTTTTTCAAGGAAATATAAGCAAACTATGTCATTATTATTGAAAAAACGCCTTCAAGGAGTACATTTTTCCGAACTCGAAACGGAACCCTTTTAGTTCCATAATACTAATGATTCCTCCAACGCAGATTCGCGCAATGCGACACCCTTGTAGAACCTAACCCCCGCGTTCGGTGAAGTTTTACTGTACAAGTTTATTTAGTGCTTATGTAAAATGGAAACTCGAACTGATGGACGCAGTTCAAAATCATAATATGGCAATAGTTTTAATAAGGACCACTAATATTTAGTTTAATCAAAACCTAAACAGAGGCTCAAAAGATGAAAATCTCAACAGATGGATGTGCCTATAAAGCATTCTGCTACTATTGCTTTGCTGATAAAGAATGCAGAATAAAATAATGTTAAAAATTTAAACTAATCTGATTGCCTTACAACAAACAAATGCAATAGTTTTTTCTGTTGTCAGCCCAGATGGCTAATCATACACTCTATTTTATAATAAATGAATATTATATATGAAATGAATGAATGAATGAATAATATAATTAATATGTCCTAATATTTTCCACAAAAAGAACCCTCTTACTGGTTAACATTTAAATTTATTGGCTTAGAAGTTATCAATTTTAAACCTCTATTCTTAACTTTAGTTCTACCAAATATTCCTCAACTATTTACAGTGGCTTGAGTTAATCCCAACACCTAATATCACATTAGTTTATAGGTAAAAAACAAAAACTATGTAATCAATACTACACATACGATATTCTCTTGCTCTTCTGACAGTTGAGTAACAAGCTCCAGAAGGGTGTATGACTTGAGATCAACATCTTTTCCATTCAGTCTAAATATGGCCTCATGTACAGCCCTCTTGCATATCTCCATCTCTTCAGTTTTTAAATTTTCACCCACTTCTTCAGTGTCCATTTTCCTCTTTTTACCATAATTTTCATAGCTCCATATTCTGAAAAATCAATGAAATATATATTATAAACACCACTTTAACCCTTCAAAGCCAGAATCATTTTCCCTCCAATTATATGCTGAATTCCTTAATGCATTTGAGATAGAGAGCTAAATCATCACAAATAAGCAAATCATTCTTACTGAAAATTGTATTGGTGAAAATATACAGGCTGTGACCATATGGTCATGCTAGGTCCTTACACAGACAATATATGGCCTGTGAATACCAATTCTGATGCTGGATATATTATTTTATATACATTCATAAAAATTGTCATACCTCCTAAGCTGTCCATGAAAAACATTCAAATGAGAAACATTTTAAAGGAAAAGTTATGATAAATTATGCCATGCAATGGTTTTTATGTAAAGATATTTTTTCACTTTATAATTGGAACCAAAACTTAGAGATGACCAAGATCCCTTGTATATATGCCACTGGTAAGCTCCCTTGCCTATTCTTCTGCCAATTTTTACTACCTGATCCCCTTCAAAGAAGGCAAATGCTACACTTCCTTCAATCCCACATCAGTCGGACAAACAAAAAACTTCTCAGACAACTATTGCATAGAGAAGGCTAGGCAAAGCTGAGACAACCCTTTCAATATTATGTATCATATCCCTATGTTGCCTGTTTGCAAAGTAATGCAAAAGAATATCATCCTACTATTATGTAGAGAGCATTGGACCAAATCTGGATTTAGTCATTATGCATATACATTAGCTTAGAACAGGGGTCGACAACCTTTCCTGCATGCTGGGCCACATTTGTTGTTGTGAATGTTTCAGAGGGCCACTTTGGAAGTCGCAAGAGCTTTGGCAGGCCGCATCAGAAATCACAGGAGCTTTGGCAGGACAGATGAGCGTTTTCAATGGAAGTTACTTAGAGATTGTGTGGTTTCATATTAGTGAAAATCAAGTCAAAATAATCGAATAGCGTTAAAACTTCAGAGAAGGTTTCAACACCATAATTATACCAAAAAAGATGGAATTGTATATATTAAATTTTACTGAGTACTATTTATCCTAGTTTCATGTGCTGGATGAACCACTCTCGGAGACCACATTCAGTCAACAGATTGCTGGCCACTAGCTTATAATATCACTGCATCATCTGCAATAAATACATAGTACCACTAGGAGTTTAAAGGATGGAGAGAAATAAGAAAGGAAATCGGACTGCCTCAAGGACATTTTATTATGATCAACCATGTGACCTATAATGTAGGTTTTAAGGGAAGGCCTCATCATACTGCACAACTAACAATGGATGTCATAAGTGACCTACAATTGGAATTGCTTCTGCATCCACCAATCGATCTTGCTCCCAGTGATTTTTACCTGTTCCAGAGATTGAAAAAACCTCTCAGAGGAATGTTTCCATTCCTTAAAAGATAAAATCTGCAGTAGATAGATGGATTAAAAAGACACCAAAATAATTCTACTATTTTACGACTAAAAGTAAAATTTCTGGAACTCTCCGAACACCCCTCATAGTTTTGCTTGATAGCAGGAAACTTAAATCTAGATCATTAATATCAGCTGCATTATTAAATGAAATAAATGCAATCTAATGTGCTCATACGGTCACACTAGATTTTTAAGAGTTAAGCAAACACAATATTTGATCTGATGGTCAAATTTTATGAAATTTACCATCTATTTTGCTCTTTTTATGCAATTCTCAAATGCACATTATCTACCACAAAAATTTAGCAGTGACGTAGCAAGGGGGGCAGGGTTTAAGGGGCGCAAACGCATGGTCCTAAAATTAACGTTTGTTTATAAATAATATATGCAGAGTTAAAATGCTAGTATAATATGCTTTAGTTTCTATCACATTCCCCCACATTACATAATCAGTACCTATGGCATTTGTCATGTAGCCATGTCTATGCCAAACAGATACTAAATCAGAAATGCAAGTGATAACAACATCATACCACTTATTATCTACCCAAAAACAAATCGTACCTCCATTTTGAACACAAACCTCAAGTTCATGATAGATTGCGCAAAAACGAACAATACTACAGATTTTGCTGCAAAAAAGTCATTTTGATTGACGTTTTTAATTTAACAGAAAAGTCGGCACCTGTGCATATTATGAACGCTAGAGAAGGAACCAGTGTTTTGCAATCTTAATACTATTAATTTTGTTCAGGCAACGCAACTAGATGAACAATTTCTACATACATTAAATATTACTACAAACAAGTTTTACCACACACAAAAATATACATATACGCACACTTTCATTGCCGTTTGAGTAAAAGTACTAGGTAAAGGTAGTACAATTAAAATACGTTAAGTGATACTTTTACTTCACGATGAATCAAGTGGAAATTTGATGCTTATTTTTTACGATTTAAAAAATAATTTCAGGAGGATTACATTAAATTTTAATTCACCATTGGTCCGTAGACAGAACCTGATCCTTAATACTGCAGTTATTCCTCAATGATATCAATGCAAAACATAATATTGAATAAATAATGAACTGTAACGGCTTCTCAGATCAAATAAATAACAAGCCGAAAAAGTAAAAAAGTACACTTGTTACAAATATCATATTACTTGGAATTTTCATCGTCGCCCATAGGAGGGATATTATGCCAGGAATGTCGAAGTTGATTTCGTTTGCTTTCTAGTTTCCCAATGCCAGTGCAGTCTCTTCTGTTAATATTGCTGCGTTCATGTAGCGTTTTTTCATCATCCTCAAAACGATCAGCTTCAGCCTCAGAAGAACCACTCTCCATCAAAGACTACAAAAGCATACAGGCTTTTTCTTAAGGAAATGGCGATTAATACTGCCAAATAACGAGGATAATCCGCAACGCAACGCTTAATTTGAAAAAGGGATAACAAAATATGTCAGAAAGCAAATTTAATATTGTGAAATAAAACAAACTGACTTTTACTCGATTGTCTTCATAATACACAATAACGACACAAACTTCTAGCAGACGTTAAATGCGTTCAAACTAAAATGAATGAATGTGATTCGCTCTACAAGCGTTGACGTCATTACAGTCAATGTAGCCAACATCCAAATTTCATAATCGATTAAGTGACTATGTAATATTTGGGTAATATTATACATTTTAGATTCGTCTTTAACCTAGAAATTTATCTTCAGTCAAAAATAAATGGTTCGATTTATTTGAAATTTAGTTAATATAAAAACGTACTCCTACTTCATCTATCTCATTATAGTCTCGCCCCGAATATATGGTTATATTAATTTGTATATTATACATTTGATATCCATTCCATATGGTATTGTTTTGTTTCACTAATAAACATTTATTCCACAAAATTTTTAAACAATCAAGTTTCTACTAAAAATTAATTTTAACTATTTATTTATTAAAATACTACTATTTTCCTTAAAAAACGTAATTTTTTACTCCACCGGTAATATATATATATATATAAATAAATAGGACCGGCCCGTGCTCACAATCGAACTAGGCCCCGCAAATAATCACGCCGGCCCTGTTCATGATGTATTACATATTTTGTATTTCAACCATTGCCTATGTTATACTAAGGAAGCACCAAACAAATCTATAAAAAAGATAAAAAGGTAGATGGAAAGACTTTGTCGTACAGATGCAACAAGACTATAAAGAATATAAAAGAACAACATTGTTGATGTTTAGCTATTAGTTATGTATTACTATAGATGCAATTCATAAATAACAAATAAATAAATGACATCTGGTTTGCTAATGTATCAAGATATTGTAACATTTTTGATTTGATGTGCCAAGTTAACTGCAAAAACAGTTCCATAGAAAAAATTTTTCAATTAACAGCATAATTGTTTAAATAAAAATAACTAAGTATGGATAGATAAAAATGACTAAATTACTAACAAATTAATTTAACTACCAATTCTGATGAAAAATATTTACAATAGAAATTTTGTGGGGAAATTCAGTTAGTCACCTCCCTTGGTGAGATTGAGGTGCAAAAAACCTTAGTAGCCTGAGGGTTAAACAGAATAGCTTGGACCTAGGAAATGCCATGCCATAGGAATTCATAAACAAAAAATATTTATTTTTAATAGATTTATTTTTTTTCAATATGATCAACTAGTCTATTTTACAGCTCAAGATGAGCCCTCCCTTGGCCAACAAGCTCCTCCAACATTTCTTCCACTCCTGCCCTTTTCCTCTTTCTGGAGGTTGGTGTAGCTGCCGGAATATGTAGTGGAGATGATACCCCAAAAGAAGATAAAGAGGATGAAGGGGAAACAGTGGGGGCAAAGGTTTGGGAAGATGATTGAGTAAAGGGTTGGGCAGGTGGCTGGAAAGATGGTGTAGGGGAGTCAGAGGATATAAGGAGAGGAGGATGTATGATAGGTCTTTGGCCCAGGTGCTCATCCAACACCTTGAAAAAAGGCCAGGAAATTGGGGTATCATCTCCATCTTCCCAACCCTGGCCAGTTTTGGGCCTCTTCAATTCCTGTTTGTAATAATATGAAACATTTTCACAAGCAATTTCATAAATAGTACTCATAATTGTATCAAGACATACTTGAAATCACATACCTTATATTTCGTCAATAAATTCTGCCACTTCTTTTTAATTTGTTCCACATTCACCTTATCTACTAATTCTAATTCTTGTACTATCTTTCTGTAAAAAAAGAAAATTAAAAAATAATTAAGATTCTCTAATTTAAAAATGTTTCATATTTTAGACATTTTTTTGGTTTCATTTCCTCAACTGTTTCATTAAACTCATTATCATTATAAATAGCTTCTTCTTACATATATAAGATATATATAGGATATATCATATAAAACCAAAGGTACATCGAGAAGTGCATCAGAGCTGAAATTTGGCATAAATATAGATCGTCGGTTACTACCTCCGGGAAAATCCGAAATTTCAGAAAAAGTTATTTTTAAGGGATGTTTTTGACCCCAAGTCCAATTTTAAACACCGATAAGAAAGGCAATGAAAACTGTGCAATTCTATATAAATTTGCTTCTTTAAATTGTTTACAATTAAGATATAAAATCAGGACATACACCAAACTATTGAATAAGGTATGAAGTTTTTATTCGTTTATAATATATATATATATATTTATAATATATATATTATAATTATTATAAGAAAACAATAGAAATAACTGAAAAAACATTTCTATAAATTATAGCTATGAAGTTTACTTCTGGTTGTTCTATTAATGAATGGAACTAATAAAGTTATCAACAAGACTCAAGTGCCGTTCGGAAATACCGAAGAACTGTATATTTTGAGATTGTTGTTTCAAATTTCACGCTATGGATTAAAATATACATAATTTACAATGTCCAACGAAATGGGAATCCGATTATACACTAAACTACAGTAAAACTCCGTTATAACGCGCCTCACAATGCCGCAGATTCGGATATACCGCGCGTCTACTCATATAAGTGGTTTTCCAGGTTATTTCTGACGAACCGAACCGAGTACTGATCAAGAACTCAAGCATATAGTAAGCAGTTTTCAATTAAAACGGCAAAAAATTACAGATATTAATTTTTCATAAATTTGCTTTAAGGACAAACAAAGAGAGCAATTTCGATATTTATGAACAAAATTATAGCATTAAACGATTCCAAGCGTCACTATTACATGCTTAATAAATTTAAAATCAAAATAAGTAAAAAGACCGAAATTAGATGAAAAGTGTGATTGATTCGTGGGAAGCAAAATCCAAATCGCATTAAGTAGCGCGCCAAACTCATTGCCGCAAATAATCGTCTACTCGCAACAGAAGTCACGACAGGAAATATTTAAGTGCAATAAAACTTAACTTCATTCGATATGGAGACCAAAATTTCCAGTACCTTCTTAGCGTTCACTACGGCGATTCGTGTACTCAACAAAGCTGTCGAAATTACTCTCCCTTTGCGATGAAATTCATTCATTCGCTTTGTTTAAACATTCCGTGAAATGCTATAAAAACTGTTTTACACTTGGCTAAGTTTAGACGCTCACCGAAAACGATGAAAAATGCAATAAAATCATGCACTTACCTTTAATCCGATGTTAATTGCTACCGACGATTGTCAATTTTTTCACACGAGATTAAAAACTGCACTTTTAAAAATGATTCCACAAAATGTTCATATTTCCATAAATTGCGATTTCGATAATGAAACAAATTATTTTCAATAATTCGCCTAAATTTAGTATCATCATCGTGCAAATATCATAATTCAATAATGCTACAGTCTTGGCGATCGTTCATTTACGCGCAAAACGTATGAAAAAGTTTTGAAGCAGTATTTCACAAAAATAGTTATTGCAATATTACGGGAAAATGTTTTCATGTAGAGAATTGTAAAAAACATTAGCTGATAGTTAAGATATCAAGTAACGAAAATCGTTTCTTTGTATGCTTCATATATTATTACGATTTTTGAATTCAATCCAAAGCAGGTAAACCTTAACGTAGCTAATAGACGGAAAATCAAATTTCTGATTTGAGAATTGTCGCCTTCTGCCCTGAGTTATGCTTTCTCTGTTTTAAATTATCAGCATTTTTATGTCAACATACATATTTTTATAAATTAAAAAATGAAATTAATCATATAGACGCTAACGATCAATAAAACGTAATATAAATTTAAGTATAACTTTGCAGAATTTCCATTTTCCTCGGTACCAAATACATTTTGTAAAGAGGTTGTACCACCAAATCACAAAGAAACCTCACTTAAATAACGAAAAAACCAAATTATTCGAGCTTTCGTCACCATTTTCATTCTACTGATTTTTCACTCTTAGTGAACATCAGAAAACGCATGGTAGACAACTTAAATGTCGTTTAGTATAAACTTATTGTAAACATTATACTTTGAAAATCTGAAATAAGATCACATAGCGATTAAAATTTAAATTAAGGTTACTTGAGTCAAACAAATTATGAAAGTTGTCTTTACTGCGGAAGACGTTTTGCTAATCACGCTATTTGCACACCAAATGAACTTGTCCAAAAGAACCATAATATGATTATTTTCTAAACTGACAACGGATTGTATTATTCCGTGTTCTTCTAATGCTAGAAATGTAATTAAAATCTTTTTGAGTAGCTGCATGCATATTCAGGTTATTGAATGTGCCTGAAGGTTTTGAAATTATTATCAAAGTGTGATAAGTTTGAAAATGTATGAGACCGCGTAATTTCAGATGGGAAAATTGATGAAATAAATTTCTCCAAGCAGACGATGATATCCTGCTGTGCTACTCTCACGCTCACGGTGTCCTCTAGTGGTAAAGAACCGTTGAGGCAGTGTGATGTTGTTCTGCTATAATTTTTCTTGCATAAACGAAAACTTCGCCGAAAGTTTGGTACATCCACTGGTATTTCCACTAGTTACCTAAATGAATTCGTTAGGAGGAATTCCATTCCTTCAAAAGCAAATCTATTCATTTAATTTTTGTGTGGCGTTTATGTGTTTAGTCTTTTATACCTAAATGAAGTTAATATCTTCCATTTGAGTCCATGTGCGTTTCTGACCGTAAACTTGAAGATTACCTTATGATTGTTATATGAACCCCACACAATTAACGAAAGATGAGATATACGTATACATAGTTTAATTGTTATTGGCTTAAATTAGTGTTTGTTTTATTGTGAAAGTTTGTAATTAATTTTTCGATAAACATTTTTCTCTTAGGAGTTTAAGGTATATTCGAGTTTTTAAATCTGCGATTGGTAAATATTATTAGTGATAAAGTTCTATTATGTTTATCGCATTTCTTACGTGATATGTAATCATACATACTACGATCAGCTGATTTGTATAGATTTGGAGTGTGTGTGTGTATGCTGTTTTGGAGATATAATTCACTGCAATTGTGTTTTGTGTGTAACCGTAATTCGGCAGGCGTGGATTTAATAAGTAAGTAATTAAGATAAACGTATCTTTTATATGTACTAAGAAGGGAGATTTTTTACTTGAGTGGCTGTAAGAGTTTGTGCGTTGATTTAGCATTATTTTGTAATGCTATCTGTGTTCCGCGGGTGCTGTATAAATGTTTTGTTTAGTGGGTAGAATATGTATACGGAAATCACATATTTAGTATGTGTAGTATTTAAATGTTCATTGTTTGGTTTAAAAAAAATGGTGTTACTCTAGAAGTATATTGCTGGTTTTCTTTACACTGTTTATATTTTTTGGTGCTTCGGGACATTTTATAAGTTAAAGATAATTATTTTTCTCACTGAAAGTCGATTAGGTGTTCTCCATGTCTCGGAC